>CAJNDS010002097.1:0-185000 GCA_905221605.1 Symbiodinium natans
TTGTCCAACAGCCGAATAACTTTCTCTGCCACAACACGAAGTGCGGCATCATGCCCAGGCCCGAGTTCCTTGGCACGCCATGTGCTCTGGTCGCTTTCATCTGAATCCTTGTTTAGATAAAATTCGCCTCGGCTTCCTGCCACAAGGCACCGAGAACAAGATTGCGAGAAAGGCACCCTTTCCTGGCAACTCCTGCGCCAGACCCCCCTTCCCTCCTAGGACCCCCCACCTCCCCGATCCCAAAACCCGGCTCCTAGCACCTTCTTGGAGAGACTGAACCTCCCCACTCTTGCCTACGACCCCGGCCCCTTCTCTGGTCTCGCGAACCCTAAACCCTAAACCCCAAACCCTAACCTAAAACACCCTACCCTGGGCCGGCCCGGCTGCCGAAAACCGGGCACGCAAGCGTTTACAATACATCAAGCAGGTCACTTCCAATTTGCTCTTCTCGCTCTCAAGCAAGTCATTCATCAAGATGTTCCGTAGTCTTAGGTTCTCCAGCGCTTGCTCTGGAACATCCGATTTGTCGGGTTGGCCGCGCTTTTCGTGGTACACTTTCAGCACCTGCACACGCTGTCACGCAGTGCAAATTCGCAGCAACAATGAGCAAACAAATGCGGCTTTCAGTGGCCAGCTGGCAGGGCATGGCAAGCGGATTCTGCTGACGCACTTTTCCCATTCTTTCAGCAAGCGCTCGCGGGAAAGGCGACTCCTGGGTTTGCCAGTCAGTATTGTGTCTGCCGCGCGCATCTTCCCTTTACGAGATTTTGGGGTTTCGGGTTGCGGGTGTAGGGGGTTTAAGGAGCAGCGAGCCATGACACATCATTCAATAATCGTAGCGCCGTCCGTGGAAAAAGCCTTGGCTAGGCCTCTGGGAGAATATCTAAACGCTAAGCCGTACCCGCCTTCAACCCTAAAAGCCCTAAACCCTGAACCCTAAACCCTGAACCCTGACCCTAAACCCTAAACCCTAAATCCTAAACCCAACCCCCCCCGCCCAAAGAAAAAATAATGCCAGACCATCCTACAGAGCTGAACCCTTCTGTCCTTATAGGGTCCTTTCAGGGGCTTTTGAGAGGAGATGTGCCTGGGAGAAGCTGAGTGGCTTTAGCATGCTTTAGCACGCAGGTGCCAGTCCTGCAAAACAGCCCCCCCTCCCCACTCCCCTCCCGCCCCTTCTTCCGCGCCCCTGCCCCTCCCCCCCTTCCTGCCCCCTCCCTCCCCCCCTTTTCCCCCTCTCGGTGCGTAACCAAACAGCCCCCCACAAGAAGAAGAGCAGCGTAACCAAACCCCCCCAACAGCAGTAGAGGAGCGCAGGGCCCGGAAGGGTTTAGAGCCTAAACCCTAAATTTAAGCCCTAAACCCCAGGGTTTACGCCCCAGAAGCCCTAAATTTTAGGGTTTAAGCACAAACCCCAGGGTTTAAGCCCTAAACCCTCGGGTTTAAGCCCGAAACCCTGGTTTAAGCCCTAAACCCTAGGGTTTAAGCCCTAAACCCTAGGGTTTAAGCCCTAAACCCTAGGGTTTAAGCCCTAAACCCTAGGGTTTAAGCCTTAAACCCTAGGGTTTAAGCCCTAAACCTTAGGGTTTAAGCCCTAAACCCTAAATTTAAGCCCAAACCCTAGGGTGCAAGTCAGGGTTTAGGGCCTAAACCCTAGGGTTTAAGCCCTAAACCCTTGGGTTTAGGCCCTAAACCCTAGGGTTTAGGCCCTAAACCCTAGGGTTTAAGCCCTAAACCCTAGCGGTTTAAGCCCTTAACCCTAAATTTAAGCCCAAACTTCAAGTCTTAAACTCTAGGGTTTAAGCCCTAAGCCCTGGGGTTTAAGCCCTGAACCCTAGGGTTTAAGCCCTAAACCCTAGGCTTTAAGCCCTAAACCCTAAAATTTAAGCCCTAAACCCTAGGGTTTAAGCCCTAAACCCTAGGGTTCAAGCCCTAAACCCTAGGGGTTTAAGCCCCAAACCCTACATTTAAGCCCAAACCCTAGGGTTCAAGTCTTAAACCCTAGGGTTTAAGCCCTAAACCCTAGGGTTTAAGCCCTAAACCTTAGGGTTTAAGCCCTAAACCCTGGGGTTTAAACCCTAGGGTTTAAGCCCTAAACCCTAGGGTCTAGGGTTTAAGCCCTAAACCCTAAATTTAAGCCCAAACCCTAGGGTTCAAGTCTTAAACCCTAGGGTTTAAGCCCTAAACCCTAGGGTTTAAGCCCTGAACCCTAGGGTTTAAGCCCTAAACCCTAGGGTTTAAGCCCTAAAATCTAGGGTTTAAGCCCTAAGCCCTAAACCCTAAATTAAAGCCCAAACCCTAGGGTTCAAGTCTTAAACCCTAGGGTTTAAGCCCTAAACCCGAGGGTTTAAGCCCTAAACCCTAGGGTTTAAGCCCTAAACCCTAGGGTTTAAGCCCTAAACCCTAGGGTTTAAGCCCTAAACCCTAGGGTTTAAGCCCTAAACCCTAAATTTAAGCCCAAACCCTAGGGTTCAAGTCTTAAACCCTAGGGTTTAAGCCCTAAACAACAACCCCCCGTTCCGACTTGTCCGGAAGTGACCCGAAACCCTAAACCCTAGACCCCAAAACCGAAGCCCTGATCCTAAACCCGCAACCCGCAAAACGCACACGCGCAACATCCCGAAACTCCTGCCGCTGCATGCTGGCTGCGCTGCAGCACGCCCCACCCACACCACAACCTCACACAGCACATACTGAGACACCTAGATGCAATTGAAAAAGACTTTCCGGCATGCAGTTTTTCTGTTGTTTTCCCCCAGAGCTCGACTCACAAGAGTACACTTAAACTGGCTAAGAGCACAGCTCCAAACACAGGTGCAGTGAAACCGTTTCCAACTAGATGCTGCAACAGATCCTGATGTTCGATGCTCAAGCACTTTCTTTGTGCTGTTGCGCACAGCCCTTGCAGTTTTGCACATTCTTCCATGCTGAGGAGTCGCCCGCGTCCTTGCCGAAAAAGAAAGTATTTTCCGCCTGGAGTTATGCACGGTACAAACCCTCCTGTGGCAATAGGTGCCCGATGAACACTCTGGTCGCATTGCATCACAAGGGTAGCGTGCAGCGGGTTGAGCCTTGGCAGTCAATCCTACAAGGCATCATGCAAAAAAGGCGAGCGCAAGATTCAAAAGCATCAACGACAATAACTCG
Source organism: Symbiodinium natans (assembly GCA_905221605.1). Classification (NCBI taxonomy): domain Eukaryota; class Dinophyceae; order Suessiales; family Symbiodiniaceae; genus Symbiodinium; species Symbiodinium natans. The sequence goes on from CAJNDS010002097.1 coordinate 3,148, forward strand.
GAATCCTTGTGCAATCACGGGACTTTCTGCCGTGAACCAAAGCAGCCAGCCGACAGGCCAGCAATTTTTGTTGGCGCCGTGTCAACTCACTGTAGCAGCTGCTCTTCGCCAACAACTTCTGGCACAGCAACAGCAGTCGAGCTGATATCTGTTGTTTTTTGATGAAATCGATGGTGTGTTGTATCCAGCGTTTCTTGACACCACCCTGAAAGCGCTCTCGCCCCCTTTCCGTCTTTCCCGCAGGCCTGGGCTCTTCATCGAGGAACATGTCCAGGCTAGTTACTTGAACCCGCATGTTCTCCACCAGCTCAAATGCGAGTTCGACCCTTTTGCTGGCAGCGGACAAAGACGAGTGCATAAAAACCATAAACGCACGCTTGCGACGCTGTGGTAGGAAATGCTTCGAATCGATGATGTGGCATGTGCCTGAATACCCCTGGCCGGCCATTTGCGCCAATCTTAGATGAGCTTGCCAGCGGTCACTACAAAACCCGTTTCTACGGAGGCTTGCGTCATGTGCGCGCACAGTCTCAGCCTAAAAAGCCAAGCAGCATCACATCCCAGGGACGCTGTCCAGCATCCACAGCTCGTCTATGCAGCACTGCTTCCACATTTTCGAGGAGTATCAAAAGCGGCTGCCACTTCCCGACCAAGTCGGCTAGTGTAAAGAAAACATCCCCGCTGCGTGACCCAGCCCCACGTTCAAAAGCAGGCGCTTTGTGCCTCAAGCAGGACAAATCCTGGCACGGGAAGCCGCAAATCACGATATCGGGTGGTACCACAGCTTCATACCTTTGAGTTTTGAAGCAAAATGCACGGTCGGCTTCTAAAGAAGCTATATCTCCATACAAATGCGCAATTTCGGGCTGCAAGGTCTGTGCCAGCAACACCTTCCGCTTGCACACATCAAGCTCGCAAGCGCTGTACACCAACTCCGGCATCCGAAATCGGTCCCATACCTTGGCTTGTGCGAGACAGGTACGATCTGACGACGAGCCTTGGTTGCTGGAAAACTCGCATGTCGCGCACGCCCATCCTGGTCGGGGGACAGTGCCTACGCACCATGATGGGGCCCAAGTCTGCACTGCTGGGCCCCGAGCTTTCGGAACACTCCCCCTATGCTGCACCACAGCTGGGAGGCTATTTGCTTACACGGGGCTAAGGTCAGGGGCTATTTGCTTACGCACCATGCTGGGCGCCGAGCTTTGCAAGGCGTGGAACACACCTGTCCCCCACCACCACCCCCCCCCAACAACAACACGAAAGAGGCAGCGGTGGGGACTTCGGCTAGGGGATCTGGTCCCTCGATGCTGCAGAGCCACTCCCATCAGAGCGTCGAGAACTATGTGGGCTACATCCAAGCCGGCGCACAGACTCATGATGCGTAGGGTCTTCCGTCCTCTCCAGGCAAGTAACTTGCACTGTGGCTCCTGCAGCAATCGGCGGAGCATCTGATGTAGATGGTCGGCCAGCACATAGTCCGACATGACGGGCCGCTCACTGCGCTATACCCCTGCAGTGAAGGACCCCCCGCCCCCCCCCCGGCACCAACTAAAAAATATTATGGAACTGGCTGCTGCTTGTGGGTCACTCCTACTGGTCTCTGCTACATATCAGCAATACACGGTCGCGTTGCCCGCCTTGCCCGGTCCCCTTGACGACAGCGATCGGCACAGGGTTAAGCACGAAGCAAAGCATGAAGCAAAGCATGCATGTGCATCGTGACTCTGCTGCCGAGGGAACCTCTGCCGAGGCTACAAACTCACGATTGAAACCTTTCCGCTTTTTTCCCTCGCAGAACCAAGACCGCACGCATGAGCGAAGCGAGTCACGGGCTGTTCCTGTGTCTCTCTGCTGCGGCACCCCCGAACTTGTGCACTAGTGTTGCATGTGTTATAACTGTGTTATAATGAAAACACACGAAAGCTGCTGCGTTTCGGTTGCAAGACTGTTGCAAGCAAACCGGCTGTACAGTCCACAGCGCAAAATGTCCCAAGATGTTGCTGGAAGGGATACCTCCTTCATGCGTTTCGGTCCGTGGGCATGCTTGACAGCAAGGCCACTACAGCAGCAACACTCATAGCAGAGGATCGGGGCTCTACAGAAAGCTTCGAAGCTCTAAACGTCGAGCAGGGTCATCAACGTGCTGCTGACCTGCTGTCGGCCCACGCACTCGTGGAAACATGGACTTACAAACTTGAAACACGCGTAGCGCAGACTTTTCTGCCTTCGCCGCGACCCATGCGCTGATTGTTAGTCACAGCTTTCGCCTGCCAGCGCAACCTGTAGATTTCCTGGCAAAACTCCAGTCTCAAGGGCGCAGAATAGGCTAGCATGACTCTTGTGGCGAAAGCTGTCATCCCCAAGGTGAATGTCCTCGGGACATTCACACACTGCGAACCGCCGGACAAGAACTACAACGTCATGGTGACACACTTCACAGAAACAAAGCGGACACCAGTCAGCGTGAGGCGTTTCCCGGCATGGAGTTTCTTCTTCTTGCCCTTGTTTTCCAAGGCCAAATCTGAATTTGACAGGTCCTGGGCGGCAACTTCAAAGAAGGCTTCCACCCCGCCAAGGGCAGCAAAGAGCTCTACCAGATGGCGGTCTGACTGCTGCGGCTCCCACACGGCATTCGCTGTTTCCTTGTCTTTTGCCTTGAAGCTACCGTTCTTGTAGCTTGAGTAGTCGATTGAGACAACCGGCACCTCCACAAATTGCTTGATCACATCGGAAAGCTTCTGCACCCTGCCAGCGTAGAATACCTTTGTCCCCTTGTCCGGGTTCCAAGTAAGAATGCTGTTGTCATCTTCACGGCCCTCTGTCCTTACTTTGGGCGGCTGCAGTGGGGAGTGCAGTGGGAAGGTTGGGGGTAGGCTGGTGTGGAGGTGGTGGGCGAAGGGATGGGCCGTGTTATGGTGAAACTTGGGGAGTGGCGGGCGTTGCAGCCCGAGGCTCCCAGCAGAGAAGGTTCCACTGTCTGCCTGCAGGTAGTACATCATCTCTCCTGCAGAGAGGCGCTTTCTCCGCGAGCAGCTTTTGAGCATGAGGCCGCCTTCGCCGTTCACATTGGTCGTCTTCAACAACTTCCACCCGCTTGTCTCCCGAATGACATCAGCACTCTGAGACACATCATCAAGAGGGGGCTTTTCTTCCTTGGATTCTGTGGCCATGTCGTCCTGCATGATCAGATCCCGGCGCTCTTCATCGCATAGGTCTAACCCCCCCATCCCTGGCACAGAAGCTTCCCCTCCGACCCCCTCCATGAAGAACTCCTTCAGCTCAGCTTCAAGGTCCGAGGCGGTCTCCTCTTCTCCTCTTGCATGGTCCTGCTTCGTCTGTTTCCCAGGACGCATCGCCTCCGATTGCAAGCAGGGTCTTTTCCGGAGCTGCCTGGCCTGCTCATCTACCCCCCTCGGATCTACTTCCCCCGCAGCTTGTGCCGGTGACACCGGCTGGGCTGCTGGCTGGGCTGCTGGCTGGGCTGCTGGCTTGGCTGCTGTAGACTTGGCTTTGGCGGCTGCTTTTGCTTTTGGCATGCCGGCTTTCACAGGCTTTGGCTTGGGAGCACTCGGCCAAAGGAGTTCATCACCCTCGTCAACAGCGGAAGTACAAACAAACTTGGCGAAGACATCGCCATCCTCTCGAAGAAGGTCCACGTTGCTCCCTACTTTCTGCTGGAAGCCCTCCTCAGGGATGGATGACCTCAGGAACGGCCATAAGTCTGAGCAAGATGCTGTCAAGGCGTAACGCTTCGCACGTCCAATCCCGTCCAGCTGTGGGTGGATGATGGTGACTACATCCTCTGCTGGAGCACTGTCGTCGCTCAGAAGTTGCCAGCGCCTTGCAAAGCACGGTCTGTTCATGACACATCAGGTAAGCAAGTGCGCTGCACTGCATACACATAATCACGAAACCCTAACCCTAAACCCTAAACCCTAAACCCTAAACCCTAAACCCTAAACCCTAAACCCTAAACCCTAAACCCTAAACCCTAAACCCTAAACCCTAAACCCCTAAACCCTAAACCCTAAGCCCTAAGCCCTAAGCCCTAAGCCCTAAACCCTAAACCCTAAACCCTAAACCCTAAACCCTAAACCCTCAAGGCCAGGATAAATAGAAATTGTAGGTGTTTCATTGCGTGCAATAATCCTTCATCCTTCACAATGCAAAAAAAATTAGACCCTCTGCGTGATCCCGAACCCCAGCCCCAGCCAGTCCAGCCCACCCAGCCCCACCCACCTGGCCTCCAAGCCTCCCTCCAGCCCCAGGCCTCAGCCCCTCCAGGCCCCTCCAAGCTCCAGCCCCTCCAGCCCCTCACCCCTCAGCAGCCCCTCCAGCCCCTCCACCCCCTCCAGCCCCTCCAGCCAGCCCCTCCAGCCCCTCTAGCCCCTCCAGCCCGCCCCTCCAGCACCAGCCCTCTCCAGCCCTCTCCAGCCCCTCCAGCCCCCTCCAGCCCCAGCCCCCTCCAGCCCCAGCCCTCTCCAGCCCCTGCCTTTCCAGCCAGGCCCTCCAGCCCCTCCAGCCCCTCGCCGCCAATGTCCAGCCCACACCCAACACCCCAGCCCCAGCCCATCCCAGCTCTACAAGCCCCAGCACCCCCCCAGCCCCCAGCAAAAGCAAAAACAAAAAACCCTGCAAAACCCCCCAAAACCAGGCAAAACCCCCCAAACCCGGCAAAACCCCCCAAAACTCTGGACAGATACAATTCCTATAAACCCTAAACCCTAAACCCTAAACCCTAAACCCTAAACCCGAAACCCTAAACGTTCGACTGTGTCGCCTTGCTAGCAGCAGTTTGCATGCAGTTTGCCTGTGTGGCCTTGCTTGCTGCAGAGGCGCTGAGGCAACACCATGATCACATCACCCTTTTCGAACTTACGCATGGCAAACAGACCCTTTTCGTTTGGAACCGCCAGGCTGTTGGCCAGGCAAACGTCATGCCGGATGCATGCCTGGCTCTGGGCCAGGCATGCGGGCAGGAACATGTTGGGACTCATCTCCGAGCTGCTGGTTTGCCCGGCGCTGCTGGGCTTGGCGTTGCTAGCTTCGAGGATAATGTGGTTCTGGTAATCTGCCTTGCCGGTGGACACAGCCATTGCCGCAAGGATTTCCGGCACTTCTGGAGTGGTGGGCAGCTGGGCAGCAATCGTGTCCAGCGCAAAGTCGCTGTCCGTTTTGATGAGGATGCGTTTCTGCAACTTCGATTTTTCCAGCGCCTCCAAGCTGTTCCGCAAGTCTGCGTTGTCAGATATGCACTTGAGGGGAGCTGGCAGCAAAAGCCGGGCCAAATTGAGAGCAAAACGCCCCCGCATGTCCAGCACCGCCAACATCTTCCCGGCACGCAAAACATTCAAGCCCTCGAGAAGCTCAAGGACTTGCTTCTCCTCCTCCGCAGCAGTTAGGTTCAGAGCCTTGCGCAGGGCCCTGAACCGAAAGGTCAGCAAAAACCCCATCACTTACACACACACTATCGAGGCCGGGGCGCCCCCGTTCTCATGGCTGTGGAGGAAAGCAACATTTTTAGCAGCTCTGAAGCTTGTTCTGCAACATCTTGCTTCTCGTGGTTCAATAACACTACGGCGGAGGAGAGGGCGCCAAGCTGCTTCAACTGCAGCGGCAGCTTGGTTGCTGCGGTCTTCATCATTGTTTCCGCGATGATGAGTTCTGCCTTCCGAGCTTCGGGATGCCATGCCGGAGGTAAGCAAACCACAACACAGCCCTTGGGCTCCGAGGCAGCCACCAGGCTTGTCAAGAGATCCACCGTGAGATCCCGTGTTGCGGCAGATGTAACCACAACGCAAACGGAGTCACCTTCAGAAGACCCCAGCGTCGCCACGCTGGAGCTTGGCACTGCAGAGAGGATGCTGCCCTTCTGCCGAGATAGCGCCTGCTGGAGGCCATCGAGCTTTCTAGCGGTCAACTGCGTCATGTCCGCATCACGCCGTTCCATGAGTGCTTTCATCTTCAAGAAGTAAGCTTTCAAATCGGCTTTGTACGCCTGCATGCCTGCTAGGAGCAGGGCGCCCACATCATCCTTCTGAGATTCTTTTCGCTTGAAGACCGCGCATGCCTCTCGAGCAGCTTCCTCAGCAGCTTGGATATGCATGTTCTGCTGGTTCAGATTCGCCGCAGCCACGCACTTTCGGACGAAGGACCATGCTGGAGCCGCAACCTCTGGTTGCGTGGTGTGCATGATAATGTTGTCCAGGATTCCAGTCTGAAAGTCCTGGTAGACCTCAGCAAAATCTATCCCAGGATACTTGGATTTAACCGCATCCATGCCGACCCGGAATTTGTGGCTCACAATCTTCATCTTGCAGCGGTTCTCCACACTCAGCTCCTGCAGAGAACTAGAAAGCACACGCAGCAAGCAGTCCGGCAAAGAACGCTTGCCCCACTGTTGCTGCAATCTAACAGTCCTCCATTCTCTGCACACTCGACAAGCTTTTTTTGCACTCCAACTTGAGAGGCGGATCTTTGCGCGCAGCGCACGTCACCATGGTAGACAGCCTTGGTGTTGGTAGGCAAGCAAGAAGGGGCGCAGTTTCCCAACTAATGTTCTCATCTGTGGAGCAGGACAAGGCCGAGGCACCAGCGACCCACCATGAGACACCAATCCTCCGGACACTGAACAGAATCAGCTGCTCGCTGGCGGTGGAGGGCAGGCAGCAAGAACTTCGAGTCACGGATCCAGTTGAGTGGGAAGGGTGCGCCGGAAACATTCTTCTCGATCATCCAGGCCTCAAGGAGATCCACACCGTCGGATGGAACTCGAGGAATCACCTTCAGGTACAGCACACGAGGAGTCGTGTGGAGAGAAAACTGACTTTCAGCCTTCAGGACGCCTTAAACCCAAGAAACCCGTGGTCGAGATGTCGAGACTCTTGCACATGTATATACAAGGCACCATCATGATGGCGCAACCTGGCCTTTTCGAGGCTAGTCCACTCGAACATGCGCGTGCTCTCCTTGTACTTCGATGTAACCGCCCGGCCCAGCGCTGCCCCATCTTGCTCGGCCCACAGCATCCGGGATGCCTTGAGGAGCTCCAACCATGACACCTCCAAAGCCTGTGATAGATTGAGGGTGCGGCCTACGCCGTCGGCCACGACTTCCTCGCAACGGAGCCACTCGAAAAGAAGCGTAGGCCAGTAGGCACCGGACTCACATACTGTGATGCTTTTATATACATTTTTTTTCTCTCTCTCTCTCTCTCTCTCTCTCTCTCTCTCTCTCTCTCTCTCTCTCTCTCTCTCTCTCTCTCCCTCCCCCGCCGGAAAACAGCGAGTGAAAGACAACTACGCCACAACACTCCTGGCGGCTTCGATGACCGGCATTCTCCACTTTCACAGCTGTCGCCATCTCGACGAGCCAAAAGGGCAGGTCTTGTTGCGTTTTCCAGAAGGTGTACAGTAGAGCGAACATCGCACACATGCGGTGGTGACCCTTCACGTAACACCAGGAGTCGTCGACGCGCGCCAACAGGATGGTATCCCAATCTCGCCACTCCATAGCGGCGCAGAGTGTGGTCATTTTATCGCCTCAGACAACATCGGGATATGTCTCCGCTCGCAAGATTTTGTACAAACAGAAGCATCAAGAATCTAAGAGTAGCACTCAATCCAGCGATGGAGACCGTACGGTGTCCACAGTCCATATGTGGAGAGCATGGCAAGAACGACAGGGGCACTGTAGCAACAGCACCTGCCTCCGGCATCACTGCTTGCGTTTTGTGGTGGCCTTGGCTGTCGGTTCGGATGTCCTGGGAGTGGGGGGAACTGGTGCCATTGCATAAAACAGCGCCTTGCATTGGAGGAACCGCAGACCGTCTTCAGCCAACCAGAGAAGTCGTCGCAAGGATTCTGCAGCTGCTGCAGAAGCTCGGCACCATGCTGTCGAGCCCATAGCACACAATCCTGCCACTGCGGAGTGAAGGAAACCCCCGACCCCCAACCTAGCCTGGAAGCAAGCATTATAAGTCACTCAGGCCTACCTGGAAGAAGCGCGGACGGCCGGGGCAGGTCCGTCCGCCGGACATAAGGCCGTAAATCCGCCGGACTTTAGGCTCCGGACATCCATAAGTTCGGCGGACTTCAGGCATCTCGCACCGGGAGGGAACACCACCAGCACCTCTGGGCCAGGATGGGCCCAACAGCAAGGGCCTTAAGTCCGCCGGACTTAAGGCTCCGGACGTCCCCCGACGTCCAGGCGGACGTCCATACGCAGTGCCGCGGTGAGTCTCTGCATGCTGTCTGGACGTCTACCCGGACGTCCGGGGACGTCTCAGGCCTTAAGTCCGGCGGACTTAAGGCATATCTCGCCTGAAGGCCGGCGGACTGAAGGCATATCTCCGCACCGTCCGGGGACATGTCAAGCCATAAGTCCGGCGGACTCACGGCATCTCCCACTGGGAGTGAACCGATGGGCCTGTGGATTCGAACGGCCAGAAACACCCCATCCCGCCGCAAGCCCTGACGGACGCTACTGCCCGTTTCGACATCAAGCACCATGCAAGCACCCACTGGCCTCTAAAGCTAGCTGGGGGGCTGTCTGCTTAGCTGGGGGGCTGTTTGCTTACGCACCATAAAGGGTACTAAGCTGGGGGGCTGTTTGCTTACGCACCATAAAGGGTACTAAGCCTCACGTTAAGCCTAAAGGCACCCCATCCCGCCCAAAGCTCAGGACTGGGGCCGTCCTCTGGCGCTGGAGCCAGGTCCGCATCCAGTGCTACGGCTTCCACAGCCATGGCTGGTAGGCACGACTCTTTGAATCTTTGGATCTCTGGAGCCCCCACTCGGATCGTCGGACGCTGTACACCCACTCCCACCATACAACAAACCCCAACCCCTAAACCCTAAACCCTAAACCCTAAACCCTAAACCCTAAACCCTAAACCCGTAACCCTAAACCCTTAATCCCTAAACCTTTTTTTTCTCCCCTCCTGCGAACATCCTCCCCAGACGGGAAAAACCGCCTGGCCGGGCAGCACGATCCCCATGCCCCCTCCCGCAGAGGCGACCTTGAAGTTTCCTTAGGGCAGAAATAGTATACGGTAACGGTCAGTAAATATAACCGAACATGGACGACCACAGAATCTTCAAGTAAGGCCACTGACCCCGCAGCAACGTCTGTACAACAAGGCCCGCGTGAGACGCACGGACTTCCGCCCCGCAGTTCCATGTCTTCAAGAGTCCACCTGCGCCATGCGCGTAGCCGTGCTAGTATGGCTTCTTGTCGGGTCCTGGCGGGGGGGGGGCCTGAACGTCAACTTCTGACATGGTTTGAGACACCTCACGGCCGTGCTGCCTCTTGGGCAGCTCGAAAGACAAGCTGCGTGGCTGCAAGTCTTCCGGCCGCTTCCTTGCTTTTTTCGAGGGCGGCGTCGCAGGAGGCGGTGTCACTGGATCGGCCCCCCCAATCTCGTGGCTGCCAATCTCGTGGCTGTGGCATGGAAAGAGAACCCCGAACCTGAATGCTTGCTGGCCGAGACAAGTCGAGGAGACCACCTCGGCCTCTTGTTCACTCCAATTGCGGCCTATGTAAAGATCGCACATAGAGTCGCAAGGAGGCAAGGACGAAACGTCAATGGAGATCTTGTGACCCGTCCAGCGCTGACTGATCTCGATGCGCCCCCCTTTCTGGACTTCCCCGCCCAAGCAGTAGATGCCCTGCGTGTGCCAATCGGGCGGAAGGGTCAGATTGAGGCCTCGGCCTCTCTTTCGGCACCGTTGCCGAAGATACTCCACGACAGTGGTCATGGTCCGACAGCAGCCTACAAGCTGGAAACCAGGCCCGACACCTGTCAAGTACTCGACAATCTGGGCCAAGCCTTGTCTGGATCCTGCGGATGGATATTTGACCGCCAACCGCCTCAGCCTGGATGGAGTAAAACTGGGCTCCAACGCGGGTAGCACCTTCCTTAGAAAAGACGCAGGGAAGGCATCACAAGCTCACCGAGCACTCACAGGAAGCGCTCTCCAACAGCCGCACATCCAACATCCGCACGTGCTAGCAAGACTCGTCTGCCACGTGTTCACTCGAACATCTCCGAGGCTCCTCACGTTACCTGGTATTGCGTCGTGGCCAACGACAACCTCCCAAATGGCTTCAACGAGCGTCGGGTCCTTTTCCATGAGTTCGCAGATCCGCCGCTTTCTCTCGTCATGCCGAGATGCCATGAGTTTGTCTGGCGCGTGCGTCTTCAATCTGCTTCAAACCGCGGGTTTTTGCGGACATCCTAGCCCTGCTTATCCAGATGAATTCAAGCCAACATCCACCTTCCCAACATAACCTCATGATTCGTCTCGATCCGTTTCGACAGCTACACCTTCCCAGCGCAGACTACAGAGCATGGGCCTTGGGCAAGGATGCGCAAAGAAAGGTGAGGAAACTTCGTCTTGCATCTTGTCATGTGCACATGTTGCAAAAAACTACCCTGCCATCTTTGCCGCGCACACTTCCGGGCCACCCAGGCCGCCGAGTCTGCAGCATCATGTTACGCCACAGAAGATGACACAACCGCTTGGTTGGTCTCAGGCCCCGCCCACATCATCGTGTGGCTTTGTTCTTGTACCACGCCAGCTCTCGACGACTTTCTTGCAGCTGTCCTGCATCATGAATTCCCTGGCCAGAGACTGTCCGTCCCGGCCAGAGACTATCTGAACATGTGTCGTTCAAACATGCGTTAGGATGTGGGAAACATGCTAGGCAGCACGCATCCTTCTAGCATCGTGATGTGCTCCGCGCGTCGATCCAGCTCTTGCTTGGTGTAGTAGTACTCTTGCCGCAAACTGCGAAACTTCTGGAGGAGCTCGGCATTCAGGTCGTCCGTGCCAGGGTCTTGTGAAGGAACGGATGCCGCTACAGCCTGGGGCTGCGCTGCCGACACCGCAACGTCTGAGGGCTCTTGCTTGACAACGGGCGCCTGTGCAAGCAGAACTGATGTGCAGGAGCAACGCAACGCATGTGTGTTTTCTAACATCGGAGCCTTCTCCTTCTTGGGATCCTTCGCGAATGGGAGGACGATGTATGCACCTCTAGCCGGGCGTGGGATGGTCTTGGATCCTCGGACGACCCTACGCTAGGCCCCGCCTGCAGGCAATCGCGGTCGTGAACTAGGCTTCCGCGCCTTTTCGTACTGGCGCTGTTTCTTGCGTCGGTGGTCCTTCTTGGCCTGTTCTAGCTTCTTTTTGCTGAGACCCTTGCGCTTGGCGCCCGACAGCTTCGTGGCCGGCTTGTCCTTCCTGGTCCTCTTGCTGCTGCCCACGCGGGCTTGCTTGTTGTGAGTGGCGATCGTGCGCTGCGCTGGCGCTCTCGCCATAACTAGGGGCTCAAACCAGGAAGAGTATGGACTGTGATACTCTGGAGCCACATCTTGAGCCAAAGACGATCACGCGATCACACTTCCATGTCCACGACAAGGGGTGCGCCAAACTTGAAATGAGACAACAGTTGCATCAGTTGTGTGAACACGACAAAGCTCCAGAATAAGTGTTGCAGAAGACTCGGCGCCGCCTTTCCTAGCCTTGCCCGAGCCTTGGCCGGGAAATTCTGCCGGGTGCCCGCCACCCAGCTGCCGGGCACCCGCCGCCCAGCTGGCAGGTGTCCGGCTTAAACACTTAAGTTCTGATCGAAGCTACGTGTTCCGAAAGTGTTTCTTGGTTTTGCGGCATTCACATTCCTAGAAGCGCTTTTTTGGTTCTACAGAGCTTCTACTTCTTAAGGTTCTTGGGCATTCTCAGGGCTCCAATCAGGTTGAGATCTGAAATCCGCAACCTTGGCTTTCCGAGATAGCCGGGTGCCCGCCGTCCAGCTGCCGGGTGCCCAGCTTCATTATTGAAATTCAGAAGCTAGACGTTCCCAAACGTGTTTCTTTGTTTTGCACAGAATTCCTAGAAGAGCTTCTACTAGGTTTTGCAGAGAGGTCACGCCCAGCTGCCGGGCGCCCGCCGCCCAGCTGCCGGGTACCCGCCGCCCAGCTGGCAGGTGTCCCAGCTGGCAGGTGTCCGCTTAAACACTTCAAGTTCTGATCGAAGCTACGTGTTCCTAAACTGTTTCTTGGTTTCGCGGCATTCACATTCCTAGAAGCGCTTTTTTGGTTCTACAGAGCTTCTACTTCTTAAGGTTCTTGGGCATTCTCAGGGCTCCAATCAGGTTGAGATCTGAAATCCGCAACCTTGGCTTTCCGAGGCTGCCGGGTACCCGCCGTCCAGCTGCCGGGTGCCCAGCTTCATTATTGAAATTCAGAAGCTAGACGTTCCCAAAAGTGTTTCTTTGTTTTGCACAGAATTCCTAGAAGAGCTTCTAGGTCTTGCAGAGAGGTCACGCCCAGCTGCCGGGCGCCCGCCGCCCAGCTGCCGGGCACCCGCCGCCCAGCAGTTCTGATCGAAGCTATGTGTGCCTAAAGCGTTTCTTGGTTTTGCGGCATTCCTTCTACAATTCTTCGGCATTGCGATGGCTCCAAACAAGTTGAAACCGTGAATCCGCAACCTCAAATTCCCGAATGGGCTACCTGAGGCATTCCGTGGCTTTGAGTGCCCAGCTTCATTACTTCAGATGCTGAGCTACACATTCCTAGAAGCGCTTTTTTGGTTCTACAGAGCTTCTACTTCTTAAGGTTCTTGCACATTCTCAGGGCTCCAATCAGGTTGAGATCTGAAATCCGCAACCTTGGCTTTCCCAGATAGCCGGGTGCCCGCCGTCCAGCTGCCGGGTGCCCAGCTTCATTATTGAAATTCAGAAGCTAGACGTTCCCAAAAGTGTTTCTTTGTTTTGCACAGAATTCCTAGAAGAGCTTCTAGGTTTTGCAGAGAGGTCACGCCCAGCTGCCGGGCGCCCGCTGCCCAGCTGCCGGGTACCCGCCGCCCAGCTGGCAGGTGTCCCAGCTGGCAGGTGTCCGCTTAAACACTTCAAGTTCTGATCGAAGCTACGTGTTCCTAAACTGTTTCTTGGTTTCGCGGCATTCACATTCCTAGAAGCGCTTTTTTGGTTCTACAGAGCTTCTACTTCTTAAGGTTCTTGGGCATTCTCAGGGCTCCAATCAGGTTGAGATCTGAAATCCGCAACCTTGGCTTTCCGAGGCTGCCGGGTACCCGCCGTCCAGCTGCCGGGTGCCCAGCTTCATTATTGAAATTCAGAAGCTAGACGTTCCCAAAAGTGTTTCTTTGTTTTGCACAGAATTCCTAGAAGAGCTTCTAGGTTTTGCAGAGAGGTCACGCCCAGCTGCCGGGCGCCCGCCGCTCAGCTGCCGGGTACCCGCCGCCCAGCTGGCAGGTGTCCGCTTAAACACTTCAAGTTCTGATCGAAGCTATGTGTTCCTAAAGCGTTTCTTGGTTTTGCGGCATTCCTTCTACAATTCTTCGGCATTGCGATGGCTCCAAACAAGTTGAAACCGTGAATCCGCAACCTCAAATTCCCGAATGGGCTACCTGAGGCATTCCGTGGCCTTGAGTGCCCAGCTTCATTACTTCAGATGCTGAGCTACACATTCCTAGAAGCGCTTTTTTGGTTCTACAGAGCTTCTACTTCTTAAGGTTCTTGGGCATTCTCAGGGCTCCAATCAGGTTGAGATCTGAAATCCGCAACCTTGGCTTTCCGAGGCTGCCGGGTACCCGCCGTCCAGCTGCCGGGTGCCCAGCTTCATTATTGAAATTCAGAAGCTAGACGTTCCCAAAAGTGTTTCTTTGTTTTGCACAGAATTCCTAGAAGAGCTTCTAGGTCTTGCAGAGAGGTCACGCCCAGCTGCCGGGCGCCCGCCGCCCAGCTGCCGGGTACCCGCCGCCCAGCTGGCAGGTGTCCGCTTAAACACTTTAAGTTCTGATCAAAGCTACGTGTTCCTAAAGTGTTTCTTGGTTTTGCGGCATTCCTTCTGCAATTCTTCGGCATTGCGATGGCTCCAAACAAGTTGAAACCGGGAATCCGCAACCTCAAATTCCCGAATGGGCTACCTGAGGCATTCCGTGGCTTTGAGTGCCCAGCTTCATTACTTCAGATGCTGAGCTACACATTCCTAGAAGCGCTTTTTTGGTTCTACAGAGCTTCTACTTCTTAAGGTTCTTGGGCATTCTCAGGGCTCCAATCAGGTTGAGATCTGAAATCCGCAACCTTGGCTTTCCGAGGCTGCCGGGTACCCGCCGTCCAGCTGCCGGGTGCCCAGCTTCATTATTGAAATTCAGAAGCTAGACGTTCCCAAAAGTGTTTCTTTGTTTTGCACAGAATTCCTAGAAGAGCTTCTAGGTCTTGCAGAGAGGTCACGCCCAGCTGCCGGGCGCCCGCCGCCCAGCTGCCGGGTACCCGCCGCCCAGCTGGCAGGTGTCCGCTTAAACACTTTAAGTTCTGATCAAAGCTACGTGTTCCTAAAGTGTTTCTTGGTTTTGCGGCATTCCTTCTGCAATTCTTCGGCCTTGCGATGGCTCCAAACAAGTTGAAACCGGGAATCCGCAACCTCAAATTCCCGAATGGGCTACCTGAGGCATTCCGTGGCTTTGAGTGCCCAGCTTCATTACTTCAGATGCTGAGCTACACATTCCTAGAAGCGCTTTTTTGGTTCTACAGAGCTTCTACTTCTTAAGGTTCTTGGGCATTCTCAGGGCTCCAATCAGGTTGAGATCTGAAATCCGCAACCTTGGCTTTCCGAGGCTGCCGGGTACCCGCTGTCCAGCTGCCGGGCGCCCAGCTTCATTATTGAAAATCAGAAGCTAGACATTCCCAAACGTGTTTCTTTGTTTTGCACACACTTCCTAGAAGAGCTTCTAGGTTTTGCAGAGAGATCCTTCCCAAATTCGGCACCTCACACATTGTGGCTGCCTGATGCCCGCCTCAGCCGCCGGGTGCCCGCCGTCCAGCTGCCGGGCACCCGCCGCCCAGATGACGGGTACCCACCGCCCACCTCAAGTTCTGATCGAAGCTATGCGTTCCTACAAGTGTTCCTTGGTTTTACGGCATTCCTTCTATACACTTCTTCGGCATTGTTAGTGCACCAAACAGGTTGAGACCTGGAATCCGCAACTTTCCTTCCCGAATCCGTCGCCCGAGGCGTTCCGTGGCTGCCGGGCGCCCGCCGCTCAGCTCCTGGGCGCGCGCTCGGCTTCATTATCCGCCGACCCCCAGAACGGGGGCGGTGTCAGTGAAGACTCAGGGGCCTCGGGCCTCTGAAGTGGGGTTTAGGGTTTAGGGTTTAGGGTTTGGGGTTTGGGGTTTAGGGTGCAGGGGTTAGCGGGGGTGTTTGCAAGAGCGCGGTCTTCTTCCGCTGTGACGGCTTCGCGTTGCTTGGGGGCCAAAATCTGGTGATTCTCGGGTGAACGGCCCAACCGCATGAACTCCGGCAACCCTATGTAAACCCTATGTAAACCCCAAACCCTGCAACCTTTCACCGTAAAACCTACAAGGACATTATGCCCAACCTGAATTTTCAATGCGAAAACCTTTCAAGGACTTAGGACAGGGAACCCACCCCATCAAATCCCTTCGTGCCCAGAGCTTGAGTTTGCAGATGCGCGAGCTTCTCATCTTAACCTTTGAATCAAACTGTCAGCCAACCGCCCAACCCTCAACCCTCAACCCTCAACCCTCAACCCTAAACCCTAAATCCTAAACCCTAAACCCTAAACCCTAAACCCTAAATCCTAAACCCTAAACCCTAGAGCCTACACCCGGTCATCAGCTATGGCGGCCCTCTGCGGCGCCTTCCACCGCCGGCCTCGAGCTTCGAATTCATTGGGTTTAGGGTTTATATATGGTTAGGGTTTAGGGTTTAGGGTTTAGGGTTTAGGGGTTTCGGGTTTAGGGTTTTCGGGTTTAGGGTTTCGGGTTTCGGGTTTAGGAGTTAGGGTTTAGGGTTTCGGGTTTAGGGTGAACCCCGCGCCCTAAAATCTCAACTCTAAACCCGAAGTCCCCAGCCCTGGGAGTTCGGAGTCTCGGGTTTTCGGAGTTAGGTTGGAACTGAACTTACCGGTTCTGGGGAAATAGAGAATTTCGGTGCCGTGCGTAGTCGCTCGAGTAGTGGTATAGGCGGATATAAGGTTGCGAATTCCCTCATGCCGCCTAAGCCCTAAGCCCTAAGCCCTAAGCCCTAAGTCCTAAGCCCTAAGCCCTAAGCCCTAAGCCCTAAACCCTAAACCCTAACCCTAAACCCTAAACCCTAAACCCTAAACCCTAAACCCTAAACCCTAAACCCTAAACCCTAAACCGCTCCAATGCTTAGGCATGCTTATGCGATTTGGTGTTCGGCTTTCAGTCGGCAGTTGCCCATAGGGATGTCGAGTGTTGGGGCTTGGGGGGGAACGTTGAGTTGTGGAGTAGTTGTGGTAACCCTAAACCTTAAACCCCAAACCCCAAACCCCAAACCCTAAACCCTAAACCCTAAACCCTAAACCTTCATGATCTATGTGCGAGGGTGCTTGGGTTTCGAGGTGCTTGGCCGATTGGGCTTCTTTGGCGCTTTAGAGGAGTAGGGACTCGGTCTCAGTCGTTACTACGACTGCTGATGTATTATTCTTCTTCTTATTCTTCCTATTCTTCTTTTTCTTCTTCTTCTTCTTATTTTCGCTTTAATTCCCCGCCGCGCTCCTACTCTTTACCTTGAAATCGAGTGTTGAGGGCTCCAGCGCACCTCTAAACCCATGCCCAAGCCTGCTCAGCCTCATCTTTAGCCACCCCCCCTCCCCCCCCACCCCCCACCCCCCCAACCCCCCCAAAACCCATCAAAACGGGGGAGGGGGGAGGCTCCTACACTGTTTCCGGCAGAGAGGTTTAGGGTTTAGGGTTTAGGGTTTAGGGTTTAGGGTTTAGGGTTTAGGGTTTAGGGTGCTTGTGCCCTTTCCGTGATAGAGAGTGATGCCCAGAAGGTGTTAGGCGGAATCGGAGTTCCGACTTGAGGGCACAAAGCCCGAATTCCCCTAAACCCTAAACCCTAAACCGTAAACCGTAAACCCTAAACCCTAAACCCTAAACCGTAAACCCTAAACCCTAAACTTTAAACCCCTAAGCCCTGCTTGACTGACATTGCCCGGTATTTACACCCGCCCTACACCCCAAACCCTAAACCCTAAACCCCAAACCCTAAACCCCAAACCCCAAACCCCAAACCCTAAACCCCAAACCCCAAGCCCTAAACCCCACTGAATGAACCCTAAGCCCTGTAGCAAAAACCCCAAAGTATGGAGCACTGGAACCAAGGAATGACCTTGCTCACGAACCCCCTTCCCTGCCCCCGCCCCCCAGCTTCAATAGATGCCCGAAACCCAACAACCCTCATAAGAACCCTGCAGGTGAAGAGGGTGCCTGGCTTTCATTGATCTTTGCAGCTTCGCACAAACGATGTGAATCCAGGCCCTAAACCCTAAACCCTAAACCCTAAACCCTAAACCCTAAACCCTAAACCCTAGGATCTTAAGCGAGTCATTTCGAGAGTTCAGAGTTGAGGGCTTCGGGCTCAAACGACCGCCTGTACATTCAGTCATGGAATCTTCAAGGCTTAAGCTTCAAGCCCTACATGCCCAACCCTGAACCTAAAGGGTTTAGGGTTTAGGGTTAGGGTTTAGGGTTTAGGGTTTTGGGTTAAACCCTGTATCAACCTCAGGTAGGCCCAAGCAACTGCCCTGCACCTCTCCTCGGGCGGCACATAGCTGGTACTTGGTGCAAGGCTTCGACTCGGATTTACTTCCTGAATCAGGGTTTACGGGTGTAGGGGAGAATACGCAGGGTACCCCGTTTTGTTTCTTTCTGTAACTCGTGCAAGCACCAAGCCCCTAAACTCCCAAAATTCCAAAACCTCCCTCAACTCCCCAAACCCTAAACCCTAAACCAGGATGCTAGTTTCCATCTCAATGCTCTCCGGGGTTAGGGTTAGGGTTCATAGGGAGGATTTTGGGGACTTAGGGAATTAGGGATTTAGGGTTTAGGGTTTACATAGGGCTTAGGGTTTAGGGTTTGGCGTTTAGGGATTTCGGGGTTTAGGGATTTCGGGGTTAGGGATTTGGGGGTTTCGGGTTTAGTCCATGAGGCTATGGCTACAAAAGTTTATGACTCCAAGCTCTTGCTGCCCTTCTTGTAGCCCCTCTGCTTATACCCCAAACCCCAAACCCCAAACACCAAATTCTAAACCCTATGAACCCCGAGTCGAACCCTAAATCCGCAATTACGGACAGCTTGGGGAAGGGGTTTTCCAAGCTAGGGCACCGGGTTTGGGGTTTAGGGTTTAGGGATAGGGTTCATTAAGAAGTCACCAACGGCTTGTATCAGGGGTACGTGGGGCAAACCACCCACCCTCAAGCGCTAGAGCAAACCCCACAACCCTGACGCTTTTGAGCCTTGGTAGCCCAGCCTCTAGATTGTTCAATGCTTTCAAACGAGAACCCGAGCGGCTTTACATGGTATCCTCCTCTTGGCGAGCCCGCCATATGGACCTCGGCTACCCTAAGTTACTAGACTAAGCCCCCTAAAGCCCCTAAGCTTGAGACCCGCAAACAGGGTTTAGGGTTTAGGGTTTAGGGCTCCTAAAACCCCTCAAGCCCCTAAAACCCCTAAAGCCCAAAGCCCAAAAAAAACCTAAGGCCTCGAAGAAACAACAAAGACGCAAAAGCCCCAAACCCCAGCCCTATATACCCTGAACCCTAATCCCTACAATCCCTAACCCTAAACCCTAAACCCCGGCCGTAGCCACCCTTTTCTCGGGTGCCTGGACCCACAATAAATGGAGCCATTGGAGAATGGTCGAATAGAGAGCCCCTAGGGCTCGCCTTGCCACTGGGCCACCAGAGTGGCGCCCATAGTTACACAGGATCCTCACCCCCCTGCCCCCTGCCCCGCCTGGCGCATCCTAGCCCCCCCCCTTGCCCCGCTGCCCCCCCCTTGGCCCCTCCCCGATCCTGAGCCCAGCAGCAGGGGGGCATCCCCCCTCCCGCTCCCGCTTTCCGCGAGGCAGGCGTTGTCCGAGGATGCAGACATAGGCACATCCGGGATCCACCGCTTCGAAGTGTCTTAGGGTTTAGGTTTCAGGGTTCAGGCCCCTCCTGACCCGCTCTGGCCCCCGCCCCGACTTGATGGTGGGAATTGAGGGCGACAGCCCTAAACCCTAAAAGGTAATGGTTTGGGTGGTGGCCTGTGAAAGCTCACAGCGGGTGGGGGAAAAAGAACCAGCACCAATGGAATTGTTGTATGACATTGAAAACAGATGCCTTCGCGTGACATGCTGCCCCCCCACACCGCCTGGGTGTGTAGGGGCGCCATTTACACATGGTACTTACTGCCGCTGCGTGGCGAGACGCCCTAAACCCTAAACCCTAAACCCTGAACCCTAAACCCTAAACCCTCAACCCTAAACCCTAACCGCTCAATAAGGACCCTGGCTAGCCATGAACCCACAGTGGAGGTTCCCCAAGCAGACCCTGGCAACCCCACATCCCCAACTCGAGCTGCGGCTTGAAAGTTGAGGGCTTGAAGATTAGGGTTTAGGGTTTAGAGGGTTGAGGGTTTAGGGTTGAGGGTTGAGGGTTGAGGGTTTAGGGTTTAGGTTTATATAGGGTTTGGGGTTTCGGGTTTAGGGGTAAGGGCTTGGAGTTTAGGGCTTCGGGTTAAGGGCCTTGGAGTTTAGGGTTTTGGGTTTATACAGGGTTTGAGGTTCAGGGTGTTTAGGGTTTAGGGCGAGGGTTTAGGGTTTAGGGTTTGGGGTGTAAGCCCGGCAGGCCCTTAAAACCCAAACTGAGCGCCCCTGCTGTCTTTGGCTGTGTCCGGCACAGCGCGGGATGCCCAAGCGAAGGGACGGAGAACATAAAAATCAGCCAGTCCGATGGGAGACAGGCGGTTTAGGGTTTAGGGTTTAGGGTTTAGGGTTTAGGGTTTAGGGTTTAGGGTTTAGGGTTTAGGGTTCTACCCGCAGAAGGACATCTACCTCAGGCCCATGGAGTGAACTATTGGGGAAAGTGTAGGGATTAAACCCGTAAAACCCTAAACCCTAAACCCTAAAGCCTGAATCCGAAACCCGAATCCTAACGACCCTAAACCTTCAACACTGAATCCTCAACCCTGAACCGGAAGACACGGCTCAGGAGTCAGGGCCCACCCTAAACCCTAAACCCTAAACCCTAAACCCTAAACCCTAAACCCTAAACCCTAAACCCTAAACCCTAAACCCTAAACCCTAAACCCTAAACCCTATACCCAAACCCTAAAAAAAACCCTAAACCCGAAACCCTAACCCTAAACCCCAAACCCTAAACCCCACACCCTAACCAGCGGATTCATCTTCGGTGTGGGGTTGTTGGATTTTACACTCAACTCTTCTCCTCACCCGGACCTCTTCTCCTCGCCCATCTGTAGTGCCCATGCCCAGACAGTCCCTGAATTGAGCTGCATTGTGGACTCTGCTTTTTTTGGGCCAGGTCGTCCCGAGACCTCTCTGGGCTCTCCAGGGATTTTTGGGCCAGGTCGTCCCGAGACCTCTCTGGGCTCTCCAGGGATTTTTGGGCCAGGTCGTCCCGAGACCTCTCTGGGCTCTCCAGGGATTTTTGGGCCAGGTCGTTCCGAGACCTCTCTGGGCTCTCCAGGGATTTTTGGGCCAGGTCGTCCCGAGACCTCTCTGGGCTCTCCCAGGGATTTTTGGGCCAGGTCGTCCCGAGACCTCTCTGGGCTCTCCAGGGATTTTTGGGCCAGGTCGTCCCGAGACCTCTCTGGGCTCTCCAGGGATTTTTGGGCCAGGTCGTCCCGAGACCTCTCTGGGCTCTCAGAGATTTTTGGGCCAGGGACCTCTCTGGCCCAGGAGAGCCCAGAGAGGTCTCGGGACGACCTGGCCCAAAAATCCCTGGAGAGCCCAGAGAGGTCTCGGGACGACCTGGCCCAAAAATCCCTGGAGAGCCCAGAGAGGTCTCGGGACGACCTGGCCCAAAAAAAGCAGAGTCCACAATGCAGCTGGGGACTTCTTGAGTGACGGCGGACGGCGGGAAGCAGAAGCCCAGAGTCTGTACTACAGCTGAAGGCTGAGGGCGTTTTTCGGTGAGAAATGGTGAGAAGCAAAGGCTCAGAGTCCACACTGCAGCTGGGGCCTTTCTGGGGTGACGGCGTCAAGGCCCAGAGTCTGTACTACAGCTGAGGGTGTTTTGCGATGACGGCGGGAAGCAAAGGCGCAGAGTCTGCACTACAGCTGAGGGTGTTTTGCGGCGACGGCGGGAAGCAAAGGCCTCGAGTCAGTACTACAGCTGAGGGTGTTTTTCGCAACCCTTGCGAAGCAATCGTGCATGTCGCAATGTTTCTTGCCTTGAGCAGATGAGCATCAGAACACTTTTCAATTTTCTACTTAGGGTAATTGGGGATTAGGGTGTCCTTTCAATGCCGACTAGACAGTGATATATTTATAAGAGACCCCGTGCGCGTTTTTGTATCCCGGTGCCGCATGCCGGGGGGTGGCCCAGGGCCTGACCAGGCCGGGCTCACCCGTTTTTTAACAAAACGACATTTTATACGACTTATCGGCATTGAGTTGACAGGACCAATTTTTTTATATCTAGTTACAGTAGAGCCCCCCCTGCCCAGGCCGAACTAGGATGAATGGTATAAATGAATTTACACGTGAGATGGCAAAACACAAGTACAACATGAATTCATGCTGGCCTGGGCTAGAGGGAACCCCAGGCCCAGGTGTGAGCCCCTATTGGGACCCGACACCCTTCCACGGGCCCCCCTTCTTCAAAACGATATATATAAAACTTAACCGGGGGTTTGGGCTCGGGAAAATTATACAGGGGCAATATCTAGACCTAGAAGAATCAAAACATCGTGGGGCAAAAATGCACCCCACGGTATTGCAGGACTAATATGTGCCCTGCGGAGGGGCCGAAAAGGGCCCGTTTTTTATAGGTGCAAGCAACATGAGCATCAGCAACATGAGCATCAGCAACATGAGCATCAGCAACATGAGCATCAGCAACATGAGCATCCAGCATCCTCATCGGCATCATATCAGGACGGCATAGTCATGGCCTGGAATTGTGGCGAAAAAGACAACTTGGAACGTGCCTGGACAAGAGCCAGGGAGAGCGAGCGAGATGGACGGGGGGGGACCCCCCCCAATTAAACAGACCCTATAGGATTACGTCCGGATGGGTTGTGGACATGAAAAGTGCGACCAGGAGCCTATAGGCCCAGTACTCAAACCCATCCGTAAACCCGGCATGAACCCAGAGAAGGCCTCCTGGGGCATGAGCCGCTTCACGCGCACGCAGGCTCCTCCTCCACAAGGCGCACCTCGTAGGTCTCTGGCTGAAGCTTCAGGGATTTTGGTGAACAGAACCCCTACATCTTAGAAGGTTTGGGGTGTGGTCAGGGTTTCGTCAGGCGAGCCAAGGGTTACAGTCGAGTTCAGGCTTGTGGGCGATTGAAAAACTTGGGCCACCCTACCGGACCTAGTTTTGGAAGTTTTGCGCAATCAGGCACCTGGGCAGTGGACAGGGATGGGGGGGTGGGGGGGGGGTTCTGGGCTATTCAGGGCCGTCCGACAGACCTACTGGATGGGAGCGTTAGCAGGGATGGCTGGGGGCCGCGGGGGTCCTGGTACAGCGTACTCTCCCCCCCGCTATCCTACTGCCGGGAAACCGTTCTATTATATTCCAGAACGACCTGACAGCCCTCCATCGCCCCAGTCTTCCCGCCTGCATCTGTGGCCATATTCTGGATGCTGCCCACGCAGTGCCAGCGGAAGCTTGAGAGTAAGGACCCAAAACCCTAAACCCTAAACCCTAAACTTCCGCCTCTTGGGCTTGACCCAGGAGCTTCAGGTTTATAGTAGGGTTTGATCGAACGTTTTAGGCTTGAGGTTTTTTAATGTTTTGGGTGCTGAGTTCGGCCAAGAGCTCACATAACGTTTCCTGACCCTCGCTACTTGGCCTGTCGGCTCGCTAAACTGTCATGTCAGCGGAAGCCGACACAACAGGTCGGCATGTCTGGCCTTGATCCTAAATGCTTGAGGCAGGTGCAGCTTGACTATGCCAGGACGGATCCGTGTTTGTGGGGCTGCTTGCCTACTTTCACGCATCTTTCTAGAGAATTCCAGAAACTGCAACTCCGCACCTGTGGAGGCAAAATACAATGCTTCATTACCCTGGTGTCGCTCGCTGCTATGAGGTAGAGTTCCAGGCCCGGCTTGCCAATACGGGCCGCATCAAGTGCCAAGGAAAGCCTTTGTTCAAATGTTCAAATGTGCCCAACAGAAAAATCAAGTGTACACGTACTATATTCCTTACCGGGATCCAAGTTCGAAAAAGAAGCGTTGCAGGCTTGCTCCATGTCAAGCGCAGCGTCGCCTGGTAGGCCGCCATTTCAGACGCTATCAACTTGTTTGCCTGGAGAGTCTTCTCCAGCGCACGTGCTGAAGCTGCCACAGTTGGCTGCTGGCCATTGGCGGCTGACCGCAACGCCCATTGCTTGACGTGCGGGTCCACCCGCCTTCGCTTGCATGCGCCGCCTGGGACGCTGGTCACCTCGGCCTCCGCCGACTTGTGCCACGTGAGATCGCCCCATCTCTCTGCTTCTTCTTCCACGGTATGTGACAAAGCGGTGACGATTTCCGAAAGCCAATGGCGAATGGCCGGGCATTCTACATGCTGGTACAACTGCCGCATCTGCTTCCACAGGCACAGCTGCGGGGGACCATCCGCGACGGCGTTGCTAGCAAGTCGTGCTACCTCTTGGAAGCAAGGGCACTTCCCCTGCAGTTTGGGCTCCCTGGCACACTGGCCCATGCTACTGGCGTTTGGCTGGAGGGGCTGAAGATCCAATGCTGCAGGCAAGCATGCCTGGAAAAAATGCCCGGCAGCGCTGTCCGCGAGCAGGCGATTGTGCATGTTTTTTCCTGAATTTAACCGCAATAGGTTGGGAAGACACTTGAATGCTGCTGGTTAGAATATCCGAGATATGCTATTGTAAAAAGAAACATGTAACACTTGCATGGGAGGTCTCGGGAAGTCAAGGCAACTGAACTAAACCTCAGAAGAAAAAAACGGATGCACGAAAATGTCGGCAAGGATTCCAAACGCTTGGGCCAAGCTCCCGCCATGAAGGGACCCCGAACACTTCAATGGAAGGGTTGGGACTGCGCTCGCGAGAGCAACTAGTGCCTAAACGCAACTCTTGGCCCCAAGCGCTATAAACTCTGAGAAGTGATAACTTCGATTGAAGATCAACGCCGCAATCGGTGAACTTACGCGACCTTACCGAAAGGACTGGCAGGCCAAGTCGCGCTTCGAAGACCAAGCAAGAAGCAAACATACTAGTCCTGTTGTGGTGACCCAGTGCTCCTGCTCGGCATCTGACGTGTCTGCTGCTTGATTCCTCAGTGCTGCGCCTGATTGGTCCATGTGCTCATCGGGGTTCGCGAGAACAGACACTGAGTTTCTCCAAGATTGCCAATTTCTCACGAAGACACGCCAGGGCTGTTCTGCGCGCGGCCCAGTTTCAAGCCAGCCTAGGTTTCCCACCAGTCGTCGCAACTCCCACCGAAGCTCACCGTCGGAGCCTTCACGGGTTGCAAGGATCCAGCTGCTACGGCTACTATGATCTCATCCCTAAAGGCCGAGGTAAACCTCACCTAGCAAACCTTGTCACATTGTGCTCATAGGGCCCTGCTTGTTTTTGAAGAGTTCCAACCTGCACTGCTCGGGAACGCCTTCCAGTGGCAGCTTTCCACATGTCCAGATGGCAGCATCGCTCTGAACCGCAACATCAAACCCAAGGAAAAATCAGCCATTGTGCGGGCCGCTGGGCGGCTGGGCTCTCGGTGACCAATGTGGTCTAATAAGAATACTGGATGGTGGACGGACACTGTGTTTCTACGATACTATAGTGTATATAACATTATGACTATACTAACTACATGGTTATACGTGGTATAACAGAGCAAAGGATGGCCTTGCAAGATCACACAACAATGTATAACTTGTGTAACATACGATGCTATATTCTGGGCCTGTGCGCAGCCAGCAACGGCAAGGTTGACCAAGGGGACCTTTCCGAAGGGGACCTGTTGGCCGACTCCGAGCAGATGATGGGAACATTAAACCCTAAACCCTAAACCTTACACCCTACACCCTAAACCCAACCCACTGAAGAGTCGCTGGGCTAAATGGGCATCCATGCAGGCGCAGCGGCATAACAGGGATCACCCTAAATAGCCCTCCCACAAGAACTAATTCTTGTGTTACCCTCAGGCGAAAAAAACCTTATATCCTGAGGCCTTTGGGCACAAAAACCCGGAAAAACCAAGAGTTCTTGGAGCCTTAAGACCCTAAACCCCAAACCCCAAACCCTAAACCCCAAACCCTAAACCCCAAACCCCAAATCTACATCCACTTCGCGGGCCAGGAGGAAGTTGCAGCTGCGACTTGGAGGTTCATGGGTTTAGGGTTTAGGGTTTAGGGTTTTAGGGTTTAGGGTTTAGGGTTTAGGGTTTAGGGTTTAGGGTTTAGGGTTTAGGGTTTAGGGTTTAGGGTTTAGGGTTTAGGGTTTAGGGTTTAGGGTACTTTTGACTGTACTTGCAACCATATTAGGGCACTTGTGGGACTTGGAAGTGGGTTACAAGTACAGTTCTAATTGCTTAATAAGTACCTCAAAACCCTAAACCCTAAACCCTGTTGGTTAATAAGTACCCTGAACCTCCAAGTAGTGGAGAGAGCCAGTGGCTCCAGTGGTGCACGTGGCTAGGGTCAAGGGGCTTTAAGGTTTTGGAGTTACGGTTTTAGGGTTTTAGGGCTTAGGGGTTTTCAGGTTTTGGGGTTAAGGTTTAGGGTTTTAGGGTTTTGGGGTTCTAGGGGTTCTAGGGTTTGGGGGTTTGGAGTTCTAGGGTTTTAGGGTTTTGGGGTTTTGGGGTTCTAAGGTTATAGGGCTTTGGGGTTCTAGGGTTCTAGGGTTCTGGGGTCTTGGGGCTTTAAGGTTCTAGGGTTCTAGGCTTCTAGGGTTCTAGGGTTCTAGGGCTCTACGGTTGCTAGGGGCCCTAAACCTGAACAACCTTTGCAGGGAACCAAGGGTCATTGATCGAGGCAGGGTTTATTCGGAATATTGGGATGTGGGCCTTAAGCCCTTCTGGTAGCCCAGTAACCGTATTATCATAGGGGTAGCCTTTTTGGAGACGAACCTTGAGCCAAACAGAGGGAAGGCACCACCGGGCTACCAAGCCTTATCTCACAAAGGCCAAGAGGGTGGTTGTCAAAATTAATTCTGGTCCCTTTTTGGATCCCTATTAGAATACGGCACCTAATATTTAGGGTACCCTAAACCCTAAACCCTAAAACCTAAACCCTAAACCCTAAACCCTAAACCCTAAACCCTGAACCCTAAACCCTGAACCCTGAACCTGAACCCAAGAGGTCAACTGGCACTCTGGTCCTACCAACGCGGCGAGCATGATCAGCGCCGTGGTGATCACAAGGCTCAACCTGGGTTTCGGTGGTGTTGACAAAGGCGCTTCAAGGTTCGGGGTTCAGGGTTCAGGGTTCAGGGTTTAGGGTTTGGGGTTTAGGGTTTAGGGTTTCGGGTCTAGGGTCTAGGGTTTGGGGTTTAAGGCTTCGGGACTGAGTTTAAGGGAATGTCCATGGTCTCTTTATGTGATCCCTTGCCTTCTTTAGGGGGTTCTGAAGTATGGGCCCTTGGGTTGTATTGGGAATATAAGAATTCCCTAATTAAGGGCCCGTTTTTCTGAGGGACAATGAAACTACCCTAATGGCTGACAGGATTCTCCGTCTCGTGCGGTGTTGGAGAGTTGTGTCGGGCTGTTGGCTCCTACAGTCCAGGGTGGGGTCTCACCTGAAGTCACGAAAAATCTCAAGCCCAAACCCTACAGAAGCCTCCGTGGGCTTAGAGCTCTAAACCCTAAGCCCCCTAAACCCTAAACCCTAAACCCTAAACCCTAAACCCTAAACCCTAAACCCTAAACCCTAAACCCTAAACCCTAAACCCTAAACCCTAAACCCCCCCCCCCCCTAAACCCTCTAAACCTCAAGGCTTGGGGCCGTGAAGCCACGAATGCCCCTTCGTGAGCCATGTAGGCCATGTACCTCAAAGATATCGACTTGACCCCGAAAGTCATGCATGGGAACTGCCTTTGAAGGGGTAGAAGGAGGGACGCCTAGAAGGGGCCCTTCATCTTCTTTCCCTAAACCCTAAACCCCAAACCCTAAACCCTAAACCCTAAGCCCTAAGCCCTAAACCAAAACCCTAAACCCTATATCACCCCGATATATACCTTTTATAGGCGACCAGCTTGGCCTTATCCAAGCGCTGCTTGGGCTGAGCCTCCTCGGCCTTCCTTTGGTTGCGGCGCTGGCTCCGTACCTTCATTCCACACCAGAAGCACAGCTGCGTTGCCGAGCGAGAGCTCAAGTACACGCCGCACTGCTCGAAGTTCAGGCACTGCCAGCGAGAGCAGGCCCCTCCAGCGGGCGCCCCAAGACCCACATTCGGCAACAATGGAGTACTTATCGTCGATATGGATAAGAGGGAGCCCTTTTCCCTGCGTGCCGCAGAGAGACTCCCACAGAATGTCAGACTTGTGCCGTCGAGCCTTGTCCTTCTTCACGGGCGCGGCCTTCGCAGCAGGCGTCCGCAGGACCTTCCGCACCCTGCCAGCCCTTGGGGGTAGCAGCCTTTCCGCTCTTCACGGTCTTTCCTTTAGTCCCTTGATTCCTCGAAGCCCAAGTCCCAACCAGACCCCTAGCTTAAGGGTGTTTCGGGTTTAGGGTTTAGGGTTTAGGGTTTAGGGTTAGGGTGCGGGTGCATAAGGGTCTAGTGAGACCGCACACCTCCAAAGCCGAAAAACGCCCTCTTTCGGCAGTTCTCTACACTATTATCGCTTTCGGGATTCTGATTCCTGTGCGGATTTCGGGTGTGCAAAACTGGGGACAACATCTAGGATAATTAACATGACCCTTCAGGGTTTAGGGTTTCCTAAACCCCCGAAAGAAACCCACAACAGGCCCAAGTGGCGGCGCATAGTCAACGGGGAAGAAGACCTCAGCCCCATCCCCCAGAGGCGGCCGGGGCGGGGGGCGGGGGGCTTTACTCTCTGCTTTACCCCCAAGATACGACAATCCCTGGGACCAAAAATGAACCCTAAGCTTGGGTTTAGGGTTTAGGGTTTAAGGTTTAGGGTTCAGGGCTCATCGACCCTATACTACTACATTTCCTGTTAAGGCACATAAGCCAACACCCCCACAGGGGGTTCATTTGGCCCCAAACATCCTGCCTAAAGAAACCTAAAAACCCTAAAACAAAACTAAAAACCCTAAAAAGCACCCTTCCTCAAAGGTGCTTTCTTCCCATGGGGTTTCAAGGTCAGAGTTTTCAGAGATTCGGGCTAGGTTCTTAAGACGCAGAGATGAAGGCTCTGGGGCTTAGGGGTTTAGGGGTTTGGGGTTTAGGGGTTTGGGGGTTTGGGGGTTTGGGGGTTTAGGGGTTTAGAGGTTTCGGGGTTTTGCGCACTTGCGCACCGTAAACCCTGAAGCCTGAAACCCTAAACCTGGCAACAAATTCATTGCCAAGGGACGGTGGCGGCCGTGAGCAGGGCCTGGTCATAGGCTGTAATATAAAGTCGAGAAGGAAGAAAGTTGGGTTTAGGGTTGTAGGTTTAAGCTTTAGGGTTTGGGGTGTAGGGCTTGGGACGCGCAAGCAGAGGGTTTCGGGGGTTTAGGGCTACTCTTGGATGTTGGTATCTTAGCCAATAACAAGGCCTTTGCGAACATATGCTACCCCAAAAGCCCTAACCCCCGAACCCCCTAACCCTAAAACCCTAAACCCTAAAACCCTAAAAGCCTGATAGCCTAAAAACCCTAAAACCCCAAAACCCCAAAACCCCAAAACCCCAAAACCCTAAAACCCTAAAACCCTAAAACCCTAAAACCCTAAAACCCTAAAACCCTAAAACCCTAAACCCTAAACCCCTAACCCGAAACCCTAAAACCCCCAAATGCCAAAGGGGCCGCTTCGAGTACGCGATCGACGGATGGGCAAAAGACACGTCTTGAGAGATTGTGAACCCTAAGCCCTAAACCCTAAACCCTATAAACTCGAAACCCTAAACCCGAAACCCTTTGTGTCTACGCAGAAGCTCTTTTGTCTTAGAAAGTCTACTTCTTTTGCCCTAGAAGCCCACACATAATCTCACCATAATCCACCTAACCCTACTTACTAAGTCAAAAGGGCTTCCAAGTCGGGTTTAGGGTTTAGGGCTAGTGGCTTAATGAGAGCTTCGGGTTGGGGGTTTGGGCAGCCTTGGGGTGCTTAAGAGATGCCGACGTGCGACCACGCACACGTGCATCGAGAAACCCTCAACCCTAAACTAAACCCTAAACCCTAAACCCTAAACCCTAAACCCTACAGTAGCAGCGTCTAGGAAATCAGGTCCGGGGCCGTGCATGCAAGGGCCATGCATCCTAGGTGGGATCAGGGGAACCCTTAAAAGGGAACCCCTTCTTAACCCTCTTCTGGCTCTCTTAACAAGGGACCTTATTCAGAGGGTCTATATACCCAAGGGTCCCCCTAATCCTATCCCCTAATGCAGGAAGAACTCTTCGAGTCGAACCTCTCATCCCCTCCGAATAATAACCCCCCCCCCTAAATACCCCATTTAATAGTGAAAACTCCCATTCCGGTTTAGGGTTTAGGGTTTAGGGTTTAGGGTTTGGGGTTTGGGGTTTGGGGTTTGGGGTTTAGGGCTTAGGGTTTAGGGGTTTTGGGGTTTAGGGTTTCGGGTTTCGGGTGTATGGGGAATTTTTAATATTTGGGGGGTAAGGCGGGGGGGGGGGGGGGGGGGAGGTAATGTTCGAGAGATTAGGTTTACTGAGGGTTCGTCGCAACCCTTGGGGCGCTATGGCTTCTTGGGTTTCAGGGCTTTGGGGATTCAGGGTTTCGAGGATGTAAACCCTAAACCCTAAACCCTAAACCCTAAACCCCAAACCCTAAACCCTAAACCCTAAACCCTAAACCCCTAGGGTTTGAGGGATTTAGGGGATTTGGGGCTTTAGGCATTTGAAGGTTCTTGCGGTTTCGGGACTTAGGGTCTTCGGGCTTCTGGGATTTAGGGTGAACTCGAACCCGAGAAACCTAAGTTAAGGTCTAAGGGCTGTAAGTTTCTAGCGCAGAGAACCTAGCCCGCGCTAAAGACTAAACCCGGGGTCCAAGAGTGTGAGGCTCGCAGCACTGAACCCTCAACCCTGAACTCTAGTTCCTAAACCCTAAACCCTAAATCCTAAAGCCTCAACCCTGAACCCTACTTCCTAAACCCTAGCAAGCCACAAGCTACGCCTTGCGCATCAAGACTGAAATCTCCCACCACTCGCACCGCTCATGGTAGCCTGCGGAGGCCGCGGGCGCTCTGGGCTCAATACTTGGAGGTTTGTAACCCAATTAGAATTGTGGTCATAACCCAATTGAGTACTTCAGGACTCACTCATATAGAACCCTATTAGGGTCCTTAAAGGGCACTTATAAGTACACTGAAAACTGGGGTGAAATACGAACCGTGACCCCCACATATATGGGATCCGAAACACGACACACCCTCCCCCCAGGCCCCCCTCCGCCCCCCGTCCCGACTGAAAACTGGGGTTATATTGGGGTTGAGGATTTAGGTTTTGGGTTGGGAGTTTAGGGTTTAGAGCTGCAGGGGCCCTAGATAGGGATGGGTCAAAAAGTACAGGAACTCAGGTTTTGAAACCAATGCCTTGACCAGAGTTAGCAGAGAAGGAAGGGGGGGGGGGGGGGGTGACTCGCAGCAGTAGGGTTTAGGGTTTAGGGCTTAGGGCTTAGGGTTTGGGGGCTTAGGGTTTAGGGTTTAGGGTTTAGGGGTTAGGGTTGGGATGTCCCCCCATATGCTAACAGTCCTTAATAGGGGTTAGAATAAGGGGTATTGTAATTATCCCTACTAAGGACAGGTAGTATAAGGGGGAACATCCCAACCTCAGCCCTGTACCCTAACGCTTCATCCCTAACTCCCACCCGACACAAAACGCAAGAAAGCTCGAGCTCGGTCCTTCTTCGCCACCCCACAAAACTTACTGTTGGTTGGTAGGGAATGGGGGAATGAGGTACCATATATCCCCTATGTACCCATATACCCTTTAAGGGATTCTATACGATACCTTATTCCCCCATTCCCTACGAACCAACAGTAAGGAAAATAAGGACGGCCTGCGATAAGAAAGCCAACATAGGTCTTCCGCGTCTCCTTGTCCCACTTCCTTGGGAGGGGTGGTTTAGGGCTTAGGGTTTTTGGGGTTTGGGGTTTAGGGCTTGGGGCCTTGGGGGTATCAGGAACAACTCCAACTGCGTCTCTCGCGTTTAGGGTTGCATACTCTAGGCCCTGAAACCCCAAACTTGAGCCCCCGAACCCAAACGCTCGACCCCTAAATGCCAAACTCGAAACACTAAACCCTAAACCCTGAACCCTACACCCTAGCTGAACCGAGTCATTGGGCTCCCTGGTTAGGATCTTATGTCTGTGTCTGGGGCCTCTTTCAAGATGTGCACTGTGCACGGGCCCAGGCCGAAGAAGCCCTGTGTAGAGCTGAACGAGAGGGTTTAGGGTTTAGGGTTTAGGGTTTAGGGTTTAGGGTTCAGGGTTTAGGGTTTAGGGTGCAGGGCTGAGGGTGCAGGGCTTAGGGTTTAGGGTTTAGGGTTTAGGGTTTAGGGTTTAGGGTTTAGGGTTTAGGGTTTAGGGTTTAGGGTGTAGGGTTTAGGGTTTAGGGTGTAGGGGGGCCAAATACACCCCTAGCAACCCCTTAAACCTCAAAAACAGAAACCTTATATCACCTCGAACTCCTGAGCCCGAATGCCTAAACCCTAAACCCTAAACCCTAGACCCTAAACCCTAAGCCCTAAGCCCTAAGCCCTAAACCCTATAACCTAAACCACCACCCTAACCCTGCCATCGCAATAAGATCCAACTACTTGGCTGCACTCAGGAGGGGAGCTATAAATTAAACTTTTAGCTGCCTTATTAAGAAACCCAATAAACCCAGAAAGGGTAAGGATCTAAAGTCACAGTAAAACCCTAAACCCTAACCCTAAACCCTAAACCCTACACCCTACACCCTAAACCCTAAACCCTAAACATAGAACTAGAAGTGGGTTTGCAGGAGCCATCTTGGGAGCGCAAAAGGTCCGAGTGGCCGGGAAGACGTCACAATCCTAGGCTGCGCAGCGAGTGCTTGGGCTTTAGGGTTTGGGGATTGGGGTTTGGGGTTTAGGGTTTAGGGTTTAGGGTTTGGGAGGGACTCAAAAGCCGACCATAGGGTTTAGGGTTTAGGGTATAGGGTTTAGGGTTTAGGGATCGCTCGTAATACGCGACACCTCATACAAAAGTTGTCTGGCTTAGAGCAGGCAAGTGCTGAGTGCTGAAAACTCATCAGGGCCTGATGTGGTTTAGGGTTTAGGGTTTAGGGTTTAGGGTTTAGGCTTTAGGGTTTAGGTTTAGGGTTTAGGGTTTAGGGTTTAGGGTTGAGGGTTTAGGTTTTAGGGTTTGGAGTCTATGGCTTAGGGTTTAGGGTATACTTAGGAGCCCAAGAATAACCTAGGAGCACAAAGGGTGCCTTTGTTTCAAGGGCTCCGACTCGAAACCCCAAACTGGTCTAGGGTTTGAGTTGCTAGTGCAATTCCGATGCTTGAGGCCCGGGCAGTTTGACGTAGTTGCTTCTTTAGACATGTGTTTAGGCTCAAGGTTTATGCTGCGAAAAAAGCCTAGGCAACGGACCGACTCCCTCAGGGTCCATGTAGCTTGTTATTTATATATCTGAGCCTCAAAGTCCGAATGTAAAAAGTACTTTAAGGCCCAAGTATTCTATATTTAGGTACATGGGCCCTTAGGGCGAATAGTAGCCCTAAACCCTAAACCCTAAACCCTAAACCCTAAACCCTAAACCCTAAACCCTAAACCCTACACCCTACACCCTACACCCTACACCCTATCTAGGTACATGGACCCTTTGGGATTGTGCTTCTCCACGCATGTCATGTTGCAGGACGAGTCGCAGGGCCCAGAACAACGGACCGGCAATCAGCAACCTCGTCGGAAAAGGGATTTTCTGCCCCAAAAGCCTCAAGCCTCGGCCTTAACTTACTTCTCCAATAACCAAGGGGAAAAAAAGGTTAAACTTTAATGTTCCTACTAAATAAGGAAACCCAAAAAGTTTAAAGTTCAACTAAAGGCGAAGTAAGTTAAACCCTAACCCTAAACCCTGAACCCAAAGGCTAAACCCGATCTAGCTGTTGGAACATTGTTCGGGACTGCAGAGTCCAGGATGAGAGCCGAGAAGACCGTCACCTTGCTTTGTCTGCTGGTGTTCCTTACTTCGCCTTTAGTTGAACTTTAAACTTTTTGGGTTTCCTTATTTAGTAGGAACATTAAAGTTTAACCTTTTTTTCCCCTTGGTTATTGGAGAAGTAAGTGTTCCGTGGCTTCTGGAGCGTCTTGGCTTGATGCGAGGTTGCTTGTGGTGCGTCCTTTGCATATGTGGCAAGAGGGTAGAATCCAAATTGAAGTCTTCTTTTTTTTTTTTGGGGGGGGGGGGGGGGGGGGACGGGTCCTCGTTATAAGGTGCCGTACTTAAAATAGGGACCCAAAAAAGGGACCCTAATTGAGAAAACTACACGAATACTTGTTCAGGCATCACAAGGCTACTGAGAGGACTTTCAAAGCTTATCTACCGACTGTGGTTCCGGTAGCAGTTTCTGGGGTTTAGGGTCTCGGAAAAAACACGAACTTGGCGGACGAGGGTTGTTCAGCAATATATACGGGTTAAAACCCTTAAAAACCCTTAAACCCTTAAAGCCCTTAAAACCCTTAAAACCCTTAGAAACCCTTAGAAACCCTTAAAGCCCTTAAAGCCCTTAAAACCCTTTGGGAACTTAGAGCCCTAATCGAGGCTGTATCCAACGCCCACAACCTCAAACACTAAACAACCCTAAACCCTAAACCCTACCCCCCAAACCCTAAACCCTAGACTACCCAAAGCCCGCACTGTATTGCAAGTCCCAGGTGCAGGACGAGGCCGACCGCGGGCATTGAAAACTGCAAGGGGTTGGGACAGAGCTGGGAGATGTGGTACCTTGGTATGTTGGGGTTTATGGGTTTCAAGGGATTATGTAGGGTTTATGTAGGGCTTTGTAGGGCTTGTATAGGGTTTCTATAGGGTTGAAATGGGGTGTATCTGGGGTGTATGTAGGGTTCAAAGGGTCTTGAGGGGTTAAAGGGTTTACAGGGTTTATAGGGCTTATAGGGTTTATGGGGTTTACAGAGTTATAGGGTTTAGGGCTAAACCCTAAACCCTACACACCCTAAAGCCTGAACATTCTGGAAGAGCCAGCGATTGATTCCGTTTGGGGGTTCCAAACCCCGAAGCCGCACAGGGGGTACCATCGGTAGGGTCGGAACCTGGGACTTCTTGGTTTAGGGTTTAGGGTTTAGGAGGTTTAGGGTTTAGGGTTTAGGGTTTAGGGTTTAGGGTTTCGGGTTTAGGGTTTAGGGTTTAGGGTTTAGGGTTTAGGGTTTAGGGTTTAGGAGGCTTAGGGTTTAGGGGGTTTAGGGTTTCCTGAGTTAGGGTCCCTTTTTTGGGGAACCCATTATCAGGCGGCACCCTTTAACAAGGGATCCCTAGAAGGGAGCCTAGTGTAGAGAACTATCCTCTTGGGACTCATGCACTACCTTGGCAAACCCTACCCGTATTGGGTTTAGGGTTTAGGGTTTAGGGTTTAGGGTTTAGGGTTTAGGGTTTAGGGTTTAGGGTTTAGGGTTTAGGGTTTAGGGTTTAGGGTTTAGGGTTTAGGGTTTAGGGTTTAGGGTTTAGACGACGCAAAATGGATGTCGGCTTCCTCTTTGGAAGCCCTTTGCCACAGTTGCTACCATGGTGTCATACCAGCCAATGAGGTTCCTTGGGAACCCTTTCGGTCTTGAGCTACTCTATTCCGAAATGTGTAACCGTAAACCCTAAACCCGAAACCCTAACCCTAAACCCGAAACCCTAAACCTTAAAGAACCCCAACTCAAAAAAAAGGGGGGCAAACGGCCTACCACTGCGCTACCAAGACGCGCGAAGTAGCTGTCGAAGCCTGGCTGGTTCAGGCATCGGGTTCAGGGTTGTAATCACCTACTACCCGCCTCTATACTACCCCCCCCCCCCCCCCCCACAGGCTCCCCCCCCCATAATTAAGGCTGTTTAGGGGTCATTAAGCCTAATTAAGGCTATTTAAGGGGGGAACCAAGGAGGGGCAGCATCGAGGGGTAGTTTGGGAGTTCAGGGGTTTAGGGTTTAGGGTTTAGGTTTTAGGGTTTAGGGTTTAGGGTTTAGGGCTTTGGCATCTACGGGTTTCTGGGCTTTCGGGGCTTGGGGTTCAGGGTTTGGAGATTATAGGGTTCGGGGTTGCAAGGCTTTTGGGTTCTGTCGCAAGTGGATAGGGTTTAGGGTTTACCCTATAAACCCTAAACCCTAAACCCTAAACCCTAAACCCTAAACCCTAAACCCTAAACCCTAAACCCTAAACCCTAAACCCTAAACCCTAAACCCTAAACCCTAAACCCTAAACCCTAAACCCTAAACCCTAAACCCTTAAACCTAAACCCTAAACCCTAAACCCTAAACCCTAAACCCTAAACCCTAAACCCTAAACCCTAAACCCTAAACCCTAAACCCTAAACCCTAAACCCGAACCCTAAAGCCTAAAGCCTAAAGCCTAAAGCCTAAAGCCTAAAGCCTAAAGCCTAAAGCCTAAAGCCTAAAGCCTAAAGCCTAAACCCCAAACCCTAAAGCCTAAACCCCAAACCCTAACTAAAGAGGTTCCAACGTTAAACCCTAAACCCTGCATCTGGCGAACATGGCTCACGGCCTTCATCCTCCCTGATCTGCATGTGGAAGCCTCTGGCAGGGGGGAGATGGGTTTAAGGTTTAGGGTTTAGGGTTTTAGGGTTTAGGGTTTAGGGCTACAACAGCCACGGTGCAGAAATTTGTCCTCTTTCCCGAATTTTAGGGCTTTAGGGTATAGTCCTAAGCCCTCAACTCAAGACCTGAACCCGGAACCCGAAGTTCTAAACCCGAAGCCCTGAACCCGAAAGGATTCAGGGTGCAGAGTAGGGTTTTGGGGCGGCCCGGCCTGGAGCCCCGAGCTTTACTGCTAGGGTTAGGGTTTAGGGTTTAGGGTTTAGGGTTTAGGGTTTGGGGTGTGGGGTTTGGGGTTTGGGGTTTGGGGTTTGGGGTTTGGGGTTTGGGGTTTGGGGTTTGGGGTTTGGGGTTTGGGGTTTGGGGTTTAGGGTTTAGGGTTTGGGTTCTCGGGTTCGGGGTTTATAGGGTTTAGGGCTTAGGTTTAGGGTGTAAGGCTGTATCCGTGTACGTGTGCGGGAGTGCGTGCTCTATGTCGCAAGACGTGCGCTCCACATAGGGAAAACACCTCGTGGGCTGCTGGTGACCCTCGGGGCCTCCGGAAATTCTTCCTTACTCCTAGGCGTTCTGCGAAGGGGCCTCTTCATGCCCAACGGTTTAGGGTTTAGGGTTTAGGGTTTAGGGTTTAGGGTTTAGGTTTTAGGGCTTAGGGTTTAGGAGTCCCTAAGCCCTAAGCCCCTCAACTCACTGCAAACCCAACCCTTCAAGCAGTTGCTTCACTGCTTCACAAGGTTGCAGACCAGGGTCCCACAGGCTCAAGAGTTGCCCCAAGAATTTGGGGGTCTAGGGGCTAGGAGTGCAAGGGTTCAGAAACTAGGGTCTTAGGGTTCAGATCTTGGGGGTTTAGAGGTGTTTAGGGGCTAGGGTTTTAGGGTTTAGGAAGAAGGTTTAGGGTTAAGGGCCTTAGGGTTTTTGGGGCTTATAAGCCCAAGTTACAGGGTGACCACTGGAAGAACGTGGCGAAGAGCCCGGGCAAGAAGGTGTTGCCTCGCTCTGTCCCTGAAACCTTCCTTCCGCCCCCAACATGAAAACCCTCCCCCTATCCCCCTAACCCGCCTGTACTTTCCGCCCGAAATCTTGAGCAGTCGCCATGATAGTTTCACATGAGATACTGAGAATCTTGAATATTCAGGGGTTGGGTTTAGGTTGTTTGATATTGGGGGCTCCATATCCTAACCCTAAGCCCTAAACCCTAAGCCCTAAACCCTAAACCCTAAACCCTAAACCCTAAACCCTAAACCCCCCTAACCTATGGGCGCTGTATGGGCTGGGTGGCCACGAACACCAAAACCGCAAAGCCCTAAAACCCCTAGCGCCCCTAAGCCCTAAACTTACTGTGGGTTAGCAGCGAGTGAGGGAATTAGGGCCCAAAATGAACCCTTGCAGGGATTATAGAGGGTGTCTCATTCCCCCCCATTCCCTGTCGCCAAAGTCGGGATTGCTCAGAAGGAAGGAGGCGCCCTCACACCTCTACTTTAGGGGTTTAGAGTTTAGGGGTTCAGGGTTTGGAGTTATTTTACTACCGCAGGATGACGTAGATACATGGTCTCTGAATATTGGCCCTGAACACCCCACATGAAACCCAAGGGCGCCACACTTCAAAACCCTGTAAAGAAGGTAAGGGTCACTAGCCCATATTTAGTAGTTTAGAGATTTTGGCCTCACTACAAGCCCTAAACCCCTAAACCCCAAAACCATCGCTGCTCCCAAACCTAAAGTGGGACCCTAAACCCTAAACCCTAAACCCTAAACCCTAAACCCTAAACCCTAAACCCTAAACCCTAAACCCTAAACCCTAAGGGCATATACTTTAGGCGAGCTTTGGCCACAATGTGGCCTGGGGCTAAGGTTGCAGGGTTGAGATCGTTATCGGGTGCTGGATTGTAGACTTCAGGGGCCTGAAACCCAACCCCTACACTACACCCTAAACCCTCAGCCCTAAGCCCTAAGCCCCAAACCCTAAACCCTAAACCCTAAACCCTAGAGGAAGTCAGGCGGCCGAGCACAATACAGCGGCGACACCAGGACGCCTGAAAAGCCGTCCGCCAGTGGCTGAACTCCTGAGCAAAGGCAGCTGTTGGCGGTTTCGGGTTTCGGGGTGGATACAGGGTTTAGAATTTGGGCCTACAGGCTTCTTCTACGTTTCGGGTTTGCTTCGGGTCACAGGTTTACAAGCTATAGTCGTGTCTTTACTAAGCTTCCCGATCCTGCAAGTTGCCCCTAAAGCCTCTGAACCAGCATGCATGTGCAGCATGCCCCATGGTCGTTCCTTCTTGCAGCCATCGACTTGGATGCCTAAACAGAAAGAGCCCCCCCTAGACCCTAAACCCCCCAACCCAAACCCTAAACCCTAAACCCTAAACCCTAAACCCTAAACCCTAAACCCTAAACCCTAAACCTAAAACCCTAAACCCTAAACCCTAAACCCTAAACCTAAACCCTAAATTACTAAACCTAAACCCTAAACGGGGGGAAGGGTGTTCTGGGGCTTGCCTTTTGCCCCGATGAAGGGGTCCTTGAGGAGTCTGGGTGAGTTGGGTTTTGTGATTAGGGCCTTAGGGTTTAGGGTGTAGACATATGCATGGGTGTAAACAATATCATGAAATAAAGATATACGAACATATGTATGCTTAGTATGCTGTTATGTATATATATATATACATATAGATTATGGATATATGTGTAGGTTTTTCTGTATGCATGTATACTTGGCTTTCTACATAGCGGTCTCAACGGCTTCTTCAATGGTTCAGAGTCTGAGGCGTCTAGACATGCCAACATAGTGGTACCCAAAGGAACCCCAAAGACCATAATCGTTGGTCAAGGAACCCCTCGAAAAATGCACCTATACGCTACTGAAGCCCCAAACCCCTACTTTTCGGAAACACCCATATACCCGCACACAGCGCCGCCTGAAGGGTACAAAGTGCTCTGAGACAGAGAGCCCCGTACTTGCCGGAAACAGCACTTGCTGTAGGCTTCAGGCTTTAGGGCTTACGGTGTAGCGGCTTCAGGCTTTAGGGTGTAAAGTTCAGGGTTTAGGGTTTAGGGTTCAGGGTTTAGGGTTCAGGGTTTAGGAGTCTAGAATCTATACCCCAACATCTTGGTATAGGTTCTATGCCGCACACCTTCGATTCGACACTCTGTTCCTGTGTGTCAGTTTACCCGCGGCCTTAGACTCCAGAACCCTTGGGGTTTAGGGTTTAGGGTTCAGGGTTCAGGGTTTAGGGTTTAGGGTTTAGGGTTTAGGCTCAGCCCCGACAAACCAGAGAGGACGAGGTGCCAGGAGGCAGAAGGCGGCCAAGAGCAGGCTGGGATGAAACGCTTGCAAGAGCAGGTGGTGCCATCCTGACCGGAGTCTGGGTCGGGTTTAGGGTTTAGGGTTTAGGGTTTAGGGTTTAGGGTTTAGGGTTTAGGGTTTAGGGTTTAGGGTTTAGGGTTTAGGGTTTAGGGTTTAGGGTTTAGGGTTTAGGGTTTAACCCACAAAAAAACAAGGGTGACCTCTGTTTTTGTATTTCAAGGGGTTTGTAACAAGTCATGAGGGCCTACTCTGGAACGTACGTTGGCTTTAGGGTTGAACCTAAACCCTAAAAACAGGGGTGGGGGGGGAACAAAACCCCTAAACCCTAAACCCTAAACCCTAAACCCTAAACCCTAAACCCTAAACCCTAAGCCCTAAACCCTAAACCCTAAACCCTAAACCCTAAACCCTAAACCCTAAACCCTAAACCCTAAACCCTAAACCCTAAACCCTAAACCCTAAACTAAAAAAGGGGTGGAACAAGGGCCGCCTCTGGCCCCTAGGAGGGGATGCGTTCTTAGGGCCTCAGGGCTTTCGAGGGTTCAGGGTCTAATTCGGATTTAGGCTTTAGGGTTTAGGCTTGGGGTTTAGGGTTTAGGGTTTAGGGTTCAGGGTTTAGGGTTTGGGGTTTAGGGTTTGGGGTTTAGGGTTTAGGGTTTATAAAGGGCTTCCTTTGTCAAAAATTGGGAACAAGGGCCTACTCTGGGTCCTAGGTCTACGAGGGTAGGGGCCTAGGCACTCCGGGTTCTCTCAACACGAAGCAAGAACAATCTCCAGACCCAAAAAGCCAAGACCCACTAGGCTCCCGGAAGTAGAGAAAAAAACCCCTGAAGTGCTGACAAAAGGTCTTCTACTACCCCAGACCCCAAAGGACACTTCCTTAGAACCATCATGACAATGATGTGCTTTGAATGTTCCGGTTTAGGGTTTAGGGTTTAGGGTTTAGGGTTTAGGGTTTAGGGTTTAGGGTTTAGGGTTTAGGGT
Organism: Symbiodinium natans; assembly: GCA_905221605.1. Classification (NCBI taxonomy): domain Eukaryota; class Dinophyceae; order Suessiales; family Symbiodiniaceae; genus Symbiodinium; species Symbiodinium natans. Next base: position 43,339 of record CAJNDS010002097.1, read on the forward strand.
TTAGGGTTTAGGGTTTAGGGTTTAGGGTTTAGGGTTTAGGTTTAGGGCACACACTACAAGACCACACCATTCCTTATAACCCGAAAGCCTACACCCTACACCCTAAACCCTGAACCCTAAACCCAAAACCCTGAAGCCTGAACCCTGAACCCTAAGGGAACTACAGCAAAGACCCAAAAAGCCGTCCGAAGCCCCCAGGCCACGAAGCATAAACCGACCACCAAAAACAGAAGAGATTTGAGAACCCTACATCGGCTTAAACATAAGTAAACAACTATATAGAACTATATATATATATATATGTATGTATGTATGTATATATATATATGTATATATATACATATGTGTATATTTATAGTTCTCTCTCTCTATAGATATATATATATGTATACACATGGTTAATTGTTTTATTTGTTTATGTATATATATATATATAGATCTCAAAATTAGGGTCCTTTTTGGGGTCCTTATGTCACTTTAGGGGTGCCGTACCATACAGGGCACCCAACAAAAAACCCTCCCAATTTGGAGAACTACCCATGTGGATGTCAAAAGTTATATACTTTACTCCCCCTAGAACCTTAACAAAAAATATGTTTAATGTCCTCTTGGGTTTTGTATAAACAAACAAAAAAAACAAATCCCAAGGGGGATATAGTGTATGTTATAAATCTCTCAGCTACCCGAGGTCAAACAAACAGACAGCCAGGGTTTAGGGTTTAGGGTTTAGGGTTTAGGGTTTAGGATTTGCGCAAATTCCATCGCCTCGAGGCTGCAAGCTTCTTCCTGCGACACCTGTTGACCCCGAACCCTAAAACCTAAACAGCAAACCCAGAATTCCCAAGCCCTAAACCCCAAACCCTAAACCCCAAACCCTAAACCGCAGACCCTAAACCCTAAACCCTAAACCCCTAAACCCCAAACCCCAAACCCTAAACCCCAAACCCTAAACCGTAGACCCTAAACCCTAAACCCCAAACCCTAAACCCCAAACCCTAAACCCTAAACCCTAAGCCGAAAGGATCGCCGAGCTTCGGGTGACCTGCTCTGCCCCTGCCAGACAGTCGAAGCTGGTGGCGATGAGCCTCGTGAGCTCAAAAGCGCCCTTGCGGCCTTTTTTTTTGGGGGGGGTTAGGGTTTAGGGTTTAGGGTTAAGGGTTTAGGGTTTAGGGTTTAGGGTTTGGGGTTTAGGGTTTAGGGTTTAGGGTTTAGGGTTTAGGGTTTAGGGTTTAGGGCTTAGGGTTTAGGGTTTAGGGTTTAAGGCTTAGGGCTCAGGGTTTAGGGTTTAGGGTTTAGGGTTTCGGGTTTAGGGTTTAGGGTTTAGGGTCAGCGTTTAGGGTTTAGGGCTTAGGGTTTAATCCCCAAGCCCTGACTCCTTAACCCTAGACCTTCTTGTTTGTAGGAGACTTAAGAGTCTCCGGAGGGGCTTTATCGTTGCAACCTACGAAAAAGTAGGTTTGGGGCGTGGAAGTTGCCTTAAGAGCCGAGGGCACTTAGAAAGTGGGTTATAAGGGTATTAACAGGGTATTAGAGGGGTCATAAGGGCTATGTATGGTTTATAAGTAAGAGCTACAAGCAAAGGCGATAAAGGCTCTAAGGGCTATAAGGCTATCATAAGGCGATTATAAGGGTATTGTGAGGGTTGTAAGGGTTTAGGGCGTGATGTTTAAGAGCCTACTCCAGAAGACCTAAACCCTAACCCTAAACCCTAAACCCCCCAAACCCTAAACCCTAAACCCTAAACCAGAAGCGCTAAACCCCTAGACCCTAAACCTTAAGCCCCATATCCTAAGCCCTAAGCCAGAAGATCTAAACCCTAACCCTAAACCTTAAACTTAAACCCTAAGCCCTAAACCCTAAACCTTACGTAAGCCCTAAGCCCCAAACCCTAAACCCCAAACCCTCAACCCTGAACCCTAAACCCTAAACCCCTCAACTTCCCAACCCTCCCAGGGAGCCCAGGAGCGTGGAGCTGTCGCCAGCGCCCTCGACGATGTCCAGGGCAAGCCATAGCTTCTGGGTTTTCAGGGGAAGTTGAGGGGTTTAGGGTTTAGGGTTTAGGGTTTAGGGTTAAGGGTTTAGGTTTTAGGGTTCAGGGTTTGAGAGGTTTTGGGTTTCGGATTGAGGGTGTAGGGATGTTTAGGGTTTAGGGCGTCTGGGGTTTGAGGGGCTTAGGGGTTGAGGGCTTTGGGGGTTGAGGGGTCGTGGGCTTTTGGGGTTTAAGGGCTTAGGGGTACAGGTGTTTTGGTTTTGGGGGTTTGACTTCGCGATTTCGGGGGTCTGGGGCTTTGGGAGCTAGCACCCTAAGCTCTGGGGTTTAGGGCCTTGGAGTCGAACCATTTTTAACCCCTAAACCCTAAACCCTAAACCCTAAACCCTAAACTCCAAACCCTAAACCCTGACTTCAGGGCTCGGCGCGAGCACCCCAAGAGCATGCCAAGAGCACTCTAACCCCAAAGCGCCGGGTGTTAGGGTGTTAGGGTGTTAGGGTTTGGGGTTTGGGGTTTAGGGTTTAGGGCTACTATAGGTGGCTGACTAATTAGAATGGGGTTTGGGGGGCTATTACAGTATACATATGAAGGGACCCGAAGGGAATATTGTTAAATATTAGTTTTTGTTCATGAATAATCTTCAGAGTTTTAATGATATGGAATAATTGATGTTATTGATATTCTGAAAATGATTAATATCATTCAATTAAGATTCTTAGTTACTATTCCGACCCTATATCACAAGTCTACAGGCTAAAGGCCTCTCGCCCAGAAAGTTGGGTCCTTTTTGTTCGTCCGAAAATGAGAGCAGGGTTTAGGATTTGGGGCCCTAAGCCCTAAACCCTAAACCCTAAACCCTAAACCCTAAACCCTAAACCCTAAACCCTCAACCCTAAACCCTGTAGGGGACATGGCTCCTCCTGCATGGAGTGGTAGATCTCCGTCCTGAGAGGGCCACAATGTTTAGGGTTTAGGGTTTAGGTTACTACCAAAGTAAGAGCCCCAAGCAACCCTACCTGGGTTCTTTGGAGCTCAGGATCAGGGGGGGTTTAGGGTTTAGGGTTTAGGGTTTAGGGTTTAGGGTTTAGGGTTTAGGGTTTAGGGTTTAGGGTTTAGGTGTACACAATGGCCAATCAGGAAAGCTTGGGGCCTTCCTAGAGGGGTTTAGGGTGTAGGCTTTGGTTTACGGTTTCGGGTTTAGGGTTTGGGTTTTCCCGAACCCCGATCTCTAAAATCTAAATGCCTGGAGTAGATCGACATAGTGTTTTTGCTGAACCCTAAACCCTAAACCCTAAACCCTAAACCCTAAACCCTAGACCCTAAACCCTAAACCCTAAACCCTAAACCCCTAACCCCTAACCCCTAACCCCTAACCCCTAAACCCTAAACCCTAAACCCTAAACCCCAAACGAACCTGACGACTCCCTTTCACAGCCCACTGCAGGCAGCGCGCTCTGCAAGGATGGTATGGAGGTTGCCGACAAAGGTGCCGAAGGAAAAGATCACCTCCGTGAGGGTTTAGGGTTTAGGGTTTAGGGTCTAGGGTCTAGGGTTTAGGGTTTAGGGTTTAGGGTTTAGGGTTTGGGGTTTAGGGCTTAGGGCTTAGGGTCTCAAAGTTCAAGCATTCACTAGGTTAGCAGCCTTTCAAGCGCCCGAAAAGTACCCACCCACCCAGAGAATCCCATACCATTAAGATAAAAAAAAAAAAAAAAAACTTCACACGCATCTATATATATATATATATATATATATCGTATCTGAAAGAATGGTTTAGGGTTTAGGGTTTAGGGTTCAGGGTTTAGGGCTCCAAATTTTGTTGTACCTCCTGCTATTTGGGTGGACTGCTTACATGCGGTCCAAGAGCACTCAGTGCTCGAATTGGGACTTTTCGGGCTTTCTGATCGTCTGCTGAAAGGGATCCTGAGAGTCGAAACCCACCCTGAAGCCCCAAGCCCTCTGCGACCCCCCCGCGAAGACGAGAAGAAGATGCAAACCGAACAGGCTCTGCAAGGAACATCGACAAGTCAAAGAGAGCTTAAGGGGTTTAGGGGTTTAGGGTTTAGGGTGCCGAACAGTCAGCCCCTACGTGAAGGCTGACAGACCTGGGCTGGCCACTAAACACCCTGACTCATATTTATATAGGGTCACTTATAAACCCAAATAGGGCAAGCAACAAAAATGTCCCAAAATCCAACCTAGAGAAGCGCCCCGCGCCCCGAGCCCCCAAACTCATGGGAGCTGATACCGCCCACATTCTCCAGCCTAACAAAGGCTTCCTGGTTTCGGGTTTGAGGTTTAGAGCTTCGGGTTTGGGGTTACCCGCACACTCCAAAAGTCCTCGCTTGAGCCTTTTCGACTTCATGACACACCTTGAAATATCCAGAGCCTTGAACCCCCAAAAAGGCTTGAAGCACCCCCCCCCCCCCCCCCAAACCCCAAGACCCGGTGAGGGTTTAGGGTTTAGGGCTGAGGGGTTTAGGGTTTAGGGTTTAGGGTTTAGGGTTTAGGGTTTAGGGTTGAGGCTTCGACTCGGGCCTTGATCATCATGCTCATGCGCTCCTTCTCCTGGGCGTTGCGAGAGCTCTTCGGGAGCTTGGGGTTCCTATTGCAAGGGCCCTTAAGGAACGCAGAGCTAGTAAAAGTTAGGGTTTAGGGTTTAGGGTTTTGGGTTTAGGGTTGAGGGTTTAGGGTTTACGGTTTATGGCCTAAAAGGGTTTGGGGCTAATTCAGGGGTGAGTTGTTGCCCGGCAGGGTTAGCCCCAGGTTTTCGTTCTCGGGGTGCACGCTTGCTTCTCGGGGCGGATTGGGAAAAGAAGGTCGCCGCAGTGGCAGGGCGGTAAAAAGGTTCAGCGCTCTCCCTAAGCCCAAACCCTAAAACATAAACCGTAATCTCTAGACCCTAAACCCTAAGCCCTAAACCCTAAACTTAAACCCGAGACCCCAGCTTGCGTTGACGGCTTAGGGCATTCATACCAGCCCCTCGCCCCCCACCCCCCCCCCCCCCCTCCCCCCAACAAAAACAAAAAACAACAACACAACCCTAAACCCCAAACAGGCTCGCTCACAACGATCGACACCCGGCTGATGCATGTTTACGTTGAAGCGGCGCGAGAAGCCCGGCGGTCATAATGGAACCCCTTGTAGTTCACCCGAGGCTGTTGGGAGCCGTTCAACCTGCACATCCCCACCGATATGGGCTTCCCAGAAAGGCTTGTGCATCGATCGCTATGACTAAGTATTGAAAGGGTTTAGGGCCAAGGGGGTTCGCACTAAACCGCGCAAGATACCTTGACTGCCACAGGCCCTCAAGTCTTTTGAGGATAGTGAGTATGGTAAGTTTCCTTATCGTCTAGGGTGCTGGATCAGTCCCACTAATTAACCTGGAGACTCTAAACTACCCAATCATTCGCCCTGTTCGCCCAGGCCTCCTTCCCCCTGCGGATTGCTAATCCCGAATCCGGGACACGTTCCAGTTTCCAAGAAGCAAAAATTGACCTTCTTTTCACAGCAGCACGCAGCAAAAAGCCTTAACAGCCCCAAAAAGAAACCCCCCAACCCCTCAATCCCCAGTCCAAAAAAATCCGGGGATGAGCGTCGCGCCAGAAAGACTAACCTAGCAAAACAAGGTGGCCTTTTTGGGTTAAAGCTAATGAGGGAACCGAAGCCCCGAAGGGAACAAGGGCCTACCTGGGTCCTAGTTGCCCTGAACTCCTCAACCCTAAACCCTAAACCGAACTCTTAGACCCTACTGCGGCGGGACAGTGAACGAGTTCTCTGGAAACGTCCGAGCGGCCGTTTGACTTGCCGATCGGACAGCCAAGACCACCGGCCCCTCGAGTTCACAAGTTTAGGGTTTAGGGCTCAGGGGTTTAGAGATTGCGGTTTCGGGTTTCAGGGGCTCCGAAACCACCCTCACTCAAGTTTTAGGCTCTTGGGTTCAATAGGGTTCAGGACGATCCAATGCTCTCCGACGTTAGCTACTCCTAAGCCCTGAGCCCGAATTGCGGGTTCCGGCTTCATGGGTAAGCATGGATCTCACAACCCGGGATCGTGGGACTGTGGAGACGGTGACCTGGATCTCCAGGTGATAGACCCCAAAGCTCATTTAGGACTTATAGGGTTTCGGGTTTAGGGTTTCGGATTTCGGGTTTGTAGCCAAAGCCACCAGTGAGGCACCAAGGCAACGTGCAATGAACCAAGAGCCCAGGGCCCTTTGCTTGATGCGATCCAGGAGCTCATGACTCGCGAGAGGCATGCCCTGACGTGAATCATTCTGTTACTTGGGGGTTCATGGTACTTGTTAACAAACTCTAACTGTTATCAGTACAGGCAGGAGTACAGTGAAAGTTGGGTAATGAGTACCATGAACCTCCAAGTATCCGTCTAGCCGCCCAGCACAGGGATCCGTTACAGCATGCCTTCTCGAAGTCTGGCAACAGAAAAAGTAAGTGTCATCCATTCTCATGCGTCGGTTTTACAGCGACGGACAAGAAGCAACCATAGATGAGCAAGAAGGACCATTCGATTTGCTTTCTGTCCCCTGTAACTTCCGTGAAACGCCGCTGCTGAATTTCACTTAACCTTCACAATTACTATTACTAGTATTACAAATATTACTAAATATTACTGATATGACTAATATTACTAATAATACTAATATTACCGATATTACTAATATTACCAATATTGCTAATATTATAAGTACAAATATAGCACCAAAGATGAGCACAGGAGACCCGAACCCAAAGCCCTAAGCAACCCTAAGCCCGAGGCCGGCGAGGCGAGAGGAAATCAAGTGCTGTAGGCGCTCAAGGATGTTCCCGGGATGTTCCCCCTTATACTAACAGTCCTTCATAAGGATTAGTAGTACCCCCCCTAGTATAATCCTAAACCCGAAACCCTAAACCCTAAACCCCAAACCCTAAACCCTAAACCCTGAACCCAACCGCAGCCTAAAGAAGACCCCGGATCGACCCCTGAGGCTGGAATTTCTAGGAAGCATAATAATAGGAACAAAAAATAAAGATTAGGGTTTACGGCTTAGGGACCTCTGATCCCTGCCTACTGCAATCGCCTGCCAGTTCACACATCCGCCAAGGCTCTTCTTCCTGGCTTCCTGTTTAGGGTTTAGGCTGTTCTTCCTGCCTTTCAAACTTCCTTCCTTCCTCCTTCCTTCCTTCACTCCTTCCTTGCCGTGCTTCCTGATCTTCTCTGCGCCCTTTCTGCCTGCGCTGCCCAGACTGCTGCGTGAAGGCCAACACCTCTAACTTCTTGGCTGCACTTAGGAGGGTAGCTATAAATCATTTTTTTTTAGCTGCCTTGTTCAGAAACCCAATGAGCCCAAAAAAGGCTAAAGATCTAAAGTTACAGTAAAGCACCACAAAGACTTGATGCTGATCCTCCTCATTGATCCCTCTCGCGTTATCTCGTTTGCTTTGCCTCTTGTTTCTTACAACCCTTGTGCCCGCAGTTGCTCGAACGTTCGTAGAAACCCATTGAAAGACAACCGTTCACTGGCCCCCGGACCCCGAACCCTAAACCCTAAACCCTAAACCCTGAACCCTGAACCCTAAACCCTAAACCCTAAACCTTATACCCTAAACCTTAGACCCTAAACCCTAAACCCTAAATAAACCCCAAACCCTCAACTCTAAACCCCCCAATTTGGAGGCAAGTATGCTCCACAACAGTCCGGCTCAGGAGAGATTCTCCTTCCCTGGAGATAACCTATACCTGCACCATTGTCGGGGCACTATAAAGAAAACTTATTTCTGTTCCTTATTGGGTTTACGTATTCAGAAGAATGCAGAATGATTTTCAACAATGACCCAGATACTACTACTATCATTCCTACATGAATCCCCTTTAAGGTTTATAGGATATAGTTTAGGGTGTATAGGCTTTACAGGGTATAACCGTATAACCTATACTACTATCATTCCTATGAAGATTAGAGATTAGAGGTTAGGGTTTCTGGGGTTTATAGGGTTCAGAGTTTAGAGTTTAGGGGTTATAGGCATTACAGGGTTATAGGGCTGCTAGGCCCAGGAGTAACCGGGAATAAAGAGGGTGCCCTTTTTGGCTTTAAGGGGATTATAAGGGAACGCCACCCCTAAGAAAAGGAAATACGCGCCTACTCCGGGTCCTAGCCCTAAACCCTAAACCCTAAACCCTAAACCCTAAACCCTAAACCCTAAACCCTAAACCCTAAACCCTAAACCCTAAACGGGTGTTTAGACTCTTACATCCTGCCGCCGTGGCGCCAGCGGCAGCAGGACAAAGTACAGCACGCTGAGACCCCACTGACCGCAGGGGAGGCATTCGAAGGGATCCTCGGGAGCTTCTTAACATGGGTTTTCCCTACTAACCCCCCCCCCCCCCCCCTCTATAGGGTTTAGGGCTTAGGGCTTAGGGCTTAGGGCTTAGGGTTTAGGGTTTAGGTTTTAGGGTTTGGGTTTAGGGTTAGGGTTTAGGGTACTACCTCCCTCTATCCCCCACCCCGTAGGTTTCACCCCCGTAATTGAGACCATTTAGGGATAACTATGCCTAGTTACGGTTGTTTAAGGGGGTGCATTCGAAGGATTTTTGGGGAGCTCTTACGACTCCAAGCCCTGCTCATGTAAAGTTATAACCCTCAACCCGAACCCTAAACCCTAAAAACCCTAAAAACCCTAAACCCTACAAACCCCATAAGGCCTAAACCCTGAACCCTAAACCCTGTAAACCCTAAAGTGATTTTCAACTCTCAAGCTGACACAACTTGAGCACCATCCTAACAGAAATGCCCAAGGGTCTATAGGGTTTTCATTCGGGTATAGGTAGGCCTTTCTATGGGTTTTCGTCCGGGTCTATTCTAAATCTCAGCCGGGGTCGGCTAGTTTGTGAGTACTTGCAATTCCCCCCCCCCCCCCCCACCCCTCCCCTTCCTCCCCAGCTGCAAAGTAGATCTATGCGGGAGCTGATAGCACTTAGGGTTTAGGAGATTTAGGGTTCAGCGTTTAGTGCTTTTTTTGGGGGGCTACAAGCCATACGTTGGACAAGCTAGCCGTCCCCTATGTAAAGGTCGCTGATTTGGGATTTCGGCACTTTCAAGCTTTAGAGCTCAGGCCATCTAGGGGGCATGCGTGTTCGGCTTGACGGTGTACGGCGCCCCAAATCCCTGAGCCCTAAACTCTGAGCCGAAAAGTCCCAAACCTTGAGCCGAACTGCCCGAAACCCACCCCCGTTCAAAACGCAAACCCTGCTCTCAAACCGAGCTCCCCCTGAACTCTAAATCCGAACCTTGAACGCCAAAAACCCTATACCCTTAACCCTAAACCCCAAAACCCCTAACAGAGCCCCCGGCTCAAAGCCGAGGCACAGTGTTCTTCCGGCCGAAGCCCTCCGCACAAACGGAGCAGCCCGGGTAGCTGTCATTGTAGCCCATGGCCTTACTTAGGGTTTAGGGTTTAGGGTTTAGGGTTTAGGGTTTAGGGCTATTAGGCCCTGAAATCCCTATAGGGTAATGTCGCCCAAGGTCTTATGCGTAATTAGTGCTGAGGGCTTGTGGTTTGGGGTTTAGTTTAGGCTCTGCCGAAACCCTGAACCCTAAAACCGAAACCCGAAACCCCAAACCCTTAACCCTAAACTGAAACCAGGGAAAGAAAGTAAAGGCGAAGCCAAGGCGGGCGCGCAAGCAGACTTGGCGGCGACGACGTCTCCTTGCAGCTTTAGGCTTTAGGGTTTCAAGTTCAGGGTTTCGCCCTAAACCCTAGCCGTAAACCCTACGTACATAACCCTAACTAAAATTAAACCACAGTATGTACTTGGGCCCCAAGCCCACCATATGTAGCCAGGGAGCCCAGTAAGAAGGCCATAAGATGCCCAAAGGTCTCCAACAAGTTGCCACGAGTCCTATGTAGGGGTTTACGAAAATGAGGGGTCCCCGAATATAGATCCCCAAATAGGATTCCCTCATAATAAGGACGCCAATACCCTAATTTCAACCTTGAACCCTAAGCCCTAAACCCTAAAACCGTGAAACCCTAAAACCCTAAAACCCTCAACTCTGTTCCAAGACAGGTCCGTGCAGAGTGCAGAGAAGGCACAATGCAACCCTAAACCCTAAACCCTAAACCCTCAACCCTAAACCCTAAACCCTAAACCCTAAACCCTAAACCACCACGAAACCCTGAACCACTTTCTCTTTTTCCCAGTTTCCGACCGTGGCTCCACCCGGTCGCAGGCAGCTTGCACATCCTGCAAAGTAAGTCTTCCATAGCGCAGGTGAACTCGAACTGATCCGGGAGCACGGCGGGCACATTTCATGGACAACGCAGTGGATAAGCCTTCGCCCATGAGCTCCGTAATCAGCATTGCCCTGCCCGAGTGTGGCCTCAGTTGGCCAATTTCTGGTGTAAGGCGAGGGTCTTTGCGCTTCTCCAGTGCTTTCAGAAACCGAAGGGCTTCTCTTTTCACATGGCCATGCACGGCATGGAGAGGCTGCGTTCCCCCTATCCAGCCTGAACCTGTAACCCAAAACTCTAGTCTGAAGCATGATGCTTTCTTTACTTACGCATGTTGCTGACCTCCTGGCTACTCCCTAAAGCAAAGGCAAGAAACACACCCGTGCAACCCTGAGGACTAGACTCACGCCAATGTTGGGATCATAAACCCTAAACCCTAAAGACTAAACCCTAAACCCTAAACCCTAAACCCTAAACTCTAAACCCTAAACCCTAAACTCTAAACCCCTGTTTTTCCGGCTCAACATGACCCTTTGAGGCCTGGGGCTTGCTCCCCAACATGACCTTGTAGTCTTTGCGGCTTGCCATCACCATTTAGGGTTTAGGGTTTAGGGTTTAGGGTCTAGGGTTTGCCACACAAGATGACATGTTTAGGGTTTTTTTAGGCTTGGTGCTTGCGACCTTTTAGGGTTTAGGGTTCGCCCAGCAACATGAGCTGGAAAGGATCAGAGTTTGCCACCAAACATGACCTTTTGGGGTCCAGGGTTTGCCAGCCAACATCCTCTTTTTGGGTCCTCTGGCTTGGTTCACAGGGTATAGGCTTTACCTTAAGACTATTTGGCGTTCAGGGCTTGCCACGCAACCCTAGCCCTAAACCCGAAACGCTAAACCCTAAACCCTAAACCCTAAACCCTAAACCCTAAACTCTAAACCCTAAACCCTAAACCCTAAACCTTTAGGGTTCCTGGGGTCCCTCAAGGGACAGGGGTGCGGCTGCAGGCTCTGCAGCTTAGCAGAGCCTGCCAGGGCTACTTACCGCTGGGCCGCGCCTACCTCAACATAGGTGGGTGGGTGTGGCGGGGCTGAGGGTTTAGAACCTAAACTGTAAGGCCTAAACCCTAAACCCCAAACCCTAAACCCTCAACCATGAACCCTAAACCAAGCCATTACCCCCCCCCCCCCCCCAGCCGTGTCTCCTTCGGGGCATGCCTCTGCATTTGGGCAGCGGTAGAAGCAGAGCCTGCGCACGCGACTGCTTATTATCACTACCCCCATCTATACTACCACCCCCTAGGCTCCACCCCTAATTAGGGCTATTTTGGGATAGCTAAGCCTAACTCAAGTTCTTGATGCACCTAAATAGTGAATACTTGGGCCTGCAAGTACCTCCTATGCATGGACTTTGGGGTCCGAGTATACAATAATGAGGTACATGGACCCTCAGGGCTTACGGCCCCCCAGATCTTGGCGCCTCAAAGACTAAAGAACATCAAATTGCTCAACTCAAAGTTACTAAACTACACCTAGACCCTCATTCAACCCTAAACCCTAAACCCTAAACCCTAAACCCTAAACCCTAAACCCTAAATCCTAATACGACCCACAAAGACCCCCAAAAGGCTCCAGGGCTTGGGGTTTAGGGTGGCCAGGATTTAGGGTGTAGGGTTTAAGGGTTTAAGCATTTAAGGGTTTAAGGGTTTGAGGGTTTGAGGGCTTGAGGGTTTAAGGGTTTGAGGGTCTACGGGTTTAAGGGTTGAAGCGTTTTAAAGGTTTGAGTCTTAAGGGCCTGTGCTTTGGGATTTCGGGTGGGGAGTGTAGGGCGAAACCCTTGCATTCACCCCAAAACCCATAAACCCCATGAAACACCGAGACTCTAAAACCTTGAAACCTGAGACCTAAATCTCGAACTCCATGACAGCACCACGCCCTAAACCCTAAACCCTAAACCCTAAACCCTGAACCCTAAACCCTAAACCCTGAACCCTAAGCGTTGATCCCTGAACCCTAAACCCTAAACCCTAAACCCTAAGCGTTGATCCCTAAACCCTAAACCTTAACCCCTAAACCCTAAACCCGAAACCCTAAACCTTAAACCCCCCTTCAACCCTTCGCCGCCTTCCTTCAGAACAAGAAGAGTTGGGGTGCAGGCCTTGGCAGCCGCATGCAGGTAGGGTGTAGGGTTTAGGGTTCAGGGTTCAGGGTTTAGGGTTTAGGGTCTAGGGTCTAGGCTCTAGGGTCTAGGGTTGAGGGTAAATGGTCTCTTTTTGGGGTTCGTATTGTAAGGGTGTCGTACTATATATTGGACCCAAACAGGGACCCGAATTTAGAAAACTCCTCTATAGGGTGTTAGGGTTGAGGAAGCTGAGGAGGCTTCGGGCATTCTAAGAAAAGTCACATGGTCCCTTAAAGGGGTCCTTTACCTCCTTTAATGGGTTGCCTTTTACAGAGTGTAGAAGGGGTATACAAGGGTCAGAAACTCTCTTCCGGACGTCAAACCTTTACCAGAGCAATCATAGTCCAGGCTCTTTGAAATGTGCATGTAAGGTGCCCTTTCGTCTCAACCTAAACTGACTCTCTTCTTTTTATACAGAATGGGTTTGAATCCCCCCCGTCCTCCCCCACTCCTACCCCCCCGAAAGCTCGCTGGAATATGCTGCCAACAGCTTGTCGCGTTGAGCAGCTGCTGTGTTCCTGGCGGCTGCACAACGTGCTGCTCCCCTTGGTTTGTCGCTGGCGGCTGTGGCGCAACCTGCTGCCCTGGGGGTTGCTGCTGCTCCCCTTGGCCTGTCGGTGGCCGCGCTGCAACCTGCTGCCCTGGGGGTTGCTGCTGCTCTCCTTCGCCTGTCGGTGGCCGCGGTGCAACCTGCTGCGCTGGCTGCTGGTGCTGCTCGCATTCGCCTGCCGGTGGTGGCTGCACAACTTGCTGCCCTGGTTGCTGCTGTCACTCCATAAGAGAAGCGCGTAAACCGCAAGCCCTGCACCCTAACTCGGTAGCCCCAGGAACCATATCATCACAAGGGTACCCTTTTGGGGGTTGGCACCTTCTAAGGAAACCTACCAACCAGAATAGGGCAAAAGGGTAGCACTGGGCTATCAAGCTAAGCAAGAGATGTCGGCCCTTGCAATAACCATACCGCGAACCTCGACGAACTGGCACTATTTGCATAAGAACCCCCCCCCCTCCCCCCCAAAAAAAATGAAGATGACACTCCCCATATTGCCCTTATAAGAAGGAAAGACATTTTCAATTCTTTGGGAGGTTCTTAAGCACATAGAAGACTAGCACTACCCAACCCTTCCAAAGCCCTATAAGAGGCCGCCTGTACAGGCAAGACAGAAAGTTTGTGTAGGAGTTTTGGGGTAGCTTCAGTGCGGAGGGTTTTAATCGCTTGGGTTGTCATTTTCAGCTTTTTGGGTGTTTCAACCCCTAAGCCTGAAGCACTGAAGGCCTTTAGGGAAGGGCTTTGCGGGGGGTCGGGCTGTTGGCCGAGGTTCAACCCTTAAAGCCCCAAAACTCTCAACCCTAAACTACACCCTTAAGCCCTTAAGCCCTTAAGCCCTTAAGCCCTTAAGCCCTTAAACCCTTAAACCCTTAAACCCTTAAACCCTTAAACCCTTAAACCCTTAAACCCTTAAACCCTTAAACCTAAAGCCCCAAACCCCCAAAAAACTATGCCTCCCTGCCAAAGCCCCAGGACCCTAGGCAGGTATTGACCAGCCCTCAACCCACACACAGATCTAAGGCCTCAACCCCTTGCAAAGGCCAGGGATTTTGTAAGCAGGTGTTTGGAGGCAAGGCATATTGAGGATGACCCAAATTCAGGCACCTAGAAACTTATACCCCTACTTATGACTAAACCCTACCATGACTCATTTCCCCCCAAGCCCTAAATCCAAAACTCTAAACCCTAAACCCTAAACCCGAAACCCGAAACCCTAAACCCCAAACATTTCGTTTCAAAGTACCTTCGGCCCCCGCCCCCCCGCCCGTGCCCTGCCTTTTGGCGAGGCCATGATGCCGCGCGGGACGATGACGCTGCCTGGGATTTAGGGTTTGGGGTTTAGGGTTTAGGGTTTAGGGTTTAGGGTTTCGGGAGTAGGTTTTGGGGTTTAGTGTTCAGGGCCTGAATAATTCGAATAGTTTTTTTTTTGGGGGGGGGGGGGGATCTAGCTATAGATTCTTCCCTTAGAACCATAAAACGCACGCTTTTCTTTACGAATATTCCCTGGGGTCCTATAAAAACTAGCCTGGGATTCAGCTAAAAATGCTTCCCTTAGAGCCATAAAACAGATGTGTTTTCATTTTTTAATATTCCCTTTGGGTCTTATAAGAAACCACCTCTATACTTCCCTCAGAACCATGAACATGTTTCTCTTAATGTTCCCTTGCATGGGCCTGGTAATCATAGTAAAACCTCGAAACCTTCAGAACCACAAAGCAGATTTTCCTTTTTGATCTTTCCCTTTGAGTCTTATAAAAAAAACAGTAAAAACCCTCCAAACCAAAAACATCATTCCTACATTCCTAGGGGAACGGCGGTTGGGGTGTAGGGTTTAGGAACTTTCGGGACGATTGAAGGGACTGCCCGATCATGCGGCTTCTGGAGGGCTGTACTGACGTCGGCCAGCACCTAAGCCCTAAACCCTAAACCCTAAACCCTAAACCCTAAACCCTAACCCCTGAACCCTAAACCCTAAACCCCAAACCCTAGACCCTAAACCCCCAATCTAAACCCCAAGCCCAGTACAAAAGTCAAAGACCTGGACTGCGATTGCGAAGTTCCCTGAGCCGTGAATTCCCGGCTTTCCTGAATTCCTACATGGTTTAGGGTTTAGGGTTTAGGGTTTAGGGTTTCCTGAATTCCTATATCCGAGAAGCCCTGAACCGTTTTGGTTTAAGGTTTCGGGTTTAGGGTTGAGGGTTTAGGTTTTATAGGTGTAGGGTTTAGGGTCAAGCGCTTCAAGTTATTTCGGGGTTTAGGCGTACCCTTACTTCTCCTATAACCAAGCAATATAAAGGCTAAACTTTTTTGTTCCTACCAAATAAGGCTCAACTATTGGCTCAGCAAGTGCCAAGGACTCCATTTACCTAGCGCTTTTATGGAGGCAGGTGCGACAAGGGCTCGCCCTGCTATACGAACCCCCCCTTAGGTTCCCTTCCTTAAAAAAAGACTTAATTAGGCTTAAGTATCCCTAAATAGCCTTATTTCTGAGGGAAACCTAGGGGGGGGGGTAGTATTGAGAGCCTAACCCTAAATCCTCAGCCCTAAACCCTAAACTCTAAACCCCGACCTGTCCAAGTTCTATTGAGGGGGGCTTGGTGCTGCAGTACAAAAACCATGAAAGAACCTTACGGCGCATTCTTCAACTGCCGATGGGTTCGCACCTTCAACAGTATCCCCACTTTGACACATGATAAGGCCAAGTTTCATTGAACAAAGAAAAGTACACACACAAGAGAACGTGATGTGCCTTGAAACAGCCGGTCAGTTCTAGATTTTGAGAGAAATGAGAAACGCCCTAAGCCCTAAACCCTAAACCCTATAAACCCTAAACCCTAAACCCTAAACCCTAAACCCTAAACCCCAAACCCTAAACCCTAAACCCAAACCGTGGCCAAGTCTCTATCAAGAGGTTATGCCGGTGTATTGAGGGGAGGAAACTTCGGGTGCGGCTCGTGTATCTAGGGGTTTAGGGTTTAGGGTTTAGGGTTTAGAGTTTAGGGTTTAGGGTTTAGGAGTATATTGGGGGTAACCTTTAAGGGTACAACCTTAGGGGTACGAGTCTGAATGTCTTGAGTGTAGGATCCCATTTTTGCAGGCCTAAGCCCGAACCCTGACTCATAAACCTACAAAAGAACAGCCGAGAGTCGTCCTTGGCACAAGGGCTTCTTGTCGACCTCCACTCGTGGGCAGCAAAAAGTGTCTAAACCCTAAACCCTAAACCCTAAACCCTAAACCCTAAACCCTAAACCCTAAACCCTAAACCCTAAACCTTAAGCCCTAAGCCCTAAGCCCTGAGCCCTAAGCCCTAAGCCCTATGCCCTAAGCCCCAAACCCTAAACCCTAATCCCTAAACCCTAAACCCTTCCAAGGTCGGTTTGAGGGTTGAGGGGTTTAGGGTGACACCGAAGCCAACCTTGGCCAAATGAACCCGAAAAGGAGAGGCTTTAGGGTTGAGGGTATGGTTCAGATTACCATAATACTAAAAGGAGGTATATGGTTCATATTACAATAATACTAAAAGGACGTATGGTTCATATTACCATACTACGGCTTATAATAGCCAAAAAACAAACCCTTTCGAAGGACTTATGGTTCACATTGCCTTCATAGGATTTCCAGTAGCCGCAAGAATGGGACCTTCTAGAAGGACTTAGGGTTCATGTTACCTGATTTGGAAGTATCGTAGTATAGAGTATGGGACCCCAAGTTTGGGGCCTCTGATGGGTGGCTCCCACGCGCGGGCTTCAGATTCAGGGCTTCGCCCTGCCTATCAAAAACTCTACTCTGTGAACCCGTGAAATAAAAACATGCCTACACAACCAAACCGACACTAAATCCTCATCCCCAATACAGCCCCACAACCACCAAGCCCTAAACCCGAACCCTAAACCCCAAAACTCTCAGACCCTAAGCCCAAAACAACAAAGGGGGTTTAGGCCTTTTAGGGTTTAGGGTTTGGGGTTTAGGGTTTAGGGCTCAAACCCTAGACAGTTCAAGGAGACGGAACAGCTCTGGCCTCGACCTGGTCGCAACTCATGCACTCCTGAGCTTAGGGTTTAGGGTTTAGGGTTTAGGGTTTAGGGTTTAGGGTTTAGGGTTTAGGATTCACGATTTAGGGTTTACTGTATAGGGTTTAAGTTTAGGGATGTCAATATTTGGGGTTGCCGTTTTGTTTCGGTAGTTCTCTAAATTAGGGTTCCTTTTTGGGTCCCCTCTATAGCACGGCACCCGTAGAGAAAGGACACCAAAAGGGACCCTAACTATAGGAAAAGGGTTTAGGGTTTAGGGTTTAGGGTTTAGGGTTAGGGTTTAGGGTTTAGGGTCCGCCGACCCTGGCGGCGTGTTGGATGGGTTTGAGGAGGTGAAAACCTCCCTCTTTCCCTCCTTACCCCCCCAAAACGCGGGGGGGGGGTAGGGGGGGTCCCCCCACCCCCCCCCCCCCCCTACCCCCCCCCCCCCCCCCCCTCCCCCGTCTTTTTGGCTTGCCCCCTAACCCCCCCCAAACGTTTCACAGAACTCTGCCCAGCAGGGGATGATCTTCGAACCATGCGAGCGGGGTCTCAACTATGCTCCAGCGGGGTCGGCGGCTTGAGCCGGAGGCTCTTAAATTTAGGGTTTAGGGGTTTCAAGATAGTCAAGGTTGCTGTTTTAGGGGATTGCTTGTTATGATTTCCTCGCATATGCCGTTAAACAGATAGGTGTTAGCGCTACGGGTGGGGTTGAGGATCCAGGCTTTGGCGGTTTTTCTATGAATGTAGGGAATGATGTTTGATTACCATGCGTAAGGTTTAGGTCTCGCTTTTACAGTTCTGGGACGAGTTATGTAAGTTTTGCGCGGTTTAACATTCGGGGGAGGGGGCAGGGGGGAGGAGGGAGGGCGAGGAGGGAGGGGGAGGAGGGAGGGGGAGGGGAGGGTGGGGAGAACGCGAGGAAAGGGTTAACACAAGAGTTGAGGTTGAAGATTAGGGCCTAAGGTTTCTGGTCTTTGGGTGCAGGGTTTAGAGCCTTTGGGACGTTTCCAAGTTAACCCAAATCCATAAACCTAAACCTTATAAACCCTAAACCCTGAACCCTAAACCCTAAACCCTAAAACCCTAACCATCTCGCGAGACTGAAGCCTCGGTCGGGCAACGCCTTGGACTATGTTGGATTCCCGCAGCGAGGTGACGACCCAAACCCCGCAAACCCTCCAACCCTAAAAGCAAAACCCGAAACGCCAGAACAGAACCTAAAACCCTGAATCCCGCAAAAGCCCGAACCCGGCATCCTAGACCTGTAACACCCGGAAGCCCTCTAAATGCCAGCAGCTCGTGTGTCGATGTCACAGCAGGCTACGTACACCGGTTCAACCGGCGCGGATGGGGCTGACGCTGCTGAGCATGCCGGGGGGTATAGGGGTTTTTGGGGACCCCCCCCCATGATAACAAAAAAAAACACCATTTTTTTGTCTAGGGCAGCTGAGAATCTTATAAGGTCAATGAGTAAGAACCTACAAGACTTTGCATGCAGCTACTGGAAACTATTTTTTCTCAAGTAATCAAAACACGTAAGGCTCAGGTGTTCTGCAAGGCCTCTTGAGACAGAAGCCGGAGTTCCCGAAGCGTGCCACTGCTGCGAAAGATAAAGCTCGAAACCATAACTCCCTGAACGTAAGTTTAGGTTGGGATGTTCCCCCTTATTGTTCTCTTAACAGTCCTGAATAGGGATCATAATATGGGGGGGGGTACAAAAATCCCCTAAAAAAAGACTGTTAGAAAAAGGGGAAGCATCCCAAGTTTAGGGCATAGTGTTCAAAGGCCTGAACCTTAAACCCCAAATAAACCTTAACGCCCGACTCCTTAGGTGCAGTCGGGGCTCGTAATGCCGGGTTTCTTCAAGCCTGGGCTACTTCAACGGCTCAGGATAGGGTTTGAGGTTTAGGGTTTAGGGCTTAGGGCTGGAGGGTTCTCAGTTCCCTAAGCTGGCTGAGAGGCTCAATCAAGACCTGACTATTCACCTACGCACTCTCTTCCCCGAGCCTTTCGCAAACCAGGGTCTCTACATGGTCACTTCTCGTGATTAGGCTTTTTTTGGGCTTACAGTTATACCAGGCAGCCCTTATGCTTACAGGCCACCCATAAAAAGGGACCACACTTCTGAAAACTGGCCACATAGAACTTGAGAGCCCGGGGCTAGGGTTTAGGGTTTGTCAAGGGTTTGGAGGGTTTGTGGGCTTGCGGGCTTCTGTGAGGTGTAGGACGGGTATAGGGGTGCATGTAGGGTCGACGGTTTACCTGAGGCTTCCTTGGGGCTCATAGGGGTTCCTTAACCCCAAGCCCTAGACCCTAAACTCTCAACCGGTTTGCTGGCCGGACTTATCCGGCCCAGGCCTGATGTTGGATCTTCGGCATTATTACCCAACTGGTTATCACCAACTCCGGGTTGAGGTTTAGGGTTTCTTTAGGGCATAGGGCTTAAGGCTTAGGGCTTAAGGCTTAGGGTCTTAGGGTTCAGGGTCTAGGGTTTACGGCTCAGGGTTTAGGGTGCATAGCAGGGCACGGTTAGGATTATTTTAAAGGAACCCGTCAGGGGTGCAACCTTATAGGACTGTGAGTGAGCTTGGATACCCTGAAACTAAACTCTAGCCGTAAACCCTATAAACCCTCAACCCCTAACTAAGCCCACAGACTCTGAACCCTAAACCCCCACAAACTCCACAAACTCTCTAAGCCCTACCAACCCGATGAACCCCCCCAAGCCTGTAAACCGTATAAACCCTAACCCTTATAGACCCTATTTAAACCCCCGAAACCCTGAACCTAAACCCTAAACCCTAAACACTAAACCCTAAACCCGAAACCCTAAACCCTAAACCCTAAACACCCTCCAAAGCCCTAAGTTCTAAAACTGCAAATCTGCCCTCTCTTTCACACCCCAATCAAAGTTTAACGTTTCGCTCCCGAAATATGAAATTAGAGGGAACCCAAAGCTTATAAAGTGACAAAGTTGTAGTGAAGTCCCACTCCCCTAAGGGTACATGTACCTAAATAAGGAATACTTGGGCCTTAAAGTACTTCCTATTTTGGGACTTTGGGGCCCAAGTATACAATAATAAGGTACATGGACCCTTAGGGACCTAGTGCCGAGGTGCGTAGCTGAGTCGAAGAGGCCTCAAAGCGGGCGGGTGTCTCAAGGCAGTGCATTTCGTTTCCCGAGCCTGGGGTTGAGGGTTGAGGGTTTAGGGTCTAAGGTTTTAAGGTTCCCCAAAAACCCTCAGATTCCAACCCCAAAAGACCTTAAACCAAACAGAAAAATCAACAGAGCATATGACCCCTGCTGAGTAAGAAGGATTCGAACCCTACACCCAACCCTAAACCGTAGACCCAACAACCGAGTGTTCTAACGGTGCTTTACAAGGATGGACGACTTTTCAAGGGGGAACCCACAGTACAAACCTTATAGGGCTTAAGGGGGGTGAAGGGTTTTGGGTTTAGGGAGATTTTTGGCAATGTGTTAGGCTCCCGTGCTACCCCAAGCCCGACAGAAGGGCTTTCGGATATCCACATGATAGCCTTAGGCCCACTCTTTTGCCAGCCGGGTACTCAAATAAACCTTAAACCCTAAACCCTAAACCCTAAACCCTAAACCACCCAAGAGGGCACCCAGGAGGGATGTAAAATATCAGCTCGGCAAGATAAGCAAGGAACCCTACATGCACCCACCAAAACGCTACCGCACCTGAGGCTAAACCCTAAACCCTAAACCCCAAACCCTAAACCCTAAACCCTAAACCCCAAACCCTAAGCCCTAAACTTGGGGGGCGCCTGCCTGCGGCTCCTCCTTGAAGATGCCGCGCCACCGGCACCAGGGAATATTGGCCCACGGGGCACGACATGCATGAGATGCCTTGGGGTTTAGGGTTTAGGGCGTATATGGATTTAGGGTTTGGGGTTTCGGGTTTAGGGCGTTGGGGGTTCCCGGCTTTAGGGCGATGGCGCGGTTTTGGGGGTTCGGCGGTTTTGGGGGTTCAGGGTGCGGGGCTTTGGAGGAGCTTGTGGTTGGGGATTTGGAGCTTGCTGTTTTCGGTTGTGGGTGTTGGGTGGTAGGGCTTCCAGGGTGAAGGGATTGAGCTGTTTTGGGCTTTAGAGTTTAGAAGCTATACGCTAAAGTCGTATTGTAGGCGTGTCTCCCAGGAATCACGTTTGTTGGCCTTTTCATTCGCTCCGTCTGATACCCAAAGTTTGGGGTTCCAGGATAGTTAGAAACTTAAACCCTAGAAGCCCTACAAGCCCCTAGAACCCTCAACCCCAAAAACCCTTAAACTCCCGAAAGCCCAAGAACCCTGAACCGCGAAAGCCTTAAACCCCCCCCGAAAGCCCCAAAACCTTACGAAGCCCAAGTCGGAGGAACTCCCTCTTCGAGCCTAAGTTTGTGCCATCCCGAAAGGAAAATAGGGGCTGAGGGTTTTGGGCTTCGGGGTGTCAATTTACGGGAAGCCCTCTTGGGGTGGGTATATGGTCCCTTAGTAAGGGCCCTTAAAAAGGGTCCCACTTACATGCCCTTTATATACCCAAGGGCCCCTACATCCTTCAAAGGAGGCAAGGGAGCATCTTAAGGGCCCATATAACTACCCTTCGAACGGCCGAAAACACCTTCTTCACGACAGTAAAAATCGGGTTTGCGTCGTGGGCTTATAAGAGGAACCAATTCTGAGAAGCCCTCTTCGGGTAGTTCTGGGGTCCCTGAACGGGGTACGTATATGTTTAAGGGATCATCTTAAGGGCCCATAGAACTACCCTAAGAAGCCCGAAACCACCCCAAACTCTTACGAAGCCACAGTGCGCATGGAGAAGGGGCCCTTACATCAGAAGCCCTGAAAGGACGTAAGGGACCATCTTAAGGGCCCATATAACCACCCTTAGAAGCCCGAAACCACCCAAGCTCCTAGGAAGCCGCAGTGCCCCTATGTACCCCTAAAACAACCCTATACAACCCCAAGGGCCCTTACATCAGAACCCCTTATAAGGGACCATCTGAAGGTCCCGTAAAACACCCTAGGAAAGCCCGAAGCCACCCCAAACCCTAGGAAGGCACAGTGCGCATGAAGACCATCTCCGACTTCCTCATCTGCCCCTTGCAGCGGCCATCGGTGCACAGGCCTTGCGTCGCAAGAAGATTTGGTGGAGGAACCGAGCAACCTCTACATATAACCAGGCCCCCTCCACTCCTGTACCCTGCTGACCCTAAACACCCCTAAACACCCCAAAACACCCTAAACCCTAAACCCTAAACCCTAAACCCCAAACATCCCTAAACCGATTGGCGGCTTCAGGGGCTCTTCGCGAGGAAAGGCCCGGAGTTGAGGGGGCTTGGGATTTTGCGTTCGCCGTTCAGGGGGTTTTGGGTTTAGGGTTTAGGGTTCAGGGTTTAGGGTTTAGGGTTTAGGGTTTAGGGTTTGGGGTTTGGGGTTTAGGGTTTAGGGTTTAGGGGGAACACCCTAAACCCTTAACCAATCTTTGGCTGTAGAGTAGGCAGAGGGCTCCCCCTTTGCGTGCACTGAGATGTGGCTTGGGGGTTCGGCCTTTTTGTTGGGTTTACGGTTTAGGGCTTCTAGAGATTGTATAGGGTTTGGGTCCGAAGTTTTGAACGAAACGTGTTGACCGAAAGTTTTGAACGAAACGTTTTGACAGAAAGTTGTGAACGAAACGTTCTTGCGAGAACGCGTGCGAACCATGAAACAAGAGTGGGTTTGGAACCCTGAAACGGCAATTTATGAACCCCGCCTCGAAAATCGAGGTACCACGTCAAATCAACTGCAAACTTGCGCCTTCTTAACTTTTTGACAGCTCTCGCCAGAGTGTGCTGTCTGGGCTAATTTCCGATTCGCACCAAGATCACTTTCGCTCCGTTCTCCGAGCTTCTCACCTGCGTGCTGAATTTCGGCATTTTGAGCAGTGTTCGTATTGGGATGATAGTGGCTGCTATTCAGGCTCTGTTTGGGCTGGGACGATAGGCTGTCGAGTACCCGAAATCCGAGAAACAAAGAAACCCCAAAGACTGACAACTTTAGCCCTTACCTGGGCTACCAGGAATACAGGATTAGGGCGCAGTCGTGCAACTTTAAGCACTAAACCGTTATAGAGCTTATGGTTTCCGCAGGTGGGGCAATTATTCTCTGGGTTCATCTTGGGATATGTTCATCCTGCCCTTTCTTGTGCCCAAGAACCCAAAACCCTAAACTCCACGTCCCCTTTTTGTATCGTTACTCAAAGCATTTCCTGAGGGGCTTGGGGTTTCAAAGACTGGCTCTGGGGGTTTAGGGTTTAGGGTTTAGGGTTTTGGGTTAAGGCCCTGGGGTCACCTTACCGGATTTAGGGGTTTAGGGGTTGGGAGTTGGGGGGCCTTTTGCGAGGAACTCCCAGCCTATTGACTCCTCAGTCGCAACTCTCAACCCATTATAAAGCCCTAGACATTCAACCCATGACCTGGAAACCTCCACCCTCAACCCTACAAGCCTCAACCCTAACCCTAGAATGCAGCTGCGGTTTGGGTTTGGGTTTGGAACTCAGGAGACCAAGATCCCCCCGTCAATGAGGTTGTATCGGGGTTTCAGCCAGGTAGGGCTTCGCCAATGCCTGTTCCAGCCTGTTTTAAGCCACGTCCATCTTGGTCTATTGGTCTAAAGCGGAGGCGGAGGTTCGCGAAAAAAAGATGTTCGGCCAGCTTCGTTCCCGTAAGTCCTTATTCCTACAGTAACCATATCGTTCTTCGAAAAGCCCTAAGCCCTAGACCAACTTTGTCTTTCCTATTCTTCCCTCTCTGTATACATATACTTTGTCCCACCACTGAATTTGAAGCAAGCCTTCACGAAACAGGACTATAGTGCAAACCGCAGATCCTGAAACAGCTGGTGGCTCAGGGCCCTGGCATACCTGACATTTAACTCTAAACCCTAAGCGCTGAAGACCTCAACCCGGAAAGTGAAACTTTAAAAAACCAGCTGTTAGAAGCTGCTCACAGAGCGGGCAGACACGTCTCTGCTGTGGAAAACATAGCTTCATTCTCCATGAACAAAGCTGACAGCAGCGATCGCACCCAATCTACCGGAGCACAGTCGAAAACTTGAGGCAGCTGCGAAAATAATATGAACTATTCCCGAACCCTAAAAACGTAGAAAACCTAAGGGCTACACAGCTAACCAAGCCCTACACACCAGTAGACCAGTAGGAGGACGCTACACACCAGGTGCTACTTCACACAGAGGGCAAAAACGTCCTTGCTGTGGAAAACATAGCTTAATTCTCCATGAACAAAGCTGTTTGCAGCGATCGCACCCAGTTTACCGGAGCAATGGTGAAAACCTGAAGCTGCTGGGAAAAACTAGGAGACCAAGATCCTCCCGTCAATTAGGTTGTATCGGGGTTTCAGCCACGTAGGGCGTTGCCAATGCCTGTTCCAGCCTGTCTTAAGCCACGTCCATCTTGGTCTAAAGCGGAGGCGGAGGTTCGCGAAAAAAAGATGTTCGGCCAGCTTCGTTCCCGTAAGTCCTTATTCCTACAGTAACCATATCGTTCTTCGAAGGCCCTAAGCCCTAGACCAACTTTGTCTTTCCTATTCTTCCCTCTATGTATACATATACTTTGTCCCACCACTGAATTTGAAGCAAGCCTTCACCAAACAGGACTATAGCGCAGACCGCAGATCCCGAAGCAGCTGGTGGCTCAGGGCCCTGGCACCTGACATTTAACTCTACTAAACCCGGAAAGCTAAAGCCCACACACCAGCTGTCAGAATCTGCTCACACAGCGGGCAAAAACGTCTCTGCTGTGGTTAACACAGCTTCATCCTCCATGAACAAAGCTGACAGCAGCGATCGCACCCAATCTACCGGAGCACAGTCGAAAACTTGAAGCTGCTGGGAAAATATTTTGAACGAGGAGACCAAGATCCTCCCGTCAATGAGGTTGTATCGGGGTTTCAGCAACCTAGGGCTGTTCCAGCCTGTCTTAAGCCACGTCCATCTTGGTCTCGGAAAGCGGAGGCGGAGGTTCGCGCAAAATGGCTGTTAGGCCAGCTTCGCTCCTTTAAAGTCCTTATTTCTACAGTAACCATGTCGTTCTTCGAAAGCACTAAGCCCTACACCAACTTTGTCTTTCCTATTATTCGTAAGCCCTAAGCCCTACACCAACTTTGTCTTTCCTATTCTTCCCTCTATGTATACATATACCTTGTCCCACCACTGAATTTGAAGCAAGCCTTCACCAAACAGGACTCTCGTGCAGACCGCAGATCCTGAAACAGCTGGTGGCTCAGGGCCCTGGCATACCTGACATTTAAAACTCTACTAAACCCGGAAAGCAAAAGCCCATACACCAGCTGTCAGAAGCTGCTCACACAGCGGGCAAAAACGTCTCTGCTGTGGTTAACATAGCTGCATCCTCCATGAACAAAGCTGTTTGCAGCAATCGCACCCAATTTACCGGAGCAGAGCTGAAAATTTGAAGCTGCTGGGGAGATAGTTTGAAGTATTCCCGAAACCCTAGAAAACAAACACAGAAACGGCAGAGCTCCGGAAACAGCTGGTGCGTTTAGGGTCCTGGCAGACCTGACTGTCAAGTGTGAAACCCAAGGGACCATGTTCTACCAAGAGCAAGGTCAGACGTTCAACCGCGGCGTCGCCGCTGCCTTGCCGGCCCTTCGTCGTCTGAGTGCCGAACATCGCGAGCTGCTTGCACTACATCTGGCACCACGGGCGGAACGTGGTGATGGAGTTGCCAGTGTTCTTCTAGCGCATAGCTATGCGGGCACTGGCCATCCCATGTCCACATCCAGCACGTACAGCGGCAGGAGTCATTGCCTTCAGTGTGCCAGACGCAGCAAAAAGTGCTCCAGAACTCCGAGTACCGATCCCAGTTCACCTTTTTCGGTGCACTCGGGTGCGCAGACTCGCCGGCATCCTGGAGGATACCCTCCGCCTCTAGTGCAGACAAGAGCCGCGCCTCTTTGCGAGCTTGCAAAAGGCGCCGCATCCTCTGCAGCGTACCTCTCGGCACAACACGTGGCTTGTTGACCGCAAGGCAAGCCCAGCGCGTGTTGCGACCCTCACCGTCGTCCATCTCGACAAACTGCGAGCCTGGCGCTTGTATGCGCCGCAGAAGGTGAGGTATCGGCGGAAAATACTCCAGGTCGCCAAAAGGCCTTCGGTGCCTCGCTCCTGCCGTGACTGAGGAATGGAAGAAGTTTGCGGGCTTTCTTTCCAACCGAATAAGAAAAGAATAATCCCAGTATCATCACATTATTATTGAGGGTTTTAATTTTGCCTCCTTCCCATCTGCAATCCTCGAGGTTCAAGCATCCAATCATCTGGCCGACGGGGTCGCTCGGCAGTCAAACAGTCGGGCGGCGCCATGAGAGACAAGGGCGCCTGCAGGTCAAACTTATGATTGGTTGGGGGGGAGGACATAGGGGCACAACAGAAGACTGATGACTAGGAATGGCTCGCCTGTGACCCCGCCAGACGATCTGCTTCGTGGATGTCAGACGTCCAAAGCACGCTCGCCTTGAGCAAGTTCTCAGCCACCATCTTGTGGGTCTTAGCTGGGCCTTGTCCCCTGACATCTGTCTTGATTTTTGAATTCGCAGCTTCGGCAGCCTGCTGCGTGCAAGGATGACCAGTCTGGGCTTTGGAACCCACGCCCACCCACCAACGAGCACTCCATATCAAGTCTTCTTGGAGTCCTGAATCCCTGGCGCAGGGGTTGCTGGGGACGACGAAGGGCTGAGAGGGCTGGAGGTTTTAAGTGAGGAGGTTTTAGGTGAGGTTTGAGCTTCGGGTTTAGGACCAATCCGAGCCTTGGGGGAGGGATCTGAACGAAATACTGCTCCTGCACATACTGCATAAACTTCTCCTCGCCCCAGCAAAATTTCATGCGCAAAAAAAGCGTCTTCGCCAGGATGTGGAACATGATGATCGTAGGGCAAAGC
This sequence comes from Symbiodinium natans, assembly GCA_905221605.1. NCBI lineage: Eukaryota > Dinophyceae > Suessiales > Symbiodiniaceae > Symbiodinium > Symbiodinium natans. Next base: position 70,243 of record CAJNDS010002097.1, read on the forward strand.
GCCAGGTGTGTGATGTTGTTGAGCACAGCCCAGACGGGATACTTGATCAGGTGGGGAGCGACGCCGAGACCCCTGCCGCGACCACGGCCGCGACCTCCACGGCCGCGACCTCCACGTCCACCAGAGCGCCCGGCCCGACGGGCAGGAGCAACGGCTCGGCCCCGCGCACCCCGAGCCCGCGGAGGCGGGCGGGCTGGCTCCTCGCCATCACGCGTTTCCTGCTTTTTCCCGCGACGGTCGTTTCCAAGCAAATTCCTTCGCAAATGCTCGAGGTCGTTGACGACCTGCGCTCTCGGCCAGACACGTTCGCAAGCGGTACGACTGCCTGTGAAGTAGTCACAATTGACTTGGCAAACAACATTCGCCATACCTCGACGGGCCAGCTCTGTCCTCAGATTGCGTAGGCTTCAAGGCTTCGGGTTTTGAGGGCTAGGGTTAAAAGGGTTGAGGCTGGCAAGCATGTAAGGCTAATCCCAGCAAGACTCTGCACGGCCTGGAACACTTTGAGGTACCCAGCGGAAGCTTCGACAGCATAGCAAACAAACGCCAGCGGCCACGGGGTCCTGCGCCAGGACCCTCCAAGGCATCTGTAAAGGACCAAGGACACGACGCCCCAGCGAAAGGACATCAACTCGAGGGAATGCGTAAAGTCAGCTGCGAGGCAGATCTTTGAAGCCCCAAGCTGCTCCAATGCTTCAAAAAAACCCAAGATCAAAATGACGTAGCTGAAGGGCTTCATCAGCACATCTTTGACGGTGTCGGACCGGCGCTCCGACCAAGTAAGGAACTCCGGCTGGCTCTCCTGGAACAACTTGGTGGCTCCACCCTGCCGTCCGCGGCGATGTCTCAGGATTGCACGGGTGGCTTCTGCTGCAACGCGATCTTCCCCCAAGAAAACACTGACCGAACTTGCTGTGGCCTTGAGGCCCCTTTCCTGCAATGCATCAGCCGCAGCCACCACCTTGCGTCTTTCCTCATTTGTAGGCATGACTTGCACGGGTTTCTTTTTGCCGCGCCTTCGAACAGGTTCTCCTTTGTGCTCGCCAGAAGTACAGATGCTGAGACGGTACATCTGACCCTGCTCCAACCACGCGCCTTGAAAGCGAAAAGTTTTCCCATTTCCCTCGCGGCAGTTCGTGCAGCTCATGCAAAATGCTGTGGTAACAAAGGATGCGTCCCCCTGCTCCCGGGGAGTGGAAAAGGCACCGACCAAGATCTCATTCTCGCTGCTCCATGCGCGTGCCGCTTTTCGCAGCTTGTCCTTTTCGGATCTGGCATCGCTGAGAGCTGCCCTTGTGTAAATTTTGCGATCCAGAGGCACATAAGCACGAGCACGCCTCCGAGAGGCTTGCGCATCCTGGCCATCGCCATCCGAGCCCTCCATTACAGACTCAGCCGTTTCTGCTGTAAACAAGCAGCGGGTTTGCCATAAAGACTTCTTTTCAGGGAACCTTGAAGCCTACAACTGTAGAACCCAACAGACCCAACGCTTCGTCTTTTTCCCACTACACTACACAGGCTTCGGGCTTGAAATCCTCAAACGCGTAACCCAGACATTTAATCCGAAACCGAAACCGAAACGAAACACCTCTCTTCCCACAACCCGTTGCCTGCTCAATCGTCTTCCTCCGCGGAGCTTTCCGCCGGCACACGGCTGGAGCTTTCTGCCGGAACACGGCTGTCCTTGCGCACCTGCCGGCGCACAGGGAGGCGTGAGGGTTTGGGGCTTAGGATTGGCTTTGCCATAAAAGATCTGTTCTGCAAAAGCTAGGTCTATCGGTCTATGGAAACTCGAAACCCTGCTCGCCTCAGTTCCCTCCGCACCGGTTTCTGCCGGCACACGGCCGTCCTTGCAAAGGGGGGGCTGGTTGTGGGCCGGCGCGCGGGGGGGGTGCGCGGAGGGTGTGAGAAAATGGTGCGCAGATGGTGTGCGGGGGGTGTGCAGCGGGCGCGCAGGGGGTGCGCGGAGGGTGCGCGGAGGGTGCGCGGAGGGTGCGCGGGAGGGTGCGCGGAGGGTGGAGGGTGCGCGGAGGGTGCGCGGAGGGTGCGCGGGGGGGTGCGCGGGAGGGTGCACGGGAGGGTGCTTGGGAAGGTGCGGGGAGGGTGTGTGGGAGGGTGTGTGGGGAGGGTGCGCGGGAGGGTGCGAGGGTGTGGAGGGTGCGCGGAGAGGGTGCGCAGGAGAGGGTGTGCGGGAGGGTGCGCGGGAGGGTGCGCGCGAGGGGTGCGCGGAGGGTGCGCGGAGGGTGCGCGGAGGGTGCGCGGGAGGGTGCGCAGGAGGGTGCGCGGAGGGTGAGGGTGGGTGCGCGGAGGGTGCGCGGAGGGTGCGCGGAGGGTGCGCGGGAGGGTGCGCGGGAGGGTGTGTGGGAGGGTGCGCGGAGGGCGCGCGGGGGTGCGCGGAGGGTGCGCGGAGGTGCGCGGAGGGTGTGCGGAGGGTGCGCGGGAGGGTGCACGGAGGGTGCGCGGGAGGGTGCGCGGGAGGGTGCGCGGGAGGGTGTGGGGGAGGGTGCGCGCGAGGGTGCGCGGGAGGGTGCGGAGGGTGCGCGGAGGGTGCGCGGAGGGTGCGCGGAGGGTGCGCGGAGGGTGCGCGGAGGGTGTGCGGGAGGGTGTGCGGGAGGGTGCGCGGGAGGGTGCGTGGGAGGGTGTGCGGGAGGGTGCGCGGAGGGCGTGCGAGGGTGCCTGGAGGGTAAGGTTCAGGGTGCCAGCGTTTAAGGGTCCACATCGTCGATTTGTCTGTGTTTGAGGGTTTTAAGGTTTAGGGTTTAGGGTTTAGGGTTGGTCTTGAGGGTTTTAAGGTTTAGGGTAAGTGAGGGTGCGGGGAGTCGATCTGCCTGGCGTTCAGGGTCTGGGGTCTAGGGTTTGGGGTTGGGGGGTTGAAGGTGGGCTCCCAGGTGGGCTCCCAAACAATAAACCCAAGACCCTTTCCTTCTTGTCGTCACCTTGCCTCAAAAATTGAAGCTCCTATGCAGCCTTCAGCCCTCGAATCTTCAGGGACCATGCTTCAGGGCAAAGTGTCAAGGAAACCCTAAAGTCTAAACCCTAAACCCTTGATCCTCAACCGAAGCCCAAAGGCTGAAAAACCCCTCTTCCCCTTTAGGGTTTGCCTGCGGAGGCCAGCATCCCACGCTCTGGCCTCCTCAGTTTCCAAGTCGATAAGTGGCACGCGGCCTCGGAGGCCACGTACGAATTGCTGGGCCTGGCAAGAACGTTTTTCATGCTTGGCAGCTACATCTGCATGTGGGCCATGGCCTCCTGGACATCTTCGAAGCTGAGACCCCCGTGCGACGGTGCGGCGTAATCCTGAAGAGATAAAGATTGTCAGAAACAGGTTGGAAATGGGACCCAAAACGCCAAGGAACAAGAGTAGGTGGAAAGGTGTTTTCGGCAGATCCTGCAAAGTAAAATCAAAGAGCCTCAAAGCATGGCAGCTTGAATGACTGTTGGTTGCCGGCCTGTTGTCCGACAAAGCGACTCGCCACTGGTCATGCCCGCATAAGCATTCAATTCATACACGAGCCTCGGCATGCAGGGCAAGCATGAAAGAGCCACTACCAAGAACCTGGGAATCGCACGCCAAGAAGCAGATATGCAACACTGGCCGCGCTGACAGCCTTCTCGTCGGTGAGAGCTGCAGCAGGCAAAAAAATAGTGGCATGGAGAATATCATCGGCCAGTGCCATCGCTTAAACCAATGCTAGGCAGGTGCCGCGGCCGAGAAGCCCGTGCACCAACTGTTGTCGACCATGTACCATCTATCGGCTTTGTAATAGGCAGTAAAGTGACCGCCATCCAGCGTGCCCTGACAACACGTCGAAATGAACGGTCAAGAGCCTGCGAAAAACATTGGTCGCGCCTCATGCACAAGGAAAGAGCGCAGATCGTACTCCCACAACCTCAGCTGCACAGTAAGATGACTGCACGGGACTATATGCTGGCATAGGGACACGAGAAATGGAAAGCCGAAGCGCTCCACATCTTCAAGGCGCAGGTCGGAGTGGCACGGCGGTAGTAGAGGCAGTTGCAATCCCTCAGCACAAGTAGGAATAGTCGGACCCTAAATCGTAAACCTCGAAACCGTCCAACCCTACTTGGGTTCCCCTGCAGGCTTGACGCTCATTAGTTCTTAAACTTCAGGGTTCAGAGTTTAGGATGAAAATTCGGGATTGAAGGTGAAGGCACACGGACAACCAAGGCGTGAACCTGGAAAGGAACAGTGATGGAGGCCGCATTCTTGGAGCTAGCCGCTGCGGACTTGTCCGCTGCACGCCATCGTTGCACGCATAGAGGCAGCGTAAGCGGCGCCACCCTGGGTGTCACAATGGATCACACGCAGCGCCGGAGTGTGCCTTGAAAAAGTGCAAGCAAGGGGCTTGCCATGGCTACGCTTGAGCGCTCTCGTTGCTGTGAATCGAGCGGTATCACCATTGGTCATTTGCACAAAGCAATTCTGCACCTTGTCTCTCCATTGGTGATTTGCACAAAGCAATTCTGCACTTGTGAAAAGGAAGTCAAAGGCCCCACAGAGCAAGAATGGCACAAAGAGGCATGCGCCTCTGCAAATATCGCGTCCTGCAGCATGAGTTGCAGGTTCCTTTCCTTGCGGCCGGCAATTTCCTTGCAAGCAACGAAAGAAACAAGAAGTTAGAAGAAGCCACAAGAAGCCCTCGGCATGCATTGGCGTGTTTAAGTTCAAGATCGGACAGCGGTATGCGAAGAATGTATAGTGGCTCGGAAGGAGGGATGGAAACTCGCGAATCCTGGGCTTGGCAGCAGAACAAGCACGCCAGAATGAAGCTGTAAAGCAGCAAACCCAGACCCCCGTGTTTCCTCAACCACAAATGGAATGGTTATGGGTGCCGCCGCAGAGCATCCAGCTTGAGCGACTGGAACGCCTCGGCTCTGGCACAGGTCACCATGTTGACAGTCAGCTCGAGCCCGCCGCACCTCAGTTAGGGTCTCGACAAATGAAGCTTGGGAAGGACAGCACCAACTAGATCTCGAGAGCAGAGTGTTGTGCCAAGACATCAGACCAAGCACAATGGCAAAATCTCCTCCAAAATGCGAACGGCATCCTCCTGCCATAGGCTGCCAAAAACGCAGAACCCTGCGGGTTGAGGTTGCAGGGTTCGGGGTTGAGGCACAGAGCCAAGCACGGAGACTGCGCTACAGTAAGTCATTTGGTTCGGACCCCCGCGACCATCATCACCCCGAGAGACGGTTCTGTACATCATCCTGTGTGGTTTCGCTTGAGACTTGCCCGCGTGTCAGCATAGGCCGCCTGCAGGCCACGGGACACCAGATCAAAATTGGCCAAGTACTGCTCTAGCTGCACCTGGAGTGAAATCACGAGTCGCTTGTGGCTTGAGAAAGCGAAAGAGACCAAAAAAAAGAGGTAGACCATCATGGCCAAGCAGCCATGAGAAGGCGGTCCACCACTCGGGTTCGAGACATTTCAATGATATGAGAAATCTCCTGCCAACAGGCGAGCAAGCCTTGGGGGAGGAGCCTGAGCGCGGCCTCCGAACAGAGTCCTTGTGCAGCGTCTCGTCGACAGCATGTCCGCTCAGAAGCTCCTCAAACAGGCTGTGATCTAACTCATGCTGCAGGGGCAGGCTCTCTCTCGCCTCGTGCACAGCCAGGATAGTCAACGTTGCCTGTTCAAGCGGAAGGCAAAAAGAAAGGAAAACCTTGTCCGTGTATATGTGAGCGTAGCAGTCACAGCATCTGGCCTGCAAGTAACATGTCACTCCTGCATTCTCGTGCCCGAAACAGACAAACTTGCACCTGAGCAGCTCACTATTCTTGCTGTCACGAAGTCCAGAAAGCCACACATCCACAGCAAAACGTTCCTGAAACATGAAGGGGAGCCTGTCAGCACACCTTTGCAGCAGCATCTTCTTGCGCTGCTCGACATCGCCCAGGTCTGACGGCCAAGCGAGAGGGGGCTGAGCCTGAGCAAGATTGCTCAAGAGATGGTCATGCAAGGATAGCGATGCAGAACACGGCCCCCATCCAAACACAGGCCCCCGCACAGTCACTTGGTGGAGCAACACCTTCTTCGCTGAGCGCTTGCTTCAAGCGAGCCAGCAGATCAGCCTGGCAATGTGGCACAGCCATGGGGTGGGCCCTTTCAATGTGCAGGTTTTCGTGGGCCATGAATCATGGCCTTCTTTCCCGTGGTCTGCAATCCGCGGCTTCGTAGTTTATCTTTCAACGCTGGCACCGTTAACGTATCAACGTCGGCAGAGGAGTCGGGCTGCTCCTGCAATGCCATGCATCACGCCAAAGATCCGAATATGCACCGGAAATCTGAACATTAGAATCCCCCACTGTTGGACTCGAAAGTTGGAAACAGAACAGCAGGACTCGAAAGTAGGAAACAGAACAGTTTGAGGCCTGCACGATGGCCTTCTGCCTTTTGGCCCTTTGCGAGCTGGCTTTCCGAAGGTCCTGCCAAAACAAGCAATTGCAACAACAAGCACAGTCCCGACAACCGGCCAAGAATGGACAGAGACATGGGCTCCTTGCGCTTCCTGGTATCCTCCATAATTTTGGACAGCAGGTCCAGTGACAATCTGCGATAGTCCACCTCCTTTTCGCTGCGAAGCTGACCGCGATACAGCCGCCCCATCATCGGATCGTTCACAGCTGGGCAGTGCAGCTTGATATGATTTTCATCATAACCATTGTTAGTCCAAAACTGGAGCGGCCGCTCCAGGACCTCACAAACTTTGCGATGGCTGAGCTCGTGGTATGAGGACAAGGACGTCAACAACATTTCTCGCACATCGCTCCAGTGCATCGCCGCACCAGTGCGAGCAGCTGCAACAGCCGCGAAAAAACCCTGCAAAGTCGCAGAGTCTACACCCAGTGCTTGGACCGCTACATCGTGGGCCACGAGCTGCTTCATGAGAGTTCGACAACTTGAACATTCCTTTCGGTCTCCACACGGCATCTCCGTAACGACCCGAGAGCACTTCGAACATGTGAACGTTTTCGCACTCCCAGCAGCAGCACGAAGGCGACGCAGCAAGGTTGCCTCACAGGGACTGTCATCAAAGAACCGCTAGGCAATTTGTGTACACGGAAACGACATGCCTTGTTGCCGGAGTCATCAAGGTCTCGCTCAACCAGCATCGCACGAAGCTGGCTAACCTGGACAGGGCTTTCCCCGCGCGTGCCCCTAGGCATTCACAACACAAACGAGCCAGGGCTGCACTGCACATGCAAGCCACAAACGAGCCAGGGCTGCACTGCACACTTCCAGTGCCAATTGGTCTCCTTCTCCAGAAGCCCCAGAAGCCCTTACCAGCTGTTCTCCAGCATCTTCTGTTTCCTCTCCAGCATCCTCTGTCTGCTCTTGCAGTCCTTCAGAAGCTCTTGCAACACAGGCAAAAAAGAAAGAACGAGACATGCCAAACAAGGGGCCGGCCTAACAAAGGAACGACTGGAGAATTGCACTCCAAACGACCAGAGCCGTCACGCTGGCCTCCGAGTACAGTGGTGCATGGTATGCTTCCAGTTTCTAGCACGAATCTCCACTCGGAATGGGAAGAGCAGGCCTGCAGGTAAAGCAGGAACCGGAACAAGGGAGCCGGCACGAGTAGCGAGCCATGGCGCTTTTGCTGACTCCAGGCACAGCACCAAGCAGCAAGTGTCGAAATGAAGCGGTTTCGTCCCGGAACTAGAGGACACTGAAGTAGAACTAGAGGACACTGAAGCAGAACTAGAGGACGCTGAAGTAGAACTTGAGGACACGAAACGGTCACTACACTAAATCACTAAACTATAACGACAGTACACTGAAGCAGAACTAGAGGACGCTGAAGTAGAACTTGAGGACACGAAACTGTCACTACACTAAATCACTAAACTATAACGACAGTACACTGAACTACACATGGTACCCAAAAAACTGTGTCATGGAACAAAGCAGCGGCGTCATGGAACAAAGCAGCGGCGTCATGGAACAGTATTGTCTTGTCATGGAACAGTGTTGTCGTGTCATAGAACACGATTTCTAAACATGGTACGAGCACGTGCTTCTTACCCTAAACCCGCTAAGGGTTTAGGGTTTAGGGTTTAGGGTTTAGGGTTTAGGGTTTTGGGCCTCAGCGAACCTACACCACCCCCGGTTAAGATGTTGTGAATTCTCTACCTGGCGGCTTATAGTAGCAAGGGCCTACGTAAACACAAGGGTGGCTTGCGAATTGAAACTCGAGAGGTGTATGACAGAGCCACAAAAGTGTCGACTTTGCGAGCACAAATCATGCTTATGTCTCATAAATGGCTTTGAGAGAACCTTCTGTTGCGAATATTGCCATGGAGTCATCAGGGACAACAATAGCCCATAAACCCTAAACCCTAAACCCTAAACCCTGGGACCGGACCCAGGATGGATCTTGGGAGTTTTTTGTCGGTTCTTTGGGTAGTTACATGGTCCCTGGGTATGGGCCCTTAGTAGAGAAACCCTGACATCCCCCTTATGGGCTTTGGGTTTAGGGTTTAGGGCTTAGGGCTATATACCCTATAAGTTGGGATGCCCTTAAAAGAGATTATACTAGGGGGTACCATAAGGGCTGCTAGCACACAGGGAAACATTCCAACCTATAAAACTCAAGGGCCTGTAATTAACTTCAGACCTTAAAGGTATGGGGCCGTATTCAAGGACAATATAGCTACCCTTAGATTGCTTAAGAGTTTAGGGCTTAGGGCTTAGGGAGCTCTACCTTGGATTCGCGTGACGTGTGATGAATGGAGTCGGAAGGTGGAGAGAGCACCTATACTTCATGTTTGGGGTGCTAAACCCTACCCTAACACCCAAACCCTGAACCCTGAAGCCTAGAGCTTAAAGCCCAAACCCGAACCCTAAACCCTACCCCCTACAGCCTCCTAAACCTGAAGGCCTAAAGCCTACACCCTAGACCCTAGCCATAAATCCTACTTTGCCGGCCGAGGAGTTGCAAGTTTACCATCGGGTTCTTAAGAGAGGGGGCTTCAGGGGGGTATGTAACCGAAGGCTCCCTAATGCCCCCTACTACCCCCTAAGGCTCCCTAAGCTTCAGGAAGGTTCCCTAGGTACCGAACCCCCTAAACCCTAAACCTTAACCCCTAAACCTCAAGCACCCTATAAGTTCAGTGTGCTGGAGAGGCCAAGCCTTTGAGCCTGTACCTTGGAGACTAAAGGAACCCTAACATTGGCACCCTCCTTTGCCCTTTACTACGATAAGCCTCATCAGGAAGACTCTGTGTAGCCCTAAACCCTAAACCCTAAATCTTAAACCCTAAACCCTAAACCCGAAAACCCTAAACCCTAAACCCTAGACCCTAAACCCTATGCACCCTCAACCCCTCCAAGCACTTCGCTGCTTCATCTTGTTTACGGTTGGAACCGTGGGCCCTTAGTATGGCGCCTTACCCTCTTTTACAGGGGGTTTACAGGGATCCGAAGTATGGGCCCTATGTATAGTGTATATAAGGGTTTAGGTTTAGGGTTTAGGGTTTAGGGTTTAGGGTTTAGGGTTTAGGGTTTAGGGTTTAGGGTTTAGGGCTTAGGGTTTAGGGTTTAGGATTTGGGGTCTGGGGTCCCCTATCTTGTCTAGGCTTTGAAGAGTTTAGGGCCCTCCAGGGTTGAGGGTCGAGCTGTCAGGGTAGGGGTTAGGTTTCAGGGTTTAGGGTTTAGGGTTTAGGGTTTAGGGTTTAGGGTTTAGGGTCTAGGGTTTAGGGTTTAGGGTTTAGGGTCTAAACCCCCCGCGGCGCCTCTTCAACCAAAGAGACCCAGACAGGGTGGGAAGTGGGCAGGTCGGGTGCACCTCTCACAAAGAAGCTTTCGAGGCTTTTGGAGAGTCTCGAGGGATTTCGTTGGGCTTGCGGGTCCTGTGGGGTTCAGGATGTGAGGATTTGGGGTTAGGGGTTTAGGATTGCATTACTTTAGGGTTTAGGATGGAATTAGGGTCTGGGTTGCCTTGAAGCTGATTCAGCTGATTCAGCTGACGTCTGGAACAAGGTCCCTACGAGCCCAAGCGGGAAGACTGACAAAACGGGGGTGCATGAGAAACGGCGAATCCCGAACCCCACCGCAACCTCCACATGGAATCCAGAATTTGCGTCCAAATGCTTCTCGCGGATACCGACATGAAGGGGTCACCAGGATTTTGGGACGTTTTCACTATGTGTAATATAGGGCTTGCCCCTTAAATCCTCTAAGTTCTCATCAGGCCGCAAAACCCAAAACCCTAAACCCTAACGGGCTTTGGCGGGGGGGGGGGGGGGGGGACATTAAAACTGCCTCGGTTGCGCCATGTCCGAATGCCCCACTCTCCAAGACGTCCACTCCAACAAGGAGATGCGGCTGAGAAGTCTCAACTCAGGAGACTGGAAGTTTGTCGGGTGTTGAGAGCGCGCCCCACCCTCAAGCACACCGTGTACATACTGCGTGGGTTGGAGTGTTGAGGCTTTAGGCTAGGTTTAGGGTTTAGGGTTTAGGGTTTAGGGTTTAGGGTTTAGGGTTTAGGGTTTAGGGTTTAGGGTTTAGGGTTTAGGGTTTAGGGCTTAGGGTTTAGGGTTTAGGGTTTAGGGTTTAGGTTTAGGGTTTAGGGTTTAGGGTTTAGGGTTTAGGGTTTAGGGTTTAGGGTCTTGGGTTTAGGGTTTAGGGTTAAGGGTGTAGGGTGTAGGGTTTAGGGTCTAGGGTGTAGGTATTAGATGGTAGGGTTTAGGGAAAGTGCTCTTCAGACATTCAAAACCCTACATGCGAGCCGGGCTCAGGTTTGTTGGGGTTGTAGATCCCTTAGGCCGGGTTTAGGCTTTAGGCTTTAGGCTTTAGGGTTTAGGGTTTAGGGTTTAGGGCTAATGAAACCCTAATGCCTAACCCCCCCAGAAGGAAGAATCTGCAAGAGGACCTAGGGATGTTCCCCCTTTTACTAACAGTCCTCAATAGGGAGATCAGTACCCCTTGATTAAAATCCCTATTAAGGACTGGTAGCATAAGGGGAACATCCCAATTTATAGGGCATACAGCCCTAAACCCTAAACCCTAAACCCCCTAAACCCTAAACCCTGAACCCATAAGGGGATATAAGGTTCCCAACAGAGACCCATAGAGGGCCCCCATACAGTCGATCAACCCGCGTTGAAGCTTCAGGAGGGGACTCTTTGGCCTAAGAAAGGCATGCTCGCCCTGCCATCAAGTTTTACGCGTGTAGGGGGAGGGAAGGGTGGCAAGTGGGTTTAGGGCTTAGGGTTTAGTTGCTAGACGCAGAGCCTTGAGGGTTTCGAGTTCGGGGAAGTGCGGACAGCAAACAAACAGCAGCTTGACACCACATGCAGCCTTTGAGGGACTGCAAACCAGTCCCCCTAAACCTTAGATGCCTAACCCTAAACCCTAAACCCCAAACCCCAAACCCTAAACCCTAAACCCCAAACCCTGGTTCGACCTCCTGCAAATGCCTTCCCAGGCTCCTTCTGCATGTGGAATGCGCTCAGGGTCGACGCCCGCGAAGCCGCGGTGTCGCATTGTCGAAGGTGTAGGGGGTTTAGGGTTTAGGGTTTAGGGTTTAGGTTTAGGGTTTAGGGTTTAGGGTTTAGGGTTTAGGGTTTATGCTTTACGGGCCTCAGGTTGCTTCCCTCACTGCATGGACACTCCACTGACATCGCGGCTACGCTGAGTTCATGGGGCCCCTCATAAAGACATGTGAGGAACACGTGATCGTCCCGAGCGTGCGAGGGTTTGGGCTTCTGGTGGGGGGGGAGGGGAGGTTCGGCAAGCCAGCCTCCTGCAACGCCTCCAGATGGTCTTTCCCAATAGCCGCGTGGAGCTCGCTTCCAAGTGTTCGGCTGCGCTGAAGGCTGAAAGTGACGTCGAAAGCCAGAGAGGGCAGATTCTATTTTTTGCAGGGTTGGGATCCAGATGCCTTGGTTAAAGTTAAAGTGTCAAGATAATACCAACAAGTGAAGCCAGGTGTAGATCTTCAAGAAAACTATGTACAATGAGATTAGAACCTTCCAAACACAAATCCTTGTGAGACCTGCAGTAGCATACAGGGAGTCGTTGGAAACTAGGTCGTTGTGGTGATCTCTTCGATTATTTGTTGCTTAAAGTGTTCTACTACAAGACATGCCGATAAATGGCCCTGACCCCCATGTCTCAAGGCAAGTCAAGGATGCTGGCCCGGCCTGATGCGAGCGGATCTATCTGGCCTTCACGCGAAGAACCTGGCAGAAGGCGAGCGCATGGACACCACCCCAGCCCGTGCCCCGCCCCACGCCACCCCCCGCACACCACCCCACTTCCCCCAACCCCCCATCCTTCTAGGAAACGCGCCACTTGATGCAGCTCAAGTAATTCATACCGTTCGCGACGCCATGCAGCCCAAAAAAATCAACATCCGGTACTTCCAGATTCTTGGAGAGCTGTGGCCGAGGTTCTAAGCAGAAGCATGGTCTAGGGCTAGGGTTCGGGTTTAGGGTTCGGGTTTAGGGTTTAGGGTTTTGGGTTTAGGGTTTAGGGCTTAGGGTTTGGGGTTTAGGGTTTAGAGTTTAGGGTCCAGGGTCTAGGGCTAGGGTTCGGGGGTTTAGGGTTCTGTCTGATATAACCCTTTTGGGGTGCACTATATGTAGACCTACCGAAACTGCTTGTGAACGATCACGAAGCCCCTAGGAAACCCTTCACATAAACAACCCAATGTAACCGAAGCCCTAAACTCGAAACCCTAAAACCTGTAAACCCTAAAAACCCTATAACCATCTACCCTAGGCCCTAAACCCCCAACCCTAACCCTGAACCCCAAGGTGCGGCACCCCAAAACGCAAAATCCCAGGCTTGCAACTCACCATGAGTCCTCAGAAGGGTCCCCACCAAAACCAGGCTGAGCTGAACTCTGACCGACTTGATCGAGTTTCGAGTTTCGTGTTTCGGTACTGCAGGGTTTAGTTTTTGGGGTTTAGGGTTTAAGGTTTGGGGTTTCAGGTTTAAGGTTTGGGGCTTTGGGGTTTTGGGGTTTTGGGGTTTTGGGGTTTTGGGGTTTTGGGCTTTAGGGTTTTGGGCTTTGGGTTTAGGACTTAGGGTTTAACGTTTACGAGGGAGGTATCGAGCTTGGGGGGGTTTGCAAGCGTTAGGGATTGCTGAGGCTTTAGGGCTTCAGGGCTTCTAAACCCCAAACCGTCTAGGGTTCAGGAGTTTGGGGCACAGAACGGCGCGCCTCAAAAATGAGCATTCGCCACCTCGGGCGCGATTCAGCGGTCTTAGGGCTTTAGGGGCTTCAGGGTTTTAGGGGGTTTGGGGGGGTGTTAGAGGCTTAGGGGTTCAGGGGTTAGGGGTAGAGGGTTTTAGGGGTTCAGTGTTCAGGGGCTTACGTTTTGGGGGTTTGTAAGGGCTTATGAGGAGTTTTAGGGGTTTAGGGGTTTTACGGGTTTAGGTTTGGGGCTCGGGGGGATATTAGGCTAAACCTTGCGAAACCATCCTAGGGGGGCCCTCCTAGGGTTGGGGTTCAGGGCGTAGGCTTTGAGGAGTTTAGGGTTGGGGGGTTGGGCTTTGAGAGGTGTAGGGTTTAGGGTTTAGGGTTTAGGGCCTTTAGGGTTTAGGAAAGTTTAGGGTTTAGGGTGTAGGGTTGTGTCGACCCTGATCAGTCAAGTGCTTTGAGACGTTGCTGAATTCCCGAACACAGGAGGTCGCGAGTCGACAGAACAGGTCTGCAAGCACAGTGCGTGGCTAGGGTCTTGGCTGACTTCGGAACCCCTCCAAAAAGTTTAACTTTTATGCTCCTTACTGTAGTTTCTACAAGAAACCCAAAAAGTTAAAGTCCTAAGAGCCAGCCCGAAGAAAGCCAAGGGGTCTCAGTCATCTTGTACGGGTTGCCTGCCATTTCCTCTTCGCTGACAAAGACAAAGGGCACTTGGATCTGCTACTTCTTGGCAAAGACCTCCTGCGTTATAGTGTCGAACATGTAGTGGTTAACTGGCTGACTCTAAACCCTGAACCCTAAGCATTCAAGGTTCAAGTCTTAAGACCGCAAGCACTGAACCCTCAGCCCCAATCCTAGACAGCCCTAGAAGCCCTCAATGCCAAAAGAACGAAACAAACATCCGTACAACCCGAATCCTCCAAGGGCCCTGGTTTAGGGTTTCGAGCCCTAAACCCTAAACCCTAAACCCTAAACCCTAAACCCTTAAACCCTTAAACCCTAAACCCTAAACCCTAAACCCTAAACCCTGAACCCGTGTGAAGAGATGTGAAGAAGCCCTATGACTTATACAGTGGTCAAGCCCGAGGGGCATCTTCAGCGTGAAATTCTCCGCTTCTTCGTCCAAAAACCCTTCGAGCCTGCAGGGTGTTCGCGGTTTAGGGTTTAGGGTTTAGGGTTTAGGGTTTAGGGTTTAGGGTTTAGGCAGCTTCGGTTCAGTCGAGGGTTGAGATCGTTCTGGCTGAGTTCTTCTAGGGCTTCTAAGGCAAAAATGACTGCAACCTTTGGCTTACGGACTGTCTCCCCAGCAGGTCAAAGGTTGAAGGTTACTTGACGCCCTCAAACCCAAAGCCTAAAACCCTAAACCCTGAACCCTCAACCTTGCAAGGTTTGGGGCGCGGGATGTTGAGATTTTTGGGCTGGGGCCGGGAGCTTCACGCGCCCTCGAGGTTTAGGGCTATGTTCAAGCAGGCTTAGATGTGCCCAAGTAAGGTTGCAATATAGCCAGCTGCTACTGATGATCCCATCTCTAGCTACAGCAGCCCTAAGACCCTAAGACCCTAAAACCCTAAACCCATAATCCTCCAAGTGCCCCTGCCGAGACTCGAGCCTTCGACTGGCTCTGCGTCTGCGCTTCTGTGGCTCAGCTGAAGCTTAGATAAGATATTCTAGCTGAGCCCTAGATACCCTGAGCCGAAGCCCTAAAGCCCCAAAACACCCTGAAGCTACATTACCACTATCTGCTTCAGCACCTCATCCCCCCCCCCCCCCCCCCCACCTCGACAAAACAAAACAACAAATCCTTATATTGGGGGGGTTCTCGAGCCATGAGTAGTACACGCCAGCGCGACTTGGAGCGACTCAAAATCCAAGTTCGCGGCTCTGCGAGGATCGTGTCCGGCTTGGTGCGCGCGCTCACCTCCGCAACTTGCTTCTCTTAGTTGCTGAGTTCTCATAAGCCCCAAATAAGTGCAAACTTTCAGTTTTTGTATAAAACTTTCAGTTTTATAGGGGGTAATAGTATCCCAAAAAGTGTAAAAGTGTACTCACTCAGCAACGAAGTTCTCGGCTGCAGCAGAGTTTAGGGTTTGGGGGGTTTGGGGAGCCAAGACCATGGTCATAGCCTAGCCCCCGAAAAATGACGGATAATGTAGGCCGCTAACTGTGATGGTTCAGGGTTTAGGGTTTGGGGTTTAGGGTTTAGGGTTTAGGGCTTCGGAGTAACGAAGTTGGGGGAGCTTCCATCCCCCTACACGCTCCGGTATAGGTCTAGCGCTTTTCAGGGGTAAGGGTTTAGGACAACCCCATTGCAATTAGGGTGTCGGGTAAAGGCTCACGGACCTATCCAATCAGAACAGGCAAGATTTAGCTAGTTTCTCTGCTGCGAACGTGGGAATAAAAGGGCCCTCAGCCCTAAACCCTAAACGTTAAACCCCAAACCTTAAGCCGTTCACCGCACAGGCTCCTGTAGTATTTAGGGTCGAGGGTTGGGATGTCCCCCTTGTACTAACAGCTCCTCATGGGGATTATAGTCCCCCAATATAATTAAGCCCTACTAAGGACTGGCCGTATAAGGGGAACATCCCAAGTTTAGGGTTTAGGGGGGGTCAGGTTCGAGGCGTGGGCTGCCTTGGACGTAAATTGAGGGGGTTTGGGGCGGGGGGGGGGGGGGGGGGGGGGGGGGGGGTTAGGGTTTAGGGTTTAGGGTTTAGGGTTTAGGGTCTAGGGTCTAGGGTGTCGGGTTTAGGGTTTAGGGTTTAGGGGGGGTCGCCGGGCCCCCAAATCAGTGCTTCTCTGTATAGAAAACAACATCCCCAACAACCTGGTAGGGCTTCGGGCTTAGGCTAAAGGGCTTAGGAGGCACAAGAGGGCGATTACACACCAAGTCTCAAACTCTTAAACCCCCTGCAGCCCCTAAGCCCTAAACCCTAAACCCTGCACCCTAAAACCTTAACAAAAAGAGGCTGACTGGTGACTTGCGGCCTTCTTGAGGATGAACTCGATCATCCCCTGGCCCATTCATGAGAATCTTCCCCTGCCTAGTACCCTCAGAGTAGATGTGTAGGGTTTAGGGTTTAGGGTTTAGGGTTTAGGGTTTAGGGTTTCGGGTTTCCATTTTCAAGTTTCAAATTTCGGGTTTCGGGTTTCGGATTTAGGGTTCACCCTAATCCTCCCAAGATAGACCCCCTAAAGAGTAGGATTCCCTGAGTATAAGGACCCCAGGAAGGTACCCTAATTTCGGAAGCCACCAAGTAGACCTATAGCCCTAAACCCTAAACCCCAAACCCTAAACACTTATAAGCTTCCGAGAGCGAGCCTTGACCATCTGGGCAAGAGTTACACGTAAGAGCCTGCTCCTAAGTGTAGTCCACTCGTTCGGGCTTTGAGGGTTTAGGGTGCAGAGCTTTGGGTTCTAAACCGAAAACCTTAGCCCTGAACCCTGAACCCTGAACCCTAAACCCTAAACCCTAAACATTAAACCCTAGCGCATGTTTGTGTTTTCCGGGGATCTTGCGAGCAACCCCACAAGCAGTCCAGAGATTCGGGAGTGAGGAGATGGGCCTTAACAATTAGAATAGGGTTTTTGGGGTTAGGGTTTAGGGTTTAGGGTGAAGAGGTTTTTTTTTGTGGGGTTACTATAGTCAGACTATAAAGGGACCATACGGGAACTAGACCCGGGAGTAACCCAGGAGTAAGAAGGGTACCCTTTTTGGTTTTAAGGGGATGAGAAGGGAACCCCAACCCTAAAAAAAGGAACAAAGGGCCTACTCCCGGTCCTAGGGAATACTACGAGTAATTATTCCGACCCCAAAAAAAGGCTTTTCCACGGGGTTGAACTAAGTCGAGGACGGTCATGTCTTTGGAGCAATATGTTTAATTAGGGTGTAGGACGTATAGAGTTTAGGGTTTAGGGTTTAGGGTTTAGGGTTTAGTATGTAGGGTTCAGGGTTGAAGGTTTGCTATCTGGGGGCCCATACCCAAAACCTGAACCTACTGTTGAAGGTTGTTTGGGTAGCTACAACTCGGGTTAGAAGTGCCGCAGCTAGTTGGAGCCATGACCGGCCATCGCCGTAGATAGGAACTTGAAAAACGACCTTGATTCTTGAAGGGCGAAACAACAAAAAAACAACCCCCAAACCCCAAACCCCAAACCCCAAACCCTAAACCCTAAACCCTAACTCCTGGCTCTAGGGGCTCTAGGGGGTCTAAAGGGTGAGCGCTGGCACTGCAGGTGCTTGTGGGCTCCGCAGCCTGCTCCTCGTTGCCGAGGAACTCAGTGACCTGCTGGTTTAGGGTTTCGGGCTTCGGGTTTAGGGTTACCCTAAACCCTAAACCCTAAACTCTAAACCCTAAACTCTAAACCCTAAAGTGAGGGGGGTTTGGGCTCCCCCGCAAAGCCTCAACCCTAAACCTGACAGACTGGCAGAGATTTCGACAGGGGAGGAGCTGAGCCTTCCAGGATGGGCTATTAGGCCCCATAATTCCCACAATGAACCTTCTAAAGGGCCTTTTTAAGGGGTTATAGGGTATAACATCCCACAATGAACCTTATAAAGGGCCTCTTTAAGGGCTTATAGGGTTTAACAGCTCCTTTCACCCCTAATGAAGGTCCTGTTTAGGGGGGTTATAGGGTATAATTGCCATAGGGTTTAATAGCTCCTTTCACCCCTGATGAAGGGCATTTTTAGAGAGTTATAGGGGCATAATAGGCCTTAAAATCCCCATAATGAACCCATAAAGGGCCTTTTAAGGGATTATAGGGTATAATAGCCCGGGTTTAGGGCGCGTTGAGGGAGATCTTCACACCCCTTGGGGGTGCGAAGAGGCAACCTGCTGCGCACCGATCCACGCAAACGCTCTCATCTCCCCCAACCCTGAACCCTGAACCCTGAACCCTGAACCCTGAACCCTAAACCCTGAACCCTAAAACGCGAAGTTGTGAATCGGTCCCATGCTCCAGGCTGCAGGCGGTGGGTCTCCATTTGTTTTTACTTCGACATGGAAATCATGACTTGACTCGGTGTTTTAAAAAAGGGGCTCCGAAATTTGGGCGCTTAACTTGGGTTTAGGGTTTGGGTAGAGGATCCGAAATGTGGGCCCTTAATTTGGGTCCCCTGTTATATAACCCCTTATATACACTGTACATAATAAGGGCCCATACTTCGGATCCCTTTAAACCCCTTTAAACACGGGAAAGGGACCATACTACGGGCACGAGGGCAAGGGACCACGCTGAGGGCCCATGGTTCCAACCTTAGATTTAAGGCACAAAGTATCTCTAGGTAGGATACTACAGGGGCCTTAAGAATTAGAACAGGGTTTTGGGTGGGGGGGGGCGGGGGTTATTAAAGGAACCTCGTGTCTCAAATTGAAGCAGCGCACCCCATACAACAGAACATCAGCGCCTCCTCAAGAAATAACTCAAAATTCTTCCTGAGCCGTGATTCCCTGGTCCTCCTGAACTTACCCTCCTAAACCCTAAACCCTAAACCTAAACCCTAAACCTTAAACCCTAAACCCTAAACCCTCAACCCTGAACCCTGAACCCTGACCTGAACCCTTCCGCAAGCCTCAGTTCCCTTAGGCTGGAATGGCTTCATCCGCCACAGTTTTAGGCACATGTAGGGATGTTAGGGATTGTAGTACCCCTTTTATACTCCCCATGAAGGACTGTTAAGATAAGGCGGAACATCCCAGGTTTGAACCCCCCCCCCCCCCCGGCAAATATCCTAAACACCCTCAAGACCCCCTTTTGGTCGAGGGGGATGCCTTCAGCGTCAGGCATCTCCCCACACGCCAAGGGGACACTGTTCGAGCATTTGCAGCCACAAGGGCATCAGCTGAATGTGCTCTTGCCCTTAGATTCGCTGCCGGTGCTGTGCGTGTGTGCGTGTTTGTTCGACCACCTTTCCCAACCATGCCCCGTCTCTGAGCCAGTGTCCCCAGCTTAGTACTTCGGTGAGGGATCATCGTGGGAAGAGCTTTGTTCCTGCGAAGTGGGCTGTCTTGCCAAGTGTCCAATTCCAACTCAAGCCGCCCGGCTTGGGGGGGCGGGCCCATGGAGGTTCGGGTGGCACACCCCTCCCAAATCCCAGGCTCGGATTGCGGGGCCCGGAGCGTTGAACTCTGCACCGGAGCCCCGATGACGCATGCGGAGGGGCAAAGAAGGCGAGAGGGACCGTTTCCGTAGGCCGGAGAGCACCCCAGGTCGACACTCACTCACTCACTCACTCACTCACTCACTCACAAACACCCTCAAGCCTTAAGCATCCCCAAAAAAGGAACTAGAACCCCGAACTCTGGGTTTGGACTCGAACCCAGAACCCCAAACCCTGGGAAAATAAAAAACTCAACCCTAAAGCCCTAAACCCCCAAAACCCTGGGGCATGCAAAGTTTGGAAGCTCAGGCTGTGAACCCCGCAATCTCTGGCGGATGCCGTAAAGTTGGGGATCCCTAGAACCTCAAGGCCTTCTAGCGCTACTGTAAGCCGTACACCCGAAACCCTAAACCCTAAACTCTAAACCCTAAAGCCTAGACCCTGGCCTTCTTCTTCACCCACGGCCGCAGCTTCTTCTCTATGATGTTGTTGCCCTCGGCGCTGGGAGGGTCATGGGCGGATATAGCTTGGGTTGAGTCGGGAGTTGTTGGGGTGTCGGGTTAAGGGTTTAGGGTTTAGGGTTTAGGGTTTAGGGTATTATAGGGTTTAGGGTTTAGGTTTCTATGTCAGTGTGATCTACTTGGCTGGTTCTTAGTAGGGAATGGGGGAATGAGATACCCTATATACCACTATACATACCCTCCAAGGAATGATATAGGTCCCTACTAAGAACCAGGGGATCTATTGGGTCTAATTGGTTGAGGGCTTAAGGTTTTACAGGTCTATGGCCGTATGATGCCGTATGCAGCCTCAAGGGTGCGGCACGCCACGAGCGCAGACTCCGGATAACATGCACGAAGTCGCGCCGACGGTGCAATGAGGACCCATCTGCCAGCATGTTGTGGACGGGCATCATAAAGACGCGTGGGCGCAAGGCGGACACGAAGCCAAAGAGCAGTCCAGCTCGCAACCTCGTCAAGAGAGGCCGCGATGCGGCGGTTGATAATTCACGCGGATTGTGTTACAACCCGGGGCATAACTACCCATGCAACTTCGAGCGGATGGTGTGATGGCTTCTTCAGCAGGAGCAGGGGGGGGGGGGGGCATGGGTTTAATGGGTTTAGGGTTTAGGGTTGTTGCGTTTGGGCTTGGGCCGGGTTCAGGGGTGTAGGCTTCAGCGACGGGGGTTTTGGACTAGTGGGGAAGAGGGGTGTCCAGGTTTATAGGCAGGGTGTTAGGGATGTTTTGATCTAAACAGGTAAACCCCCAAGCCCTGGCATGCACAGAGCAACCTTGCGTCTTCTCTCAGGTTAGTTGCTGGTCCCTTCATATGGGCCCCTCAAATACCCCTTATGTGCCCTACACAACCCAAGGGCCCATACTTCAGAACCCATTACAGGAGGTAAAGGACCATATTAAAGGCCCATACAGCTATCCGCAGATCTTAATTCCAAAAAAGTGCACATCGCTACGAGTCCTATAGCTGCAGGCTTCTGCAGCCTAGGGACGTGAACCGCGTCCCAGTCGATGTCGAAGGCGAAGGCCCGAGCTTTGTCCGTTGGCACCTGCGAAAACATACGAAAACTCTGGTTAGGGCTTGGGGTTTAAGGTGTTAGGGACGAGGAACAGAGGTTTCGGGTATGGGGCTTAGGATTCAGAATTTAGGGAACCCCCCAAACCCCCAAACCCTACAGTGTAATTCTCCTGAACTAGAGACTTCCGGGTTTCCGGCGAAAGGAGGCCCATGTGCAAGAGTCTTCCCTCCACAAATGAAACCAAGTTCTTCCCCCCCCCCCCACCCTGCCCCACTTGCTGTAGGCATGTCTTTGGGTAGGGCAGGGGCGGTTTACAGATTTAGGGTTCTGGGGGACTGCACAGCCTCCACAAGCCTGAAACCCCAACTCTGTTCTTGGGCATACATGGGCAGGTATCCCTGCGATCGAGTAGGGTATATACAGCTAGCTCTAGCTGTCAGTGTGGGGGGATCCTGAAGCCCTGCTGATGATGCCGATGCAGCTTCAACTCGGGTAGGGGATCCGATGTCTGGGCCCTTAATTTGGGTGCCTTGTTGTATAACCCTTTATATACACCAAACGGCCCATACTTCGGATCCCCTTAAACAAGGGTAAGGGATCATACCAAGGGCCCATGGTTCCGACCTTAGATAGGGTAGGGCGGCTAGGGAATATATGTCGTTAGATTCACGTAAACTCTACACTCTAAACCCTAAACCCTAAACCCTAATTAGTTCTCAAGGTGCCACGGCAGGGACCTGCTGGATCAGCCGCCGCATCTCGTCGTCCCTGCGTGCAGGCATCATCTGGGGGGACAGCGTCGCTTATGCCGGCCTGAATTCTGAAAGTTTTTGGAAACCCTAAGCCCTAAACCCTAAGCCCTAAGCCCTAAACCCTAAACCCTACAGTAGTGGTCCACACACAGCCACCCGGCACTTACGCACTCCAAAGAGACCATTGCTTCTGCAAGGGCTAAGGAGTAGGCCCCAAAATCCAAACCCTAAAACCCAAACCCCCAAAGCCCACAAGCCTGTAAAGCCCTCACCCTACACCCTCATGTCCCTTAACAACCCTATAACGCTCCCCTAAACCCTAAGCCCCAAGACCCAAACCTACTAGCCCTACCAACCCTGTATGCCACTAACCCAACTAACCTAGTCACCATACTAAACCTACTAAACCTAAACCCTAAACCTTCAAACCTATAAACCCTAAACCGTAAACCCTAAACCCTAAACCCTAGCTAAACCCTAAACCCTAAACCCTGAATCCTGAACCCTGAACCCTGAACCCTGAACCCTGAACCCTGAACCCAAACCCTGAACCCTAAACCCTAAACCCTAATCCGGGCCTGAGCTTGCGGTCCTCGGCCGGTGGCCCATCGAGGCGCGTGAGAGGCTTGTGCTTCCTAGGCTGTCCTTGGCAGAGGTTTAGGGTTTAGGGATTAGGGTCTAGGGTTTAGGGTTTAGGATGGCTTAGGGCTTAGGGCTTTGGGTTCAGGATGGGTTTTAACCCCTAAATTCCCAAAGCAAGCCGAAACCTCTCTGAAACCACCTCAGAACCAGAACCCTAAACCCCGACTTTGGCGGGGGGGGGGGGGGGGGGGCTGGGGGGTTGAGGAGCTGAGGGCGGGCTTTTAAAAATTTGGGGTTGAGGATTGAGGGAGTTTTGGGGTTGACAGTTCAGGGTGCACAGGGCTTGGGGTCTGGGAACTTTTGTGTTCGCTTCTTGAGTTTTTTTGGGGGGGCCAAGTATCGCACTACACCTGGGTTGGGGGTTTAAGTTGCTTTGTCTCTCTTTTTTTCTGAGGGGGGGGGGGGGGTGGATCCTAGCAAAACGTGCCGGGGCCCGAAGCCTAATTGGAGACCTCAACAGGTCACTGGCGTGAAGAGCATTTCGTGCTCCAATTGTTGCAGGCGAAGGGGCTTTGAGGGGAAACGGTAACACCGCAGAAGGTTTTTGCTCGCACCTCGAACCTTGAGCTCCCTAAAACTATAACTGAAAAATATATGTGTTTACTGCTAGAGAGGAGAGACTATTTTTGTGTGTGTGTGTGCTTGTTTGTTTGTATACAGAAGACTCAAAAACCTGTGCCTAAAGCCTTCCGAAAATTAAGGCTATGTTTACGCTTACACTCTAAATGGAGGTTTACGAAAATACGGGACCCCTAATATAGATCCCCAAATACTAGAACTCCTCCTGATAATAAGGACCCCACTAAGCCACCCAAAAATTCGGAAACCCCCAAATAGGCGTGCACCCCTAAACCCTAAACCCCAAACCCCCCCTTGCCCCCCAAATTGCAGCCAACCCCCATCATCCCTGAGGGATGCACCGTTGGCATCTAAGTCCTCCGGCTCCTTGAAGAGCGCCTGCGGGAAATGCGGCTTAAGGTGGGGGGCCTCGAGGGTTGCTTGGGACTCCCTAAACCCTAAACCCTAAATCCTAAATCCTAAACCCTAAACCCAGAGTTTGGGGTGTTCTGGGTTGCAAGATGCAAGCGTTTTCGGGTCTTCAATGGAAGTCGCCTACCACTTAAGACGTCCCAAGCTAAGGCTTCTTCCACAATCATGGTTTGAGGTATAAGGTTGAGAAGTTTACGGAAACAAGGCATGCGGTCGGATTCAGGGTTGTGGGACTCTGTGGGGTAGCCGCCCTGCTAACTTAGCCACTCTCCCTTAAAGCCATGAACAAAAGCCTGTATCCCTCGGAGCCGCCGCCCCCCGGATCATTCATCCTTTTCTCCCTCGCAACACCGCAACCCTGCTACCCCCACCCCCCCCCACCCCACTCACGCAAAAAAGAAATGAGGTTCATTATGTAAGGTCTACTTGTAACTCATTTGTAAAGGAAAGAAAGTTGACACTCAAGCGAGGGAGAGGGAGAGAGAGAGAGAGAGAAAAAAAAACGAGAGAAAGAGAGAGAGGGAGAGAGAGATAGAGCGACGACAAACTGCCGACACCCCAAACACCAGAAGCCCTCGAAACCCTAAATCCCTGAAATCCAAGAGACACCTCGAAAGCGTGAGCCCTACACCTCTAAAACCTGAACGCCTCCACCACTAACCCCTACAGGCTCAACCGAACCCCGGAACCGCTAAACACCCAAAACCCTAAACCTCTAAACGCCCTAAACCCGAAACCCGAAACCCGAAACCCTAAACCCTAAACCCTAAACACTAAACCCTAAACCCTAAACCCAAAACCCTAAACCCTAAACCCTGAACCCCAAGCATGGGGCGCCTGCACGTGTGCGGGTGGAGCTGCTTTGGGAGCAGGAGCCTGGACTCATGCAGGTCAGGAATCCAGAGATGGCTGGATAGGGTTTTTAGGATCAGGGGTTTAGGGTTTAGGGTTTAGGGTTCGGGGTTTGGGGTTTAGGGGTTTAAAGTTTAGCACAAGTGCTCCGTCACATCATTAAATATTCTTGTTTATTATAGTCATGAGAGGATTGAAAAGACGACACACTATTTCGCAAACCCTCGTGAAACCACCCTGTCGAACCACAAACCCTCGTGCAACCAACCTCCTATTTCACAAGCCTTCGTGGAACTAACCTTCCTGAAGCAAAACCCCCTAATAATTATTTCACAAACCCACGTGGAACTAGCCTTCTTCTAGAAACCACTTACATTACACAACACTATCCTTCATCCTCGCGCACATCAGCGTCAGAGTTTGGGCGTTCCGTTGCTCTTCGGATGCCCATTGCGGTAGTTCTGGATGTCGCTGATGATGCCATCCCCAGAGACTCCAAAACCCCTTAATTAATGAATATACCTTAAATTATAATAGGAACCCTAATATGATTTAAGGTATATTCCTTAATTAAGGGGTTTTGGAGTCTCTGGGTCCATCTTTGAGATGTAAAAGGTGAAGGAGTGCTCTTGCCGAAGCGCCGCTCGGCTTCCCCGAACTCCTGGCTCATTGATAGTGCTTCCACAGAGTTGTTGATCAGCTCAGTGCAATTCGAAAGCACTATGTGATCAGAATACATTGAATTGCGAGAAAACATGTCTCTCGCATCTTAGTGTAGAGTTTTTAGGACTGATTGGTCCCATGTGCACTGGCCCTGCTCGATATGGACTTCCCTTTCTGAGGACCGTCGGCCACAGTTCTAGGAGTTCGCCTTTTACCACCCTAGCGGCTTCGGGGGTCAGCCATGCGGATCACACCGCATGTGTAAACAAAACATATATATCGAAACACACACACACACACATATACATATATATATATGTATGTATGTATGTATGCATATATATATATATGTATACATACACATATATAGAGGCCCAACGCTACTAGGAGGGTCGTGGGTACGCCGAAGTATGAGTCTACTTCTAACCTACTTCGGGAACTTAGGGGCCTCAAATGTGGAGTTATCATGAGGGTTCTAAGTACCCGGAACCTCCAAGTGCCCAGTAAACCCTACAAAACCTTAAAATGGGCTCCAGTCTGGGTCAGCCGCACATCGCTACAACGAGCATCGAGCTTGGACGCCAGGCTCTAAACCCTAAAACCCTAAAAGCCTAAAACCCTAAAAGCCTAAAACCCTAAAACCCTAAAACTCTAAAACCCTAACACCTAAAACCCTAGACCCTGAACCCCAAAACCCCGAACCCTGAAATGGAGAAACCCTGAAGCAAGGAGTCCCTTATACATCTCTAACCCTTCTTTATAGTACTTACTTACTATAGTCCTTTCTAGGACGCCACACTGCTAGGCTTTGAGTGGGAGTGCGTTGGGGCTGTTATAAGGTCAGGTTTCTGGTTTGCCGCACGCTTGATGCAAAAGCTCAGAGCCACGCCGACGCGCTCCCTAAAACCCTGAAACCCTAAAACCCTAACACCTAAACCCTAGACCCTGAACCGATTACCCTAAACCCTCACTTGGGGGAAACCCTGAAGCAAAGAGCCCCTTATACATCCCAAACTGCTCTAATCCTTCTTTATAGTACTTACTTACTATACGTAGACCTTTCTAGGAACGCCACACGGGGTACCCCTAATTCGGAAACTCCTGCCAGGCTTTGAGTGGAAGTTCTTCGGGGCTTTTAGAAGGTCAGGATTCTGGTTTGGGGTTTAGGGTATAGGGTTGAGGGTTTAGGTTTAGAGTCTGCGGCTACAGGGTAGGGGTGCAGGCTAGTCCTGGTATAGGTTCATGGCCCAAACCTTCAGGGCATGCGACCGGCTTAGAGTGGCATTAGGGGCTTTAGGGATTCAGAGACCACGGCCGCCCGTGACCCTAAGCTCTCAACCAGCCCTAAACCCTAAACCCTAAACCCCCTAAATCCCCTAAATGTCCCAAACCCCCTAAACCCCGTAAACCCTCTAAACCCCCAGTAAACCATCTTAAACCATGGCGCAGCTGACCGCACACGCAATCGCAGACCCTGAACCCTAGACCCTAAACCAGGCGCTGCCGCACGCTTGATACAAAAGCTGAGAGCCACGCCGGCGCGCTCATGATCTCCGCCTTCCCCCCAAGATCGGGTTTAGGGTTTAGGGTTTAGGGTTTAGGGTTTAGGGTTTAGGGTTTAGGGAACTTGGGAGCTCAGGGTTTGGGGTTGAGGGTGGATCTCGGTGCAAAGCTCAGCGCCTCGGCCCTGCCTCAACACATGCACACGCACGTGCACACGAACTTAACACATGGGTAGTTTTCAACATTAGGGCCCATTTTTGGGTACCCCTTATAAGGCGGCACCCTCAAAAAAGGATCCCCACAAGGGACCCTAATTTAGAGAACTACCCACATGTTTAAGTACGGCGAACTTACCATACTGGTGCTTGCGCACGGGAGTGGGGGAGTTGTGGCCTTTGCGACTCGTCCTGAGCGTGCCCTTGCGGCCAGCGGGGGCACGAAGAAAGGGCCCTTAACCTTCTCTTAGACCCCTTAATTAAGGAATAACCCTTAAATTATTTTCGGGACACGAAGATGATTTAGAGTATGTTCCTTAATTAGAGGAACACTCTCTAGGCCCTGCTTGATCGCAATGACAACATAGTTGAAATGGCAGCCCCCATCAGGTTGTAATCAATTGTAACAAAAGTTACGCCTACATATAGCCTCAGCTTTCAGCACCCATTGACCTCCACATAACTGGCCTGAACAAACCCTGAATCCCTAAACCCTAAAACCTAATCCCCAAAAACCCTAATAACCTTGACGCTATAAACTCTGTAAACCCAAGAAACCCTATAAACCCTTTAAACCCTCTAACCCCCAAACCTCCAGCCACCCCGACCACGCCAAGGGAACCAAGCCCCACGAAATGTCCAACAAGGGGGGTGGTAAGGGTTAGGTTTGAGGGTTGAGGGTTTAGTCTTGAGGGTTTAGGGTTTAGGGTTTAGGGTTTAGGGTTCCTGGAATGTTCAAGGGGGGGAGTTAGGGTTTGCCAGGTCATTAGGGTAGGAGCCCTAAACCCTTCCTAAGCCCCAAACCCCAAACCCCAAACCCCAAACCCCAAACCCCAAACCCCAAACCCCAAAACCCCAAACCCCAAACCCCAAAACCCTAAACCCTAAACCCTAAACCCTAAACCCTAGGTAGGGCCTACGCAGCGGGGGAGAAAACCATCAAATGTCCCAAGACCCTACCGAGGCGGGGTTAAGGGGTTAAACCCTAAACCCTAAACCCTAAACCCTAAACCCTAAGCTGGAAGGCTGGGAGAAAAAGGGCGATGCACTGCCTGCACGGACTGGAGGAGCTTGGCAGCTGCATCCTGTGAATCAAGGTTTGGGGTTTAGGGTTTAGGGTTTAGGGTTTAGGGTTTAGGGTTTTGGGTTTAGGGCTACTCTACTATAGAGGCTTTAATAATTAGAATAGGGGTTTGGGGGTAATTATAGTAAAACGATAAAGAGACCAGAAGGGCGTCTTATTTGCAATTTTTCCGACACCTAGATTACCCCTGAAGGTTTCCTTCATATACTGACCTATTACCTTAGGGATCTGAGTGAGAGCTGTTCGCTGATGCTTAGTAGGCTCAGGGCTCAGGGAACAGGGCTAAGGTTGAGGGGTTTAGGGTTTAGGGATGAGGAGCTACAAGAAATTGAGTTCGGATCTAGCAATATTTTCATGGCTAGGATTGTGTTAGCTATGACCGTTGATATTGGGACTATGATACTACTAATAACTGTGAATTTGTAGTAAGCCCATCATAACTAAGCCTGTAGAGCTGTTTGTACACAATATTTCGCATCAGGTCGTGCTGCTTCGATTAGGGTTTAGGGTTTAGGGTTTAGGGTTTAGGGTTTAGGGTTTAGGGTTTAGGGTTTAGGGTTTAGGGTTTAGGGCTTGAGCTCCTCATCCGGCCCATCTCGACATCCGATGCTGTACTACCCGGGGCAAACAGTTTTTAGGGTTCAGGGTTTAGGGTTTAGGGTTTAGGGCCACTGGACAGACCAAGACGTGGGAACTAGGGGCTTAAGGTTCAGGGCTTTCGGGTTTAGGGTCTAGGGTGGAGAACCTTAAACCCTAACTTTTGAACCCTAAACCCTAAACCCTAAACCCTGAACCCTAAACCTTAGTTGGCTTTTTTGATTTTCGTGCTCCAAAGCCTTTCCCGGTTCATGAGGGGTGGCGCTACATCCCACTGGCCTGCTGCTGCTTCTTCTGCTCCTTCTCCCTGGCCTCCTTTTCCTGAGTTGCTGGTGCTCTAGGTCAGGGTATTAGGGTTTAGGGTCTAGGGATACTTGGGGGTTTACCTTGCTCTATCAAAGACCTGAACCAACCCCGCAGGTCCGAAAGGGGGGGCTTAGGGCGGGGTTGGGGTCTAAGTGCAAGGGATTGTCCATTGTCATGACATCTGGCTTTGACGACAAGCCTCGCAGACCTAGCAGCCTGAGCCCTAAAACCTAAACCCTAAACCCTAAAACCTAAACCCTAAACCCTCCAAGCTAAACACTCTTACTACGAAGGGAGCCCTAAAACCCCAAGCCCCGAGTGCAGCCCCGTACTATAAACCCTCAGAACTGTCCCAGGATGGTGCTCATTTCCCTCCGAAAAAATTCTTAAATATGACCCGTTGGAAACATAGCATGGGCCTGCCTAGGGAAATAAGTACCCTAGATACTGCCTTGAGGGGTATATAAGGGGAGACTTCAATGGTACCTACTTGCCACTTCCCCAAAAGGGCCTACCTGGCGTCTATTGTGCTTGGGCCGTCGCCTCCTTCTCTTTGGCTTCTCTTTCCTGCCAGGCGCTTCTCATCAGAGCTGGAACCTACTGTCGAACTGTAAAAAAAAACCAGTGATGATGCAACAATGGAATTATGCAAATAGTGTAACTATCTAAGAATAAGTCAACATACCCCAAACCCATACCTTTTAATTTCTTTTGAGGGGTATGCCCAAGGGGAATGTTGAACAATTCTTAGAAACTACGTAGGAATTGGTCTGCAGTGCTCCCGTTTAAGGGTTTCGGGCTCAGGATTTCGACTTGGAAGTCAGAGTTGTTTAAGCTTAAGGGTTCATGGGTTACGGGTTTGGGGTTGACCCTAAACCCCAAACCCCAAACCCTTAACCCTTAACCCTAAACCCTAAACCCTAAACCCAAACCCTAAACCCTAAACCCTAAACCCTAAACCCTAAACCCAAGCATCTTAAGGCCCGTGGGAGTGCAGCATCCCTCATCATGCCTCGGCCATCTAAGCCTGGATGTTCTGCATTGTCGAAACTGGAACTAAACAAACTCATGCTATAGCAATATTCGAACATAGTAATAAGATCAGAATTCTCAACCCAAAACTTCCAAAACCTTCTAGTTTTCCCCAAGCCCCGAAACCCTGAACCCTTGCCCCCGATCCATGCACCCCACCCCACCTGATCACTACTGGCGCGGTCGTCGGACGCTGACCAGTACCCAAAACCCTAAACCGTAAACCCTAAGCCCTAAGTCCAAAACCCTAAACCCTAAACCGTTCCAGCCGACTTGAGTCTTGAGTTATGGTGTTTACAGCTTAGTGCTGTCAGGGATTTAGGGCCGAGTTTAGGGGGCATAGGCTTTTGCCCTATGGCCTCATGTTTGGGGGCTTTTGGGCCCTGCGGGTGAGGGGCCGGAGATTATGGGTTTAGGGTTTAGGGTTTAGGGTTTAGGGTAACGCAAGGCGTTTTAGGGCGTAGGGTTGCGGGAGTTTATGGACCATGGGCTTGGCTTCTCAGGGCGTGAGCACTTGGTGAGGTAATTGGAGGTTGTATGCTACCAGTACTACACGTGCGTGATGTATGCATGATGGTTAGGCAAAAATAGGGGGAATTTGGGGAGATAACCATATGCTTGGGGCCACCTTGGGACAGAAGTAGCCCCGCCTTGGGTGCCGAACACCTGGGCCAAGACAAAGCGTGCTAGGCCGAAGCCCCGAAAGCCTCAACCCTAAACGCGAGGGCGCCCAACCCTGCAGTGATGAACCACCCCCCACCTCTCGCTCTTTCTTCTCTGCCTCCTCCTTCTTCTTTTTCTCCTCCTCCTTCCTCTTCCTGGCTGCCGGCATCTTGGTTTATCTCCAACTGGTCTTCATTGTCATTGAGCGTATCGCCTTTGGGGTTAGGTATCGCTTTTCCAATAAAAACCGTACTGCCAAGTCATGGAGCACCAGAGGCACTCTTACCAGCCGACTTCAAGCCAAATGCACTGTATCAGCAAGGTAACCAACTCAAGCGATGAGGATAGAACTGACTCTTATCTGGGGGGTATCGCCTTGGGGGTTAGGTATCGCTTTCACAGCAAATTTGCAAATGTCCTGCCCAAGGCTACCTAGAGGAGGCGCGGGATTAAGCCAGTCGCTCAGTTATAGCTTCCCATACCCTAAACCCTAGCCCTAAACCCTAAACCCTAAACCCGAAAACCTAAACCCTAAACCCATGAGCCTTCAAGGAAGGCCCTGCATTCGGAAGCCTGTCGGCCCCCACAACGCATCCGCAACGCAACCCCGCCTGGTTCTTCCAAGCCTCCCAGAAGCCCTGTTGGGCCATAAAGCCCTAAACCCTCAACCCTGGGTTTAGGGTTTAGGGTTTAGGGTTTAGGGTTTGGGGTTTAGGGTTTAGGGTTTAGGGTTCTAAACCCTCAACCCTAAATCTACCCCCGAAACCCTTAACCCTACACCCTACATCCTGAACTCAAGCTCAGGGCCCTGTGGCGATTTTAACGCAACAGGGGGCATACTCAGGGGCTGTGTAGGGCTGAAGGTTTCGGGGCCTAGACCACCAAAGTTTGCAGGAAAGTAGCCGGTGCAGATCATGGCGCTGCAACGACAAGAAAGGATTCTGGCCTCAGCTCCTTCACGGCCCCCAAAAGCTTCAACCCCATAAGCCCTAGAAGCCATGAACCCTAAACTACCCTACAAACCACAAAACCTTGAACCCCAAGCCTCAAAAGTCCCGCGAGCATCAACATGCGCTCTTCCGCAAAACCCTAAGCCCTAAACCCAAAACCCCAAACCCGAAACCCTAAACCCTAAACCCTAAACCCTAAACCCGAAACCCTAAACCCCAAACCCCAAACCCGAAACCCTTAGCCCGGCCTCTCTGCTTCCTCAGCTTCGCGTTTGGCCTTGGCATCAGCTTTCAGTTCTCCGAGGCTGCGAGATCGGGACGACGACAACTACCCCGGGGCTCCAAGTATATAAATAATACCTACATGTTAGGGGTTAGGGTTTAGGGTTTAGGGTTAGGGCTCCAAGTATATAAATGGTACCTACATTTGGGGTCTAAAGTGTGCAATACCTACTTTGGGCTATAGCCTTAGGGCCGGGGGAGTTCGGGTTTAAGGTTTATTGCGTTTGAGGGTTTGGGATGTTGGTTTGGGGTGTGTAGTGCCTGAGGGTTTAGGCTTGGGGTGTATAGGGTTTAAGGGTTTAGGGTTGGGGTTTATGGAGGATTAGGGTTTACGGGGGTTGGGGGTTTGGAGGAAGTTGAGTGACTTTGGGGGGTTAGGACCGGAGTTTATACGGTGTTACGGGGTAGGGCTCAGGTGGCTTAGGCTTTAGGGTTGAGGTCCATGCGTAGTCATGAGTAGGATTCCAAGTGCAGCGCCTAAGGTTGTCAAGCTATAGCTATCCCACTTGACTCAACCCCTATAGCACCACTTGTAGTAAGCACCCTAAGCCCTAAACCCTAAACCCGAAACCCTAAACCCTAAAACTCCAAGTAGCCTTCGCCCACAGCCAATCCCTGAACGCTTTAATGACTGTGAGGAGAGCGTAGAAGCACATTCGCCTTACACCCTAAACCCTAGACTCCTACTCTCTGACTAGGACTGGGCGACCGATTCCTCTCTACCTGAAACGCGTAGAGCCATGTGTATTGCACTTTGGAAGGAAAACCCTAAACCCTAAACCCTAAACCCCCAAACCCTGGCCTTCTCTTCGGCTTCCTGCTTTTCCTTCTTCTTCCTCTCCTCGTCTTCCTTCTTCTTCCGCTTCGACTCCTCTTCCTGCGAGGGGCGATGTTGGGTTCAGGGGTTCAGGCTTTAGGGTTGAGGGTTTAGGGTGGTATAAGTTTAGGGGTTTATCAGAGGGTAGTTACATGGTCTCAGTTGTCCAGTAACCTAGGGGAATTACAGGTTAACCTTTGGGATTCTAAGGGATCATATTACCCCAAAAAGGTTAAACGGTTACCTACTCTACCACTAGGTGGTCCCTTAAGATGGCCCTTAAATGGGACCCCTTATATACCCCTTATATACCCCTTATATACCCTGTAAAATCCAAGGGCCCGTACTTCTGAACCCGTTAAAGAAGGTAAGGGACCACATTGAGGGACCATGTAACTACCCTTAGGGTAGTAGGGAGTTCAGAACCCTAACCCTAAACCCTAAACCCTAAACCCTAAACCCTAAACCCTAAACCCTAACCGTAAACCCTAAACCCTAAACCCTAAACCCTAAACCAGGGAACTCAGGTGTGGTGTGGGGGGGGGGGGGGGGTGTGGAGTCTTGGAGTGCTGAGGGGATTTCAGGGTTTGGGGGGGGCTACTTAACCCTCTTGAAGGGGTTAGGGTTTAGCGTTTAAGTTTTGTTGTCGTCGTTTAGTTCCTTTTAGTATTCTTTTTATTTTTATTACTAATATTTTGTTTTTTGAGTTGTTTTTGTTTTTTTTTGGGGGGGATGGGTCTGCGGTTGAAGGTGATGATCCTCGACGGGGGGACCCTGCAAACCCTGACTCGAAAACTCTGTATCCTCAAATCCCAGAATATGTTTGTACCACTAGATCGCCCAGTAAGCCTATATCAAAAAAAAACACTTTGTTTACTAGGGTAGAAAATTTGATCCTACCCAAAGGAAGGGAATCACAGGGGCAGTTCTCCAAACAAAACAAGCAAAAGCAAAGACATCGCGGGCTCCCAAAGTACAAGGGGCCGTGCCGTGCACCCCCAGACCCTGAACCCTAAACCCTAAACCCTAAACCCTAAACCCTAAACCCCTGACCCCTAAACCCTAAACCCTAAACCCTAAACCCTAAACCCTAAACCCTAAACCCTGAACCCTGAACCCTGAACCCTAAACCCTGAACCCTACCCTATCAGGAAGTTCTCCCTTGGACCCCGAAGGTGGTACGCTTGTTTTGTTTGGGGTAAGAGGGCCAAAATAGGAGTAGATTAAGGGAGACCTTATGTAGGGGGTACGACCTTAAAGGTACGAGTCTGAATCCCTTGATAGCCTCAAAAGGCCCCCAATGGCTTACATGCCCCTAACAGGGGTCTTGTCTAGACCCGGGAGTAACCTAGAAAAAAAAGGGTACCCTTGTTGCTTTTAAGGGGCTTATAAGGGACCCCCCAACACTCTAAAAAAAAGGAATAAAGGGCCTGCTCCCGGTCCTAGTAGGATCTCAACTTGTTGGTGCTCATGTGGTCCCAAAGGTAGGCATGCGACTGGGGAGCCCAACACCCTAACCCCTGAACCCATAACAAACAAAGACCGAGCGCAGGGAACCCAGGGTGGCAATCGTTCGACCTTGAGTTCTGGGTTTAGGGGGTTTTAGGGCTCTGGAGCCTTTCTTGGGGCTGCCCTAAACCCTAAACCCTAAACCCTAAACCCTAAACCCCAAAAACCTAAACCCCAAAAAAAAAAAAAAACCTGAACCCCGAAGCTAGAGGCGCCTCCTCCTTCTCAGCGACCGTGTCCGCGGCGTCCTTTTCCTGCTCTCGCTTTCGGTCCTTCTCCCGATCCTCGTAGCAAGCTTCGGGTTTTGGTTCTTGGGTTTTGGTTTTTGGGTTTAGGGTTGGGGTTTTGGGGTTGGGGTCTGGGGTTGAGGGTTTGGGTCCTGGTTTTAGCGTTTGAGCGGCTGTAGGGTTTGGGTTAGGGCTTGTGGCTTAGCCATCTTAGTATGGCCTATATGTCCTTCATGTTGTTTTGGGGGCGGAGTACCGACGGAGTACCCCCTAAACCTTAAACCGCGCCCAATATTCCGCCCAAAAACACTTTAGGAACCCCCCAGAAAAGCCACCTCCCATTTCGGGAAATCTCCCCATATGACTCTATGACAATCTAGAACCCTAAAAGGTTTATGGTTTTGGGTTTCAGGTTTAGGGTAGGGCTTGGGGCTTTAGGGGTCCAAGGTTTAAGGTTTAGGGCTTATGCTAAACCCTAAACCCTAAACCCTAAGCCCTAAACCCTAAACCCTAAACCCTAAACCCTAAACCCTAAACCCTACATGCTTCGGGGTTGACGGCTTCCAGGGCTTCTGGGACTGCCCGGCTCGTCTCGCGCATCGGATGCAGGGGATACGGTTTTAGGGCTTAGCGTCCTTTCGGCTTTTAGGGATTATAGGGTCTAGGGTTTAGGGTTTAGGGTTTTATACATAAGATCTTGGGGTTTAGGGTTTGTCGGCTTGAGGGTTTAGTTTTTAGTGTGTGGTTTTTTTATAGGGGGGGGGGGGAGGGGAGCGCTCATGCAGTTGAAATACGAGACTAAGCTTGAACATGAAGTGCCCAAAGTAGAACGACAGCGGGATTAAGTCTTGTTGTCTCGGTCTTCGAGTGAAGTCGGAATACGAAGGGTGCCCTGGTTTGCTTCAAGGGATCCAATGGGGAAAAACCCTCAACCCTAGGCCCTAAACCTTTGGAATGTTCCCCCTGAGACTAAGAGTCCTTAATAGGGATTATAGCCCTAAACCCTAAACCCTAAACCGTAAACCCTACTATAATCCCTATAAAGGACTGCGGGTATAAGGGGGAACATCCCAACCTACTCAAAAGGTGAATTCCTGGGGCCTGGCATGATGGAACTCCAGGTCGAACTTCTAAGCTTCAGCCCCTCAATCCCCTGAACCCTAAACCCTAAACCCTAAACCCTAAACCCCAAACTCTAGTCTAGGGTTTAGGACTGTTGGGGAGTGTTCGGTGAGAATCCTTTCGGCCCTAAACCCTGGGAGCCTAGTGGAATGCCCGAATCCCAAGCCCTGGCAGTGGCGAGGCCTCGCGGCGTCTCTTCCACTCCTCTCCCAAACAGATGGACTCTAGGGTTTAGGGTTTAGGGTTTAGGGCTAGGGTTTAGGGTTCAGGGTTTTTGGTTTAGGGTTCTTAGGGTTCAGGGTTGGGGGTTGAGGGTTTAGGGTTTTTACGGCTTCAGTAGGGTTTCGAGTCCTAGTTTCAAGACTTAGGGTTTTCAGGGTCTGGGGTTTGGGGTTTTTTTGGGCTGAGGACGTGCGACTGGTTTCCACCGATGCGGCATTCCGGCTGTACATTGGTACAGTAACAGGGTGTAAGACGGCTCTTGTTGAAACCTTAAACCCTAAACCCTAAAACCCTAAACCCTAAAACCCTAAACCCTAAACCCTAAACCCTCAACTCGTGTTCCGGAGTCTTCAGGTCCGAAAACCCAACTCTTCCCCAGCACGTCTTGAGATATTTGTTTATCCTCAACCCGAACCCCCTAAACCCCTGAATCCAACTCTTCCCCCAAGCACGTCTTGGGACACCCTAAACCCTAAACCCTAAACCCTTTTTGTTGGGGAGGGGGAGTAGAGAAGCTTTAAGGCCGGAGGATCCGAAACTTCCAGCTTGGCTCTTTAAACCCTCTCAGGGTTTAGGGGTTTTGGGGAGGTTTGGGTTTAGGGTTTAGGGTTCAGGGTTAAGGTTCATTGTTTAGAGTTGAGGGTTGAAGGGATGAAGGGTTTAGGATATAAGGGATTAAGGGGTTCAGGGTTTAGGGCATGAAGTGCGTCCTGGGCTTTGGTAGACTGTCGCGCCTTTGACTAGCCTAAGCCCTCTAAAAACTCACGGCTACTAGCATCGGCCTTATGGTGCTCAAAAAAACATCGGGTTTAGGGTTTAGGGTTTAGGGTTTAGGGTTTAGCTTTGGGCATGTGTCGGGTTTAGGGTGTAGGGTCGGGTGTAGGGTGTAGAAGTGTTTCCTTCACGTCCGACTCGCGGAAGTCGAGGTCACGCTCGCCGAACTTTCGCCTTCCGAAACCGTGGAAGTCGTGTTTGGGGTTTAGGGTCAGTTTAGGGTTGTAGGGTAGGGTTTTGGGTTTTGGGTGTAGGGCTTGGTTAGGGTTTAGGGCTTAGTGTAGTGGTTGTGGGCTTGGCGGCCCAAGCAACCTGTAAAATGCAAAGAGTTTAGGGTTCCTGGGGTTTGTACGGCAACAAAAACAAAAATGGGCTTTACCCCCAAAACCCCTAAACCTAACCCGCCACAACCCTAAACCTGCTAAAGCCCTTAACCCTGAACCCTGAACCCTAAACCGTAAACCCTGAAAGCCCTTAACCCTGAACCTGCCTAAAACCCTATACCATTCAGAGCCAATTGGCGCATGGGTTTGTGTGGGCTTTTGCTGCTTTCTTTTCGTTTGGAGGGTTTAGGGTTTAGGGTTCAGGGTGTAGGGTTTAGGGTTGAAGGGGGGGGGGGGGGGGTGGGGGGCGTCTGTGATGGTCTCATGGCCTAGGACCAGGCCTCTCAAGCGTGTGCCCTGTTCGGTGTAACATTCGGCCCTTGTTCATGGGAACCCTTACGACCTGAACCCGGACCTGAACACTAACCACTACTTAATCCCCCCGAGCTGGCACCTAAACCATACGAGTAGCCCACAAAAACTTGCAAAACCCTCTTAGCCCACTGTCCAAAAAGCCCCCATGAGCGCAAAAAGCACCGACGAATCGACATCTTAGAGCCTGTGACTAAACCCTAAACACTCTACCCTGAACCCTAAACCCTAAACCCTCAACCCGGTAACCCTGAGCCCTAAACCCTAAACCCTAAACCCTTGGCAGTGCATGCCGAGGCCAGGGCTTCTCGCGCTCGCTGGGCTCAGAAGCAGGCCTCGACACTGACCCGGGGTGAGGGCTTGGGGTTTAGGGTTTAGGGTTTAGGGTTTAGGGTTTAGGGTTTAGGGTTTAGGGTTTAGGGTTTAGGGTTTAGGGCCCTAAAACCATAAAAACCCTAACCAGCCTAAAACCTGGGCCACCGCGCTCCAAGTCCCGCAGGTCCTGCTTGAGGTTCCGGATCCGCTTGTCCTGCAGAAGGTGTAGGATTTGTTTAGGGTTTTAGGGGTTTAGGGTTTAGGGTTTAGGTTTAGGGTTTTAGGGGTTTAGGGTTTTAGGGTTTAGGGTTTTAGGGTTTTAGGGGTTTAGGGGTTTAGGGTTTAGGGGTTTAGGGTTTTAGGGGTTTCGGGTTTTAGGGTTTTAGGGGTTTTAGGGGTTTAGGGTTTTAGGGTTTTAGGGGTTTTAGGGTTTTAAGGGGTTTTAGGGGTTTTAGGAGTTTAGGTTGTATAGGGTTTAGGGTTTAAGGCCTTTAGGGCTTTGCGCTGAGGATGGTTTCGGGCTTTAGAGGGTCTACTTGAGATAGTCCATAGGTGAGTGTACGCAACGGGTACCCTAAGTGAGGCTGAAACCCATGAACCTTCAGCTACTCAGTTAACCTGGGGGAAGTAAAGGTTAACC
Organism: Symbiodinium natans; assembly: GCA_905221605.1. Lineage (NCBI taxonomy): Eukaryota > Dinophyceae > Suessiales > Symbiodiniaceae > Symbiodinium > Symbiodinium natans. The sequence goes on from CAJNDS010002097.1 coordinate 107,903, forward strand.
TTTGGGGATTATAAGGGGAGTATATTTACACCAAAACGGTTAAAGGTTACCTACTCACTACGGTAAATAACCTTAATCACTAGAATAAGGGGAGTGTATCCCAAAAGGTTAAGGGTCACCTTCTCTAATACTAGGCTACCTCCTGCAAGCATCCTCACCGCCAGACACTGCACCGAAGTGGAAGAAGACTAGCAATAACCATAATAAGAAGAAGAATAAAGACAGACAGAGAGAGAGAGAGAGAGAAAGAGATAGAGAGAGAGAGAGAGAAAGAAAGACAGAGAACGACAAACAAAAAGAGCAGATGCTCCTCGCTGCGCTCGAACTCCCGGAGGCGGTAGCTGTACTCCTGCCGGAGCTTCGGTTGCTTGAGCCATGGGCTAGGGTTCTTTTGGTAGAGTTTACTTGGGATTCAACTAAAAAAAATTCATTCGGGCTTTTTCTGTGGGGCGTAACCCATTCTTTCAAGGTTTCGTTTGGGTTTACTTCACGACAGCAGTTTCGGCGCAATATTCCACCCTATGCTCCCCTTAGAACCTTAACAAAAATGATATCTTTAATATGCTCCTGGGTTTTATGTAAACAAAAATAGAACAATCCCAAGGAAGATACAGCACTAGGGCTTGGCACCTTCTCGATGTCTCGCTCGCGGTCTCGGACCCGGGCGTCGCGATCCTGCGACACGGCAGGTGTCTAGGGGAAGTTACATGGCCCCATAATGATTGTAACATGGCCCCTTACCTTGGTTGAAGAGTTTGAAGTATGGTTCCCCTGGGCTTTTATAAGGCATAAAGGGCCCAAAAAAAGGGTTCCCCAATCAAAGGCCCAAACCCCTAAAACCTAAACCCTAAATCCTGAGAAGTTGGACATGGTCTTTCTTGTCAGACGTATAAGGCCGGCGTAGTTTGGGCGGTACAAATCTGTGTGGCGTGTAGGCGGACGGGTCTAGCCCTAAATCCTGAACACAGTGCTGCGGTTTAGGGTTTAGGGTTTAGGGTTTAGGGTTTAGGGTTTAGGGTTTAGGGTTTAGGGTTTAGGGTTTAGGGTTTAGGGTTTAGGGTTTAGGGTTTAGGTTTAGGGTTTAGGGTTGGGGTTTAGGGTTTAGGGTTTAGGGCTTAGGGTATCGGGCTTAGGTTTTAGGGTTTAGGGTTTGGGGTTTGGGGTTTACGGACAGCCACAAAATGGCAAACTGAGACCTAACCCCTGGTAAGCTTAGGTTTGGGGTAAGGGTTAAGGGTTAAGGGTTTAGGGCTTAGGGCTGCAGGGTTGTAGGTTTTACGGTTGGCCTTAAGCATGAAGGTGATCATACTTTTTATGCAGGGGTCGAAAATGAATTTCCCTCGCAACCTCTGTATACTTACAATAAATGATATACAAAACTCGCCAATATGCGCATTCTCATTAAAACCAAACCCACCCCCCCCCCCCCGATAGAGTTTAGGGTCGCAAGATTTCGGAGCGCCTTAAGAAGTTCCCCCCAAAGAAAAAAGGATCCCTATATTACCCTTAATAAGGAATAAGGAAGAATATTTCATTTTTCGGGATTCTTAAGCAATTAGTAGTGTTGCATGGCAGCCGCGCAGGGGTGTGGGCCTCGGATCTTCTGCGGCATTTGCTGTCTGCATGCCCTAGCACGGTGGCGGCCTTAGCCATGTCGTGTTCCAGGAAACCGGCGTTTCCCCCCCGCCCCCCCCCCCCAGGAAAACTCTAAACCCTAAACCCCAACGGGCTCCAGTCGAACCGTCGCCTGCAGGGGCAATCACCTCTCCAGTGATCCACTTCAGCTACTTGACGCTGTCCAGCGCAGAGAGGGGGAGTCTCCCAAGCACCGAAGACGGGTTGAGGGTTTAGCGTTTAGGGTTTAGTGGGAGATCCGAAGGGTCGCAGAAATGCTGCTGCCATGTTCTGAGGGTTTACTGCTGGAGCAGGGTTAATTAGGGGTCTAAATCCCAAATCTCCGAACCCTCAACCCACAACCCTCACTAACACCCAAATATTCGCTCAGGCCTTATAGGCCTTGAGCCCCGAAACTGAAAACCGGAACCTTCGCCCCGACTTGGATTTAGGGTTCAAAGTTTAGGGTTTAGGGCCTTTAGGGTATAGGTTCTAGCTGGAGAGATAAGTAGCGTAGCTATATACTTACAACTGGTGTTAGGCTTAGTTGAACCCTACTTGCAACTACTCGTGATCCTTCCCTAAACCCTAAACCCTAAACCCTAAACCCTAAACCCTAATCCCTAACCCCTAAACCCTAAACCCAAACCCTAAGTTGTCCCTGATTCCTCAACCCCAAAAAATTTGGCGGGTCCCGCTCGCGCCGACTTGCCCGGTAGTGCCGCGAGACGGCCTTCTCCCTCTCCTGGACCGGCGAGCTCTCTTTGCTAGGGATTTCAGGTTGAGGGTTGAAAGTGAGCAGCAGTGCACGAGGGCACAGATTACGTAAGAGTTCTCCTAAGGTCCTCAGGCTTCAAAAAGCCCGAAGACAACAGAGAATTCTGGGTTTCTGGCTGAGCCATTGGCGGGGGGAGGCAGGGGTGGGGCGCGCCTGCCAAATCTGGCCCTGGACTTGTAGGGACTGCTGGTAGGGCTGTGGGCTTCAGGGTTAAACACTTTTTGGCTAGGATGGCCGTCCTTGAAACCATCTGACAAAAATCATGCCTGAATATGAATCCTCTTAAACCCCAAAAAGGGGAAATGTAAAATGTCCCAAGGGCCTACGAGTTGTTCATGATGGCAAGGCTTGGGAGAAGTGTTGCGGGGTACTCCACCACAACCCTAAACCCTAAACCCTAAACCCTAAACCCTACACCCTGAACCCTAAGTTTGAGGTCCAGAGCCGCCAAAGCCTGGTCTCGAGGATGCGAACCCCGTCTCCTCAACCCAAAAACCCAAACCCTAACCCCAAAACCCCTAAAACCCCTGAAAGCAAAACATAGATCCTGAACCCTAAGCCCAAAGCCCCAAAGCCCCTGAAAAACCCTAAAGATGCTCTCGGCTCCTCCCGTTCTTCATCCCGCTTGCGCTTCCGGTCCGCCTCGGACTTTCCCTGCACCGGGGCTTTCGGGAGTATATGAGTAGTTCTCTAAACTAGGGTCCCTTTTCGGGTACCCTAAATATTAGGGCCCGCCTGATAATATGAACCAAAAAACCAGAATTTCGAGAAGACGATATGGGCTTAGAGTTTAGGGTCTAGATTTCAGGCTGCTTAACTAGACCCGGGAGTAACCTAGGAATACAAAGGGTACCTTTTATGGTTTTAAGGGGAGTACAAGGGAACCCTAAACCCTAAACCCTAAAAACCCAAGACCCAAAATCCTAAACAAAAATAAAGGCCTACTCCCGGTCCTAGTTCAGGGTTGATGATTCAGGGATGATCAGGGCCTTAAGGATGGGTAACGCCTTAAACCCTAAACCCTAAAACCCTAAAACCCTAAAACCCTAAAACCCTAAAACCCTAAAACACTAAAACCCTAAAACCCTAAACCCCTAAAACCCTAAACCCTAAACCCTAAACCCTAAACCCTAAGCCCTAAACCCTAAAACCCTAAAACCCTAAACCCTAAACCCTAAACCCTAAACCCTAAACCCTAGAACCCTAAACCCTAAACCCTAAAGCTAAGGTTGCAAGGGGTTTAAAGGCTTGGGGGCTTCAAGGTGTCAAGGGCTTCCAGGATTCGGGCTTAAACGGGACATTGGGGTCGAAAAAGGGCCTCTGAAGGCTCAGATGGGGGTTATACGGCCTTAAGGAATTGGGGCTTAGGCGGTTTTGGGTTTCTAGGGGTTAGGGTTCAGAGCTAGAGGGGTCAGACTCCAAAACATGTGGGACTCGTGGTGCTTAGGGGTACCCGAAGAACACGAAAGCCCTGAACCCTTTAAGCTTACGGATTTGGGTTATTGGACTCGTGGCTGGCAGGCGGGCGTCTGACCCCTTCTGATTTTGGGATGAGGGTTGATTATGCTGTCCTGACGAACCCCCCCCCCCCCCCCCCCCCCCCCCCCCCCTCACCCCCAAACCCAAAACCCTAACCCCACACCCTAAACCCCAAAAAGAAAAGGCTGCAGTTTGCCGACTCTGTACCAAGAAACCCCAAACACCTGAGCCAGAGCCTAACAGGGATCCAGACCTAGTTCGGGTTTATATTTACAATGTTCAGGGTTCAGGGGTTTAGCGTGTTGAGAGTTGCGGAGTTTTTGGGGCTTATTTCGGGACATGAATGGCTTATAAGGGCTTCGCTTTCTACCGGGTTTTAGAGACCGACTTTCCAATGCCAAGCCATGACAACCCTCAACCGTTGCGCGCCCGCTCTTCGGTCTTGGTTCTCTCCTTCTCCTTGTCCTTGTTGTCTTTTTCGTCCTCACCGGGGGAGACTATATGGGTGGTTGCCAAAATGATGTTCCTTTTTTTGGGGGTACCCTAAAAATTAGGTGCAGTATTTTCATAAAGGGACCATAATTTTGACAACCACCCATATGAAATCCAAGAGAAACCAGGTCTCCGAGCCGGGGCAAGCCCACGACACACACCTTTTGGGAAGCCAAGCAAGGAAGGACTCAGGTCAAGGGCCCATTCGACAAAAAACAAAGCCCATTTTATCGCAGCTTTCACTAGCGGTGCCCTGGAGTGGACTCCCTAAGGCCCAACTTGGTTGGCCTTAAACCCGAAACCCTACACCTTCGGGCCACCCTAAACCCCAAGCAACCCCAAGCCCTCATCCTCAATTTCTCAAATGGGCAGTGGTGTCTGGAGACACCAAGATTGAACTATCAATAGTTTATAGTTCAATTAATGCCTCCAGGACTGCTGCAGTGATGGGAATACTCAAATCAGAAAACAAGAAACATGTACAACAAAAGATGGACCCCGAAACACCTATGAAGATGCTGTGTGGACCTGGAAACTCTGCGTTGCGTTTGTTCTTGAGACAAACTTAGCATCAGGACACTTAACCGTACTAACAACATCCTAAAGCTTCACGGTGCTGCCCTCCTGCACTGGCATCTCTTTGACAGCTTCCTATGTCCCGCCCCTGTCCATATCTTGGCAAACAGTTGCGGTTTACGGTTCAGGGTTTATAGGGTTTACAGTTGGTGGTGCACACTGAAGCAGACCCAACCGGATACGCATCCGAACCCTAAGCCCTAAGCCGCAAATCCACTTACACAAGCCCTCAAAACGATAAACCCTAAACCCTAGCCGCCTTGGCCCCGGGTGCAGCTATCTGGGAGTCACTTTTGGGTTGAAAAACTTTGGGTACCACCTCAACGGCCCATGATCCCACGTAAGCAATGCTTCAATCCCCACTACGTCGCAGGTACTTTCGGACTGAACCCTATAAACCTACACTTGGGATGTTCTCCACTAACAGTCCTCAACGGAGATTATAGCATTCCCTACTACAATCCCGATTAAGGACTGTTAGTTAGCATAAGGGGGAACATCCCAAGCCTAAACACAAAACCCAAAACCCAAAACCCAAAACCCAAAACCCTAAACCCTAAACCTAACATCTAACTTCTCTTCAAGAAGTACCGGGATCCTCTTCTCCACCCTCAACCCTTGAAGAGAGACGTCTCCTTCTTCTCAGCCGCCGCCTCCTTCTCCTTCTTCTCCTGCCGGCCACTGGCTAAAAAAACCACCCGGGGCCGGACCCGGAAACCCTCAAGCCCGCCTTTTCCAGAGCTTCTTTGGCGGCCTTCTCGTCCTCCTCGAAGGCTCTTCAGGGTTTAGGGTTTAGGGTTTAGGGTTTAGGGTTTAGGGTTTCGGCACTTCCCCCAACCCTGAGCCCTAAGACATCCCTGGACACCAGACCCTAGATTACCTCTCGAAACCCCTAGCAACCCTGAACCCTTATACAAACCGGAAGCCCTACCTAAGCGTACTTAGACCCAACTTATGAACGCTATCAGCTGACACGTAGAACATGCAGGAAGGCCAAGACACCTCATGCAAAGTAAAAACACCACGAAACAAGTCCTGAAAGCCATCGGGAAGGGTCGGCTGGGGCTGAGATTTCATGGATTGGCGTGCGTGGTTTGGGGCGCTCGCGGTGTCGTGCCTCCTTGGTTTTCTGGTCCTCGCCGTCTTTGACCTGCGCAAGAATGCACCTTTCAAACCTACAAAACATCATAGCCCAAAGAACCCCAAACACTGGAAGCCTTAAACATAAAACCCTGAAGCCCTCAAACCGCAAAGAAATCCCGAACACTGGAACCCTGAACACGTAGCCCTAGGCCAAAAGAATTCCTTATTCCCAACGACAAGGCCCCGATCACACCTGTTCAACAAAACAAATCTACGTTACAAAGGCCGGTGGCCTCTATCTGTTACCCTTATACCTTAATATAGCCCCTAGATACCCGTATAAGAACCCCTATAAAGCAGAAACCTTACCTAAAGAGATCACCAACCCATCGAACACCTACGGGTTTAGGGTTTAGGGTTTAACGAGGGCTCTCAGTTCTCTTTACTAGCTTTGAAGAGGCTCTCCTGAGGCAGATGTTGATATGTTTGGGTGGTTCGCCTAGACCCTAAACCCTAAACCCTAATCCCTAAGCCCTAAGCCCTAAGCCCCAAGCCCTAAGCCCTAGACCCGAACCTTGGCTAAGAACCTCGCGGCTGCAGTTGCACGGCCCAGGCAGAGACTCTACACAAACTAGGGCTCCAAAGCCCCTTGTTAGGAGGCTCCTGTGGAGTTCGAAGTGGGTTTAGGGTTTCGAATTTAGGGTTTAGGGTTTGGGGTTTAGGGTCTATAGGGTTTGAGGGGGATAGAGCAAGGCCACCGCAACTAGAGGTGTAAGTGGTTAGAGGTGTTTTTTTGGGGGGGTACTTACGTCATTCAACTTCGAGCTACCTACAAGCCTTCCAAGTATTTCGATGCCCGGAAGGGAGGCAGCCCACAAAAGGGCCTTAGGGCTTGGGGTTGAAGGGAGCCGTACACCTAAACCCTAAACCCCTAAAACAGTTCCCCGGAAAGGGCCTAGGAGTTATGGGTTTTGCCCTATCGTAGGGTTTAGGGTGTTAGGGCCTAGGGCTTGGGGATCTTCCAGAAACCCAAAGCCAATGTGAAGGGTTCACGCCCCAAAAAGGCGAGAGCATCCTTTGTCGCCCCGGAATAGACACATAAACCAAACATGTCTGTGGGTTCTATAGGGCTATACTAAGGCTTGGGTTTTGAAGACGGATAGAATGATGCCTGTTAAAACCCTAATCCCTAAACCCTAAACCCTAAATGCAATCGGGTTCTTATGGAAGGATTAGGGCCCACAGAATATGCAATCAGCCCCAGGCCAACGCCTCTGGGAAGTCCTTGTTCTTGACGACAAGTAGCTTCTCAATCTCCTTCTCTACAGCCTGGAGTACTGGTTTAGGGTTTAGGGCTACTGGACAAACCCTGGACACCCAAAACCGTAAACTCTGGTACTCTTCGATTGGGGTTCAGGCTGTAGCTGTGGCAGCTTTCGCAAAAAGTCAAGCTTCCCATGCCCATCCTCAACTGGGCAAAGGGAAGGTTCCCATCGTCACACCTTGCGCCCGGAAACAGACCGCTAGTTTCGAATAGTGATTTCAGGTGGTGTTATCCCAAATAACCCTAAACCCTAAAACCCCTAAATCCCTAAAACCGCAAAAACCCAAAAACCCTAAAATCCGAAAACCCTAAAAACCCTAAACCTAAAACCCTAACACCCTCAACCTCTGGCCTCATTCTCCTTACGCAGCTCTGCCACGAGCTGCTCTTCGGAGAGGGGGTCGGGGACTCCATCCTTCTTGTCTTTGTCCTGCGACAGACACTTCTTCTTCTCAAACCCGTGGTTGGGTTTAGGGTGTAGGGTGTAGGGTGTCGGGTGTCGGGTGTCGGGTGTCGGGTGTAGGGTGTAGGGTGTAGGGTTTAGGGTTTAGGGTTTAGAGTTTAGGGTTTAGGGTGTAGGGGTTTAGGGTTAAGGGTGTAGGGTTAGGCCTAAACCCTAAACCCTAAACCCCAAACACAGCTCCTCCTCCTTACGCTTCTTGAGGATCTCTTCACGACGGCTGGCCTGCTCAAGCATTGGCAGCTCAAACGCCTCTGTAATGCGGCATGTTCTTCGAACGCCCTTGGGGTTTCTTTCGGAGGGGACTTTCGGCATGTTCTTCGAAAGCTCTTGGGGATTCTTTCGGGGGGGGGAGGGGGGGTTGAGGGTGTCGGGTTTGGGGTTTGGGGTTTGGGTTTGGGGGCAGAAACAGTGAAGCGCATGAAAGGCTTGAAAGAGTATAGGCCCTCAAGGGAAAGCAGAAGATGCGTGACAGCGCAGTGAAAAACACGCGCAACAAACAAACGAATCGGGAAAAAATTTTACAACACTGCAACAAGTCAAGCCCAACGCACCTTCATCCAAACCGCCACCGACTTGGTAGATACGAATACTTGGAGGTTCATGGTACATATTAACCAGTAAGAACTGTACTTACAACCCACTTATAAGCCCCTTAAGTGCCCTAATATGGTTATAAGTACAGGTATATTTAGTTAATAAGTACCATGACCCTCCAAGTAGAGGATGTACGAGAGCCTGCAGCCTGCCGAATTGGGTGAAACACGGCACGGCCTTCCAGGTGTCGATTGTCTGCTTGGCCTTCTCCTGAAAGCAGGCTTTTGCAAGCAAGGCCCCCGGAACCCGAAATGCGCCAGCTCATGCCTGAACCCTAAACCCTAAACCCTAAACCCAAAACCCTAAACCCTAAACCCTAAACCCTAAACCCCCAGCCCTAAACCACAAAAAACCCAGATCTCCAAGCCTCCCACAGCCCAAACCCACAGAACCCTCAACGTCTCAACACTTCAGGGGGGCTCGATGATGGAAAAAGCGCACTGCACATCCGAAACCTCAAACCCCTAAGTCCAAAACGGCCCACACCCACAAACCTCCCACTAACCCTAAACCCTAAACCCTAAACCCTAAACTACTTCTCAACCGGACAGCCGGCTTGCCCTAGACCCTGAACACCAAAAACCATTTCGTCGTAGCTTGGATGGCCCTTAAAACCCTCTGAAGAATCATCCTGAATAATGGGTTTAGGGTTTAGGGTTCTAGGGTTTAGGGTTTAGGGTTTAGGGCTTGAATCCCTGATAGGGCCTGTTAGTATAAGGAGAACATCCCAACTAATAAGGGAAAACGTAACATATCCCAAAGGGCCTTCCTAGGTAGTGAAAGCAAGCATCTAAGGGAAGTTACATTGACATGGTCCCTCAATTTGGTCTCCTGCCTTCATCTAAGCGGTTCTGAAGTATGGGCCTTGGGTTTTCGTAGGGTATACAAGGGATATATGAGGGGTTCCCATTCAACGGCCCGTACTAAGAGACCATGCAACTACCCTTAGAAAGCCGAACGGTAACATCAGCCTCCACGATTATCAAGAACAATAGCAATCACCGTCACAAAAAAGGTCACAACAATTACATCCGAAATAACAATGATAACAACAATAAACCTTAACAATCAGAACAAAACATGACATTCATAGCAAGTAAAAAACAATAACAAGAACAGCGAATTTTCACATATCAGGCCCGAAATCACAAAACACATTAGAAATGACAACAAACACAAACGCTAAACAAAACAACAACAATAACCAACAACAGCCCTAAAGCCTAAACCCAGCTTCCCACACCCCCCGATCCCCCCACCTCGCACTTCACTGAACCCAAAAACAAAAAACCCTAAAACTAAACCCTAAGCCCTAAACTCTAAACCCTAAACCCTAAACTCTAAACCCTAAACCCTAAACCCTAAACCCTGCACCCTAACCCCTAAACCCTAAACCCTAAACCCTAAACCCTAAACCCTAAACCCTAAACCCTAAACCCTAAACCCTACCCCCCCCCCCCCCCCCCCTACCCCGACCTCGCATTTCACCAGAAGCTTCTTGTCGCACAGCTGCTTCTCGTGGAGGAACTCCAAAGCTCGCCAGACTCCCTGGGGCTCCTGTGGGGTTTAGGGTTTAGGGTTTAGGGTTTAGGGTTTGGAGTTTTTTAGGGTTTAGGGTTTAGGGTTTGGGGTTTGGAGTTTCGGGTTTAGGGTTTGGGGTTTAGGGTTTATAGGGTTTAGGGTTTGGGGTTTGGGGTTTGGGGTTTGGGGTTTAGGGTGTATGGGGTTTATGGGGTTGCAGGGTCCATCGGGTTTATAGGTTTTATAGGGTTCACAGGGTTTATGGGGTTTACCGGGCTTATGGGTTTAGAGGGTTTGTGGGGTATATAGGGGTTCACGGGGCTTATGGGGTGTACAAGGTTTAGGGATGTGTGTTGGGACTGCTATGTTTTGCACGAGATATGTTCGGGGAGGTTGTTTAGCATGGGCATTCTTACTTGTCAATTATTGGAAAGCAATAATCCTGATGTTTGTGCTAATGTTGCTATTGCTACGCTGTTGCACCTGCAGTGTGGATTACAACGCTGATCGTATCATTCGTGGTCTTCAACGCTGTGTTATTGCTGTTACTGATCGTGGCGCTGGTCGTGCTTATGATTGTTATAAAGGCAGACAACCTACTGTTGATAGTAAATAGTGTGTTACTATGCCACAAGTCACAAACCACAAAACCTTGCTGAAAGCTGGCATCGCAAGACACGTTTTGTTTCAACCGTAAACCCTGAACTCACCTTTATTCGCCAGTTCCTAACTCAGTTCCCGTGCGTATCACCGATTTCCTCTTAAAAACTCAAACGAACACCAAAGAACTTCTAAAAAAAGACCTCTAGCTCAAAACCCAAACTACAGTTCTGTAAGGGTTCAGGGACTTCAGACAAGCCCAAAAAAAACCTACAGCCTGACACAACCTAGAAGCCCTGAAGCCCGAAAAGCCCTGAACATGTGAAAAACCTCAAGACGCTAAACCCAAAACCCTAAACCCTAAACCCTATACCCTAAACCTAGGGGGCATTCTGGAGTCTCGAAACAACGTTGGCCCACACGTCCGTCACTGGAGGTGCTGGTGCCCTCGTATCGTTCCCGTCTCAGGTCTGTATTCTCTTGGGGTAGTCTCTTGGTAGGGTTTAGGGTTTAGGGTTTAGGGTTTAGGGTTTAGGGTTTAGGGTTTAGGGTTTAGGGTTTAGGGTTTAGGGTTTAGGGTTTAGGGTTTGGGGTTAAACGGGTACCCCTTATATACCCTTTTCGAAGTTTTGGCCCATACATCAGAACGCTTTAAGGGAGGCAAGGGACCATATTCAGGGCCCATGAATATGACTTCCCTTAGAGCATTCTGAGACTCTTTCCTAAGATGATGGCGATTGCTACCCCTGAGCTCCCGATCCCTAGATGTGCCCTACAACCCGGTTTGGGGTTTAGGGTTTAGGGATTTGGGTTTAGGGTTTACCCGCAAAACCTCCCCAGCACCCTGAACTCCTGAGCCCTTGGCAGAACAAAACCTCTGAATGGGTAGAATTCTAAATTAGGGTCCCTTGTGGGGGTCCTTGTTATAAGGTGCCGTGCAAAATAGGGACCCAAAAACAGGGACCCTAAACCCTAAACCCTAAACCCTGAACCCTAAACCCTAAACCCTAAACCCTGAACCCTAAACCCCAAACCCCAAACCCTGAACCCTGAACCCTAAACCCTAAACCCGCCCTAAACCCTGAACCCTGAACCCTGAACCTTAAACCTAATCTAGAGAACTACCCTAAATGTATACCAAAACATCGGCAACCGCAGCCACAGGGTTTTGCTGCCTCGAAGTCGCAGAAGCCGAACGATGTGAGCCTGGGACGATGTGCTCAGGGGGTCATGACCCCGAAGCCCTAGACCCTAAACCCTGAAAACCCGATAAGGTTGAGGGTATGGGTGAGTTCAGCCTGTCCTCAGAAGTTCATGGCCCTACGCCCACCTAGAGGAATCATGTGGGGAGTTCCCTCAGTCTCCTGAGTCCCCTATGCCACCAGCCCCAAGATGACGCTCTTAATGTAGGATTTAGGGTTTAGGGTTTAGGGTTTAGGGTTTAGGGTTTAGGGTTTAGGGTTTAGGGTTTAGGGTAAGCCCTAAACTCTAACCCCCAAACCCAAAGCGCCCTGTCAATCCTAGACCCCATGCCGACACCTCAACCCTCCCTCCAAACTCTAAGCCCCCCTGAACCCCGGACCCTCAACCCGAAACCACAACCCTCAACCCTGAACCCTGAACCCTAAACCCTCAGCCCTAAACCCTAAACCCTTCGCAACTGCTGGAGACGTCCGAGCGCTCGCACTTCGAAGTGTTCGGGTCGGCGGCCCTATTCCACTTGCTGACCTCCCAGGCTACTCATTGCTTAGGACCCCCCCCCCCATTTAAAAAACTCTTCCTCAATAGAGGGGTTGTTATCATTCATGTCTTTTTGGGGGGTTCCTAAGCAAATAGTCTCTTCCTTATAAGGGTAATGGAGGGGTCGTTATCTTTGATTTTTTGGGGGTTCTTAAGCAAGGAGTCTTGCCCCTCCTGGCAGTAGCCAACCCTCTTTTGGGTTGGCTTCTTGATACCGGGCACCCATGGCCCATACAAACAATGGTTCGGAGCTTCAGGCACTTCGGAACCCTAAACCCTAAGCCCTAAGTTCTTAAACCAAACAAGAACTTCTCATGGAGGCTCTGGCCTTATTGCAGGGCTGATCTGCACTATCGGCTCCTTTGCATTCTCTACTGCCATATCTTCCCGAAACCCTTATACCCTTAAAGCCTTAACCCTTAAACCCTAATGGCTTAGTCTTGAAAACAATAAAGAGTCCCCAACAACAGAGAGTCCTACTCAAGGGGGCTTGCGGGGGGTTCACAAGGTCTTTCGTGCTGAGGGAGCTAGATAAGTGCTCATGGAACCAACTAGTACATAATACACTATATATAATACATAACGTATGATATACAATGTGTGTATGTATATTATGTATAGTATGTAACCTACGAAGTTTCTTATAAACACCAAGCTCTGTTGCTAATGCAATTGTTTTATTTAATGTTGGTAATGCATTCATTGGATTTGGTAAAAAAAAACAAAAATGGTTTGGACAGATAAAAATAATGTAAAAGACACGTTACAAGAGGATTGGAAATCATCAGTGGATAAATTGCAAAAACTATGTGACAGAAGTAGGGGGTAGCAGGCTGCACTTGCCTTGTGCACTGTGTGATCCGGCCTTGCCACACTCGTCTAAATGAACGAAGTGAATGCATGAACAGAGAAACCGGACTAAACGACATATATTATGCTCACGGGCCTCTATTCGTATTATTACTGGTCTGTGTTAATGGTATCGTAAAGAAGAGAACACAATTACTCTGACCCCGCCTTGCCACACTTGTCTAGAAGCTGTCGAACAAAGTCATCCGACACCTGCCATGGTGGCCAACCGCCAAGCAGGAGACGTGTGCAAACAGCAGTTGCAACCCTGTTTGGGAAGTTCTCGCAAATAGAGCCCTTTCCTCATTTCAGTGCTATACAGCTGACCAAAAAAAGGACCCTAAACCCTAAACTCTAAAATCCCTACACCCTAAACCCTAATCTAGAGAACCACCCCTTTAAGGTAGCCTTCCTAAGCATGAAGCACAGAGAGATCGCCACGATTCCCAACCCTCAGAACCCTAGCTTCCACCTTTAGGGCTCCAGAGTCTCGGATTTCTTGGGGGTTTAGGATTTCTGGGGGGTTTAGGTGCCAATTATACCCCCATAGCCCCTTCAAAAAAGGTGCCCTTGATATAGGGTTGGTTATGGGGGATTACAGGGCCTGCCTAAACCCTAAACCCTAAACACTAAACACTAAACCCTAAACCCTAAACCCTAAACCCTAAATCCTGAACCCTAAACCCTAAACCCTAAACCCTAAACCCCTAGCCCATCCTTGGCACCTCGGTGGAGATCCGGCCCACGTAGACGGTGCACGGTTGCACGCTTGAGGGGAGCACGGCAGGGGGCAGCGCCGGCTGCCCGGCCTTGGCAGGGACCTTGCCGGTTTAGGGTTTAGGGTTTGTGGGTTAAGGTTTAGGGTTTTAGCGCTACATATTGCAAACATGTTCAATCCGAACACTTAAGAACGGACAAGAAGATATTCAAGCATCTTGCCTGCGTGGAAAACCAGGATTCTCAAGCCACCAGGGCTCCCCTGTTTTGGGGTCTGTCGCCTGTAAACGAACAGCACGTCTTCTTACGTGCCCAACTCTCAGGATCACTCCCTCCCTACCCGGTTTAGGGCTTAGGCTTTAGGGCTTAGGGTTTAGGATTCTCCATCACCCCCTTCTACAAGCTTGCCCAGTAACCCAAGAAGAGCCCTCATGTGGGAGCCGACTCCCACACAACAGGGGATGAATGAGGGCACTACTGGGCATCCTATCATTTTGACGTAATTCTGTCCTACAGTGGCAAAGCCGTGCAGCCCTAAACAACAAGGCCTCAGATTTCAACAGCTGAATCAGCCGTAAAACCTACGTCTGGAGGATCTTTGGGTCCAGGGTCGTCTTCCAGGGTCTTTTAGGGTTATTTGGGGCGGTTCATGCTTCAGGGTCCTTTAAGGCCATTTTCGGATATTTAGGGTTCGAGGACCCCATCACCATTTCTGGGGCCCTGGGCCGTGCCCGGCGCTTTCGAGGTGGAGGCGGCCATGGCGGCAGCGTTGACTGGCCTGGGCGCTGGCACATTGCTTGCACAGTTTCCCAAGACCCTAAGAGTTGCCCCCTCCCGAAAAGACCGAAGTAGCGAAGAGGAATGTTAAGGGCTTAGGGTCTATAGTAGGGCTTATAGGGTTTAGGGCTTCTTCGGGGAGGGGGGGCTTCAAAAAGGGGTGCAGATAACCCAACATATACTCCCTACTACTCCCTAAGGCTCCTTAAGCTTCCCTAAGGTTCCCAGGTTCCCCTACCCCCCTTGAACCCCCCCTCCCCCAGCCGTCCAACGCCCCAAGTGGCCTTGTTGCAGGCATGGGGGGTCGAACCATTCCCGCCTGCAATGGAGGGATTTTAGGACGTGGCAGACGAAGTGGGCTTTGTTTATTACCATGTATCCTCAACAAGGACACCCCATGTTTAGATTGATTTATATATATATATACATATGTATACGTATATGTATATATATATACACACACACTGACTGACGCTGATCGCCAGTATTCCTAAGGAGCCCTAAGTTCACTTCCCAACACCTGACTGAAAACCTATACTTCATCCAATGTTGTGGAAGGCTGGGCAGGGGGATGTTGGGTTTCGGGCCTAGGGTTTAGGAGTCTGGAGTGGGTTTAGGGGTTGCTTGGGTCTGGTTTGTTTTTTCAGACTTTTGCTGCCTGGCGTTTTAAGCTGCTGCCTTGGCGAGGTTTTGCGGTTTGGGCGTGCCTTCTCAAGATTTAGGTTTCGGGCGGCATGTGGCGCAAAGCTGTTCCACTTTTCAGGGGCTTGATGGCCTGGGATTTGAAGGTAGCTTCGTTCTCACCGCCGTACGGCGCTAGTCCGACAATTGATACTTCGGAAGAACTTGTAGCCTATGCCCTAAACCCCTTAACCAAAACTCCAAAACCCCAAACCCCTGCCCGGGCCTGGTTCAAACGTCATCGGGGGGCGGGGCGGGGGCTTGCCCATCCTTCTTAAACCTAATCAGGGAAAACACGAAATGTGCCAAGGGCCCACCCTAAACCCTAAACCCTCAACCCTAAACCCTAAACCCTAAACCCTTACTGCCCAGACCCAATGGCCTGCAGGCCCCTGAGGGAGTTCACTGTGGGCAGTGCCGCTAGGCCTGGCACCGCCTTCCAGAACAGGGTTTAGGGGTTTGGGGTTTAGGGTTTAGGGTTCAAGGTTTAGGGTTTAGGGTTTCCTGAATGGGATGCTTCGTGCCCCATTGGCGAGAACAGCGCGCGATCTTCAGCTCAAGCCGCCAAGTGCGCAGACCTTGGAATGGTCGGAGATCCATCTTGAGCACTGGCTTCACGCAGCGGCTGAGTGGCGTGCTCATGCTGCTGGAACTGAATGCCATAATCTCAAGCCAGCTGAGCTCGAGCAACATGAGACTTCGCTTGCAGGCATTTGTTCCTCAGCTCGGACCGCGGCCGTAACGAACACCCGTGAAGTGAACATTCATCGAACCCATGAATTGTCTGATGCTTATGCTGCAGGGCCAAGTCAGACAGTCATGGAGGCCCCTGGATATCTACTATTTGCTTAAGAACCCCACCCCCCCCCCCCAAAAAAAAAAAAAAAAAAAAAAACTTCCTGAAGGGCACTATTTGGATTATCATGGGGAGGGGGGGGGGGGCGGGGTTCTTAAGCAAATAGTTGCTAAACCCTAAAGCCTAAAACCTTAAACCCTAAATCCTAAGATGCGTGGCTTATGGCTCTTGTAAGGGTTCTGGGTTTCGAGTACTTTGGGGTTGGGAGTTGACAGGGCTTGGCTTGGGGTACTAAAGGATCAGGGCTAGGTCTAGCGTTTAGGGTTTTGGGTTTAGGGTTTACCCGGAAACCCTAAACCCCAAGCCCTTAACCACCTCAAGGTTCACACAGGGTGCAGGGTTAACTTCCGAAAATAGGGGTACCCTTTTTGGCGGGGGTCCCTTTAGGGGGATTCTAGTCTATTTGGGGTATGAAAGGGGGTACCCCCCATTTTGGGAAATCCCCACATGTAGGGACTTTGAGGTCACGCGGCCTGGGTCGACTGAGGAAGTGGGTTCAAGGTTTCAGGGTTCAGGGCGAAATTCGTTGAAAGCTCAGGGCGCAGGGTCTAGGGTTCAGCGTTCAGGCTGCCCGGTGCAGGGTTCAGAGTTTCGCAAGGCTTCGAAACCTAGGAATGCGGCACCCTCCCAGTGCATAAATATCCGTGAGCCCCGCGCACATCGACAATACCTCAACCCCAAGTCCTGACCTGCAAACAAAACAAGTCCTGAACCGCAATCCCTAAACCAATATGAGCTGGCTCGGGTTTGTTGAACTAGTTGAAACAGGGGTCCCCTTAAAAAAATGAGGGTTTCGGGCTTTAGGGATTTAGGGGCTCAGCGTCCAGGGTTTAGTGGTTTCCAGCTCCTGAAACCATATAATTGACTCTCTAGATCCTCTTCTTGAAGCCTGCCCTACAGGCCTAAAACCCGAAGGCTAACATGCAACCCTGAACGACAGCCCTACAGCCCTCAAACCCCAATAACCGCAAGCCCTGTCCAGGGAGCCAGACAGGCAACGCAGCGCCCTGGATTAGCCCAGGTTGCACCGGAAGGTACCTTACAGCTGCTGAGGGTTTAGGGTTTACGGTTTAGGGTTTGGGTTTAGGGTTTAATTAGGGTTCATAAGGTTTAGGGTTAGGGTTGCTGAAGTTGGAGGGGGGGGGGGTACTTACACGTACCCAAGAAATCAGACTCAGGCCGCTCAGGGCACACGGCCTTGCTGAACTACCACGTAAGCAGCTAGTTCTATAGGGGTCCAAGGCTTAAAGCCCTTCCCCCCACTACCTCTTCCAAAACCCGCAAACCCTCTTAACTCACCAGTCCTGCCCATAAACCCTAAACCTTAAACGCTAAATCCCAAACCCTAAACCCTAGTGGCCCGGGGCCGGCCCTGGAATTCCAAACCCTAAGCCCTGCTTCCCTCGGCTTCACTTGAGGCTGTTTCTGCCCCGCATCCAATTCGTCTTGGATCTTTGCCTTGATCGCAAGGTCTCCTTCATGCGCATCACAGCCGTCGTCCTAAACCCTAAACCCTAAACCCGAAACCCGAAACCCTAAACCCTACACCCTAAACCCTAAACCCTAAACCCTATAGAGTTGCATTTGCATCCTGCACTGCTGCGAGTGCGCTGGTGGATCGACGCGAGCCTGCTTCATGATGGAAACAACAGGGTTTACGTTTAGGGTTTAGGGTTTAGGGTTCAGGGTTTGGGTTTAAGGGTGTCGGGTGTCGGGTGTCGGGTTCAGGGTTTAGCGTTTAGAGTTGCAATTTGAGCGCAAAACCTTCAGCGCGACGTCCCTACATCATCTTGCGTGTCCCGCAGAACTAGTCTTCGGAATCTGCACGCCCTGCGGTTTAGGGTTTAGCGTTTAGGGAATTTCCGGAGCCCACCATCCACTGCCATCGCCATTAACCCGCTGAACTCTGCCCCTGAGCCCGGTGTGAACCCTGTAAACCCTGTAAACCCTGCAAACCCTAAAACCCTGCAAGCCCTGTAAACCCTGAAAACCCTGCAAAGCCTGTAAATCCTGTAAACCCTGAACCCATTAAACCCTAAACCCTATAAACTCTAAACCCTTAACCATGAACCCTCAAACCCTAAAGCCCTGAAGCCCTAAAACCCTAGAAACCCTAAACCCTTAAATCTAAAACCCTAAAGCCCTTACACCCTAAAACCCTCAAAACCCTAAGACCCTAAAACCCCCCTATTTCCCTTAAACCCCTCAAAACCCTCAAAGCCATTCTAGCCAAGGGTCGGCGCGGGGTTCGCCGCCACCAAGCCCGGCGCACCGGGAGGGAAGGCAGGCTGTCCTGCCAGGCTTCGGGTCTTTGGAGCTTTGGGGGGCTTGAGGACTTTAGGATGCAAGTCCTAAACCCTACACCCCAAACCCCAAACCCTAAACCCGAAACCCTAAAACCCTAAAACCCTACACCCTAAAACCCCGGCTTGAGGGCTTTAGAGTTCAGGGGCCTCCAGGGCCCATGGTCCTTCAAGCAGAAGCGTACTGCACACAAGCGCACGCAGAGATTCGGGTATTTAGGGTTTAGGGTTTAGGGTTTATAGGGTTTAGGGTTTAGGGTTTAGGTTTTTTTCTCAAAATGGGCGTAGTTTGGGATGTCCCCCCCCTCTTTTACTAACAGTCCTTACTGGGATTATAGTGTCCCGTACTAGAATCCCTGTTAATTAGGGGCTGTTAGTATAAGGGGGGACATCCCAAGGAGGACCCCAAATATGCCACCAAAACACAATAGTCTTGATAAACGAAACCCCCAACAAGAAAAACCCGTGGTACCCCTGAGTTGGGAACCATCCATAACCTCCTACTGGCTCTTCGCTCTTAGAAGGAATGGGGAGCGCCTTATATCCCTCTATGTTGTACCTACTAAGAACCAGAAAGACATGCTTATTTCTGAAGTCAGGGCGTTTGGTCTTGGGATGTCATTTAGGGGTTTCGTTGCTTGAAGGCTCATGGGCAAACATGAGTGGGGTTGGGGGTCTTCGTGGCTAGCACTGTTGCATTGCTACTTCCAACCCAGGTATGACTACCCCTCCAGCGGGCGTTTGGGAATTTGGGCTTTGGGGATATTTGTAACCCCTGCAAGTCGAACGAATCCTAAGAAATGCTCTGAACAAAAAGTATAAGGCCTAAGCCACAACGAATAGTTTTATACAAATACATATAATATATATGTACACATGTATGTATGTATGTATGTACATACAATATGTATCCTTAACTGTGGAACCACATAAACATGCCTCTATCTTCTGATCTATACTTGTGTACACGCGTATATATGCTTGTTCATTCAGTCATGCATCTATTTATGTACTTTCCTTTAGCCCTTAAACCCTAAACCCTAAACCCTAAAGCCTCAACCCCAACAAAAGACTCCCATCTCAAACGCACAAAATGAACCGCGGTCCAAGAAAGGGCGCTGCCATCTGAAATCCCACGGTCGAGGCCCTAGGCCTGGGTTTAGGGGTTGAGAAAAGGGTTCAGAAAGGATTCATAAAGCGTTTAGGGATAGGACTTAGGGTTTGGGTTTAGGGTTTAGGGATAGGGTTTAGGGTTTAGGGTTTAGGTCTTAGGGTTTAGGATTTAGGGTTTAGGGTTTAGGGTTCATAAAGGGTTCATAAGGGGTTTATAAACGGTTCATAGGGGTCGCAAAGGGTTTATAACAGGGTTTATAGAGGGTTTATAGAGGGTTTGTGGGTTTATAAGGGGTTCATCAGGGTGTATTCGGGCTTTATAGGGATTTAGAACGGTTTATAAGGGGCTTACAAGGGTTTATCAAGGGTGGATAATCGAGGGGGCTTACCTCGGACCCTTAAGGTTGTACCCTTGGGTTTCGGGGACCCGTTTCATTTGTTTAAGACCCTGACGATAGTATCAGGGCCTTATTAGGAGTATGTTAAGAGGAACCTCTAGGGATACAAACTTAGGGGTACGAATCTTAATCCCTTGATATAAGGGTTTAACAGTGGTTTATAGGCGGTTTAGAAGGGTTTATAAGGATTCATCAAGGGTCGACAAGGGTTTTATCAGGGTTTCTAAAGGGTTTATAAGTGTGTATAAGGTGTTTATCAGGCTTTAGGGGCTACCTGGGGGTTCATGGGTTGTAATAACTGGTCTTATAGGTAGGGGAACTAGACGTCGAACTGGCTGTAACCGGGTCTGAGGTACTTTTACCACCTACGTATGACTACCGCGGGTTTGGGCTTTAGGGGTTTCAGGTGACTCGCCGAGTTTTGCTTCTGAGGGTTTCTTTTTTCGACTTTCGGGGCTTGCTGAGAGTGGCGTTTATTCGGTTCAGGGCTTTTAGGGGGGCTTGACTGTTGGGCGTTCATGCTGCTTTGGCGGTGCCGATCAGTTCGAAAGGTCAAAGTCGGGCAGATGGAGCTGGTTGCAGGGAGTAGGGTTTAGGGCTTAGGCTTGGGACTTCAGGATTTTTCAGACCCCAGGAAAGTAAGATGCAGTAAGAACATACTCTCATCTCTTGGCTGCAAGTCACTAGCCCCTGTAGGGTTTAGGGTTTAGGGTTTAGGGTTTAAGGTTTAGGGTTCAGGGTTCAGGGTTCAGGGTTTAGGGTTTAGGGTTCAGGGTTTAGGGTTTAGACCCAGCGCAACCCTAAACCCTTAAACTGGTATCTCCAAATTTCCAAGAAGCGGGTAACAAACCTAGGGTTGGGTGGTTTAGGGTTGTTTGGGGTTTAAGGTTTGGGGGGGAGGGGGGGATGCAGGGAGGGCCCCCCCTAGTTAGAAGTAGAGATATAAGGACCCTAAATTGGGTGATAAGGCTGGGGGGGCCCTCCTTGTAAGTGGTTGCGGTTTCAGGGCAGCTGGAACCCAAGGATCCGGCAGAGAGCCTCTCTTACGCTGATCTGAATCACAGATCACGTGGGAAGTAGCTTGGCCTTGTAAGCAGTTGGCTATGCTGCTGGGCCAACTGCCGTGCTTCCGATGCTCGGGGGCTGCTATGCTGAGGTTGGGGTGTGTGTTTGTGTGCGTGCGCGCGTCCGACTCGTGCGCTCTACTCGGGGCGTAGGCTAGGTTCTGAGCGCGGCCTTAGCGTGCCCTTGCGTCTCTGCCGTGCAGTGTTTGGACTGTCATGCTCTGCTGCTGCAGCATTGAGCCAGGGCGTGGGGCAAAGGCCTTCAGCGCCAACTGCCAAGCGAGCTGAGGTTTGCAGGGTTTAGGGTTTAGGGTTTAGGGTTTTAGGGTTTAGGGTTTAGGACGAAGAAGGAGGGCACAAACACATGGCAGCAGGCGCACATTGGTTGTGTCTCGGAAGTAAGGAACAGGCCTGCAAGCATGCGCCTGCTATCGTTCCGTGGTTCAGAGATCACTTGGGGATTCTTGTGTTGGGCTTTGGACAAAGATCCTAAGCCAAAAGCACAAAACTCCCAACCTTACTCCATTTCAGACGGAAGTCCCTAAACCCGAAACCCTAAACCCTAAGCCCTAAACCCACCTTTCGCAGGCTGCAATGCCTCAAGGGCCTGAAATCTGCTGCTAACCCGACCCGAGAGACTGACACAGCACCTGTCACTCTTCCCTAGATTTAGGATTTAGGGTTTTGGGTTTGGGGTTTGGGGTTTAGGGTTTAGGGTTTAGGGTTTAGGGTTTAGGGTACGTGAAGGGACTCAGCGGAGGGACCTTACGAGGTATCCTAGATGGTGTACAGGGACTACCTCGTAGCCCAGTAAACATATTCTGATAAGGGTGCCCTGCTTTTTCTGGGGGTTGGTGACTTGATAAGGGAACCCAGAACCCAAAAAAAGGTAAAGGGTACCACTGGGGTACCAAGGCTACTTGGCTCTACAGAGACCCTTTGTACAGCATGTCTTGGGGATATTTGTGGCACAAGGGTACAGGCTTCTGAAGACAACAGCGTCAAGCCCGCAAAGCCGAGATTTCCACATGCTGCCTAGAGTAACTCTGCACTCGTAGACTTCCCAATCGTAAAGGCCCATGTCCCTCTTTTTCATTTGGGGTACATACAAGGACCCTTGATGCCCGCTAGAATTACTCATACATGAGACTCTCTCAAAAGCCCAACAAAAGAAAAAAGACTTAAACCCTAAACTCTAGACCCTAAACCCTAAACCCTAAACTACTCCCCAGCAGCCTCAACCCCCAACCCCCACAAAACATGCTCTCAGTATGGGTTAACCCTAACCCTATAACCCTAAAACCTAAACCCTAAACCCTAAACCCCAAACCCCAAACCCTAAACCCTAAACCCTAAACCCCAAACCCCGGAGCTGTCGGCCTTTTGCGGCTCATGGGGGGGGGAGAGCGGCCTCAATCGCTCGCAGGTCTTTGGAGAGACGCTGAGGCATGTGGGCTCTCGAGGCCGCCACTCGTCAAGACCGCCGGATTTGTTTAAGGTTTAGGGTTTAGGGTTTAGGCTTTAGGGTCTACGGTGTAGGGGTTATGACGGGTCTAGGGTTCAGGATTGAGGGGCTCATGGTTTAAGGGGCGCCTCAGGGTCTGCATGGTTTAGGGTCACAAAATCCCTAAACTACCCTAAACCCTAAACCCTAAACCCTAAACCCTAAACCCTGAACCCTGAACCCTAAACCCTAAACCCTAAACCCTAAACCGCTACGTAGGCTTCAGAAGGCCGAGAGTTGCCATCGCTTATAAGGGACTAGCGGAGGGACCTCTGTTAAAGGCAGTCGGTGATTGCACAGAGGCGATCAACCCTAAGCCCCAGTTTAGGGTTTAGGGGTTAGGGTTTAGGGTTTAGGGTTTAGGGTTTGGGGAATTTAGGGAACAGCACATCCAAACAGGATTTCGTGCTGGGGGCTTGGAGCTGTTCTTGGCAGCCCAAAGGCCATATGATCATGAGGGTAATTACCCCCTTTTAGGGTGGTTTAGGGTTTAGGGTTTAGGGTTTAGGGCTTAGGGTTTAGGGTTTAAGGGAACCTTGAACCAAAAAAGGAGCAAGCGGGTACCACTGGGCTGCCAGGTGTTTGCGTTGCATCAAAGCCAGCAGCTGACAAGCCATGCGGGCAGGAGCCGACCTGTACAACCTCCTACGCTGCAAGGGTTTAGGGTTTAGGGTTTAGGGTTTAGGGTTCAGGGTTGAGGGTTTTGGGTTTAGGGTCTATAGGGGTTTAGGGGCATGAAGGCGTAGCGTTGGGGTCTATAGCCCAACTCTGAAAGCCCGAAACGCCAAACGCCTTTCAAAAGAACCACTCTTACCTGGGGAAGTCCTAGACCTCAGCTTGCGCTGGCAGGGGCGTAGCAGCACCCGTGCCGGCGCCTGCCAAGTGAGGGGATCGGGGTTGGCATTTAGGACATTTAAAGCTTTGGGGTTCGAGGGTTTCTGGGGTTTGGGTATTCGAGTTTGATAGTTGCAGGGTTGCAGGGCTTAATTGGCATTTAGGATGCAGAGCTTCAGAGATTCGAAGCTTTCCAGAGGGCCTTGGAGCTTAAAGGGCTTTAAGGTTCAGCATGGGGGGCCATTAGAAGCAGGGTTGCATAAGCATGCGTGCTCATCAAGAGCCATGCTGCAGCTAGCCTAGGATGGCGCTTAAGACTTAAAACGCTCTGAAAAAGCATTCCTGAATATGATTCAAAAGGGGGGGAAAAAAACAACGTCCCGAGGGCCTACCGAGTATCCTCTAACGTGAGAGCTCTGGGGCGTAGCGAGGCTTTTTTCGGTCCCAGGGATTGAATTTTCTAGGCTTGAGGCTTGAGGCTTGAGGCTTGAGGCTTGAGGCTTGAGGCTTGAGGCTTGAGCGTTGAAGGTTGAGGGTGCAGTATAGGGTGCAGGGGCATTGGCCCAATGTGGGGGAGGGGGGGGCCGGGGAATTCCCTAAACACAAGGCTCCGTATCACGATGGGTGCGCAACCCGCAACCACTACTTGACCCCCAAGCGCAGGGCTTAAACCCTAAACCCTAAACCCTAAACCCTAAACCCTAAACCCTAAACCGGGTTTAGGGATTAGGGTGTAGGGTTTCGACTTTAGGGGGAAGTGGTCCGCTGTCGTGTCGAGGCACCTGGCGCCTCCTTGGCTTTGTCAGCCGGCGGCTGCGGCGCCTTCGTGGTCAGGGTTTGGGGTTTGGGGTTTAGGGTTTAGGGTTTAGGGTTTAGGGTTTGGGGTTGAGGGATTGTACCGATTGGAAAGAATCCTGAAGTCTAAATCTTCAAAGCTGCGAAACCTCAAGAATATCTAAGGTTCATGCTTCTCCCAAAAGGGAAGCCCAAACAAACCGCTAATCCTAGGACTCCATTTTTATGGGAGTGGCTTTGGGCTTACCGTTCAGGGCATGGGGTTTGGGAAGAATAACACCCGAAGTTGGACTAGCCTGAGCCGCGGTTTAGGGTTCAGGGTTCAGGATTTAGGGTTTAGGGTTTTCTGGTTTAGGGTTTGGTTTGGACAACACACTGGGCCCTATAGGCACCTATATAGATCAAGCTCCATTCCTTAAAGACCGAATGAACCCTAGAAGGTTTATGATGCCTGTACCCTACTAGGGAAAATAGCCGTACAGGGTCCCAGCAACCATACTATCTTACTTCTCCAAAAACCAAGGGAAAAATGGTTGAACTTTATTAGTCCTCTAGATAAGGAAGCCCAAAAAGTTTAAAGTTCAACTATTGGCGAAGTAAGTTCCAGTCAGGAAACCAGAAACGTGTGGCCTGACCCTAAACCCTCGACCCTGAAACTATAAACCCTATAAACCCTAAAAACCCCATAAACCCTAAACCCTATAAGCCCTAAAACCCTATAAACCCTATAGACCCTAAAACTGTATAAACCCTAAACCCCTCAAACCCTAAAACCCTAAAATTATAACTGTACTTATAACCCACTCATGAGCCCTTAAGTGCCCTCATATGGCTATGCGTACAGTCATACGCACAATTAGAATTGGTTATTAAGCCGCACGAACCTCCAAGCAACCCTAAACCCTAGACCCCGAATCCTAGGCGCACCCTAAACCCTAGACCCTAGACCCTATAAACCCTAAACCCTAAACCCTGTGGCCTGACTGCTGCTTTCTGTCGCCGCAGCCTCGGGAGCCGCAGGCTCGCGCGGCTCGGGGCCTGTCACTGCCAAGCTACGCTTGGGGTTTGGGGTTTGGGGTTTGGGGTTTGGGGTTTGGGGTTTGGGGTTTGGGGTTTGGGGTTTGGGGTTTGGGGTTTGGGGTTTGGGGTTTGGGGTTTGGGGTTTGGGGTTTGGGGTTTGGGGGTTTAGGGGTCTAAGGTTTAGGGTTTAGGGTTTAGGGTTCAGGGGGTTCAAGGTTTGTGGTGTCATTGGGGCCTTTGTTTTGGGCAAGGGTCGTCAAGCATGGCAGCCTCGAAGCTTCGACTCAATGGGTGCTTCCAGGTTGACTCCGCATGGACTCTGACAATACTAGCTTCTTGTGTATGATGCGGGGCAGACTTCTTGGATTTGAGATCTCTCTGGTGCAGGACGCACCTCATGTTCCTACACGCCTAAAATGGGTAGCTGTGAGTGGACATGAACTCAGATAACCACAGCTGAGTCTTGGGTAACCTAGCAACCAAGCCTGAACTTCCGAGTCAGTTTATGGCGGTCTATCGGTTGTTGCAAGCCGCATGGCTTTGAGCTTCGTTGGCGGCCTGGCAAAAAACAAGGACGTCCCAAACCCCAAAGCCAAACATAGGAGCCTAAACAGCCACAAACAGCATCTTCTTCTCAGCCCTACCGCAGGTAGCAATGTTCAAGAACCAATACTCGAAACTACTCATTAAACAAACCCTAAACCCTAAACCCCATAAAACCTAACCCTAAGCCCTATAAGCCAGCGTGAAAGTGTGCCTGCAGCATGTTCAGGAGAATGTGCGGCTCGCAGTTCGTCCTTTCTTGTCCGGCTCTTTTGCAACCCCCGACCCAGTTTAGGGTTTAGGGTTTAGGGCTTAGGTCTTCGGGTTTAGGGCTGTCAACCCTAAAACTTCGGGTTGGGCACGAAAAAGCCCGGCTCTAAAGTGTGATGTTTCGGGGGTAGTTTTTCTTTTATGGGAGCCGGGTTTGAGCTTCTCAGCCACAGCCTAATCCCGAAACCCTAAGCTGGAAACCGCTAAGGCACGTCTTGCCAAAACCCAAAAGCCCGAACCCCAAACCTGCGAACCCAAATTCAAAAATATGTGACGGGGCTTGTTATAAGGGGACGTGAAGTTGAGCAGGGTTGCGAGGTCTAAACCCAGGAAAACGCACATTGTGCATGCGCGAGCGCTTTGGCCAGTGTCGAAAACACTAAGAGGGTCAGGCAATGTGTTCGCGAAAAATACTATTCTCCTCGTTGTCTGACCCGTGTTACTGAATTCGCCCGGCGCAGTCGCATGCTGCCAATTGAGGTTTGCCCTGGAACGGAACCTGCAACTGGACCAGAAGCGCAAAAAGGGAAATGCATGCTAAACTTAAGGGAAACAAGATGAAGCAAGATACCCTTCATCACAAACCAGGAAATTCGCCAGACTTCTTCCAGCTCACTCAACGGCGCACGTCACAGGAGCCACACACAGAGGCGGAGCGTGCTGCTCCACACGAAGAACCAACACATAAAGGCAAAGCTGGTGGCCATGCACGTGGACACATGGCTCGCGCAGTCAGGGGGAGTGAAGCCGAGAGGCTGCGCTATACAAGTTGCAAAGATAACCGCGAAAACCATCATCGAACTTGAGTGCTTCGGCGTAAGGAGTGAACGAGGACATACACTGAGTCCATGACGCTGAAGCTGGCCGGAAACAGGGTTGAAAATACGCTTCTTGAAATCGCGTTATAGCAACCTAAACCTGTGCCAGACATGGGTCAGGCACTCCGCGCTCTTTTGGAGATGCACTTGCGATACGCGCGCATGCCTGTTTGCGGGTGGCAAATTGTGGCCCCTGCAGCGCGTGAAAAAAGACCTATATATAGGCTTGCGCGAAGGCGCGGCGGTCCAGCGCAAGCGTGCATGTTGTTGGCAGTATCAAAACGAATGTAAACACGCAACCCCCTGGGGAAATCTTTCACATCAGGGGCCGGCGCGTCCTGGACAGTCTGGATGAAGAAAGGCCTCAGCCTTCAGCCAGCCGAAAATACTGCCACGCGACTTTCCTAGGGCGCTCTCGCCAGTTCTCGAGCCTCCGAGCAGAGCGCAAGGAATTCGCAGCGCAGCTGGTCTGCGCCGTACTGCTCGGCCCATGGCTGCAGCGCCGACAAGACCTCGGAAACAAGGTCGCAGCGGTTGCACCCTATCAGTGTCAGATCTGAGTAACACTGAGCGCCGAAACGAAACGTGCGACTGTAGCCAACATCACTTCCACTGCTCCGCGCGCGACAGGACGTGCAGCAATGTCGGAACCCTCCAACATCACTGTCACAACATAATGCGGTCTCCTGATTATTGCGGGCCCCCCCCAAAAAAAAACTAATTCCGCCCCCGCACTAGTAACAACAAAAAAAAAAGGTACCCCCCGAACTAATTTTCGGCCCCCCCCCCCCCCCCCCGGCTCCTCTTCATTTCCTCTTGGCTCCTCTTCCCTCTCCTCTCCCTCTCTCCTCTCCCTCTCCTCTTACTCTCCTCTTCCTCTCCTCTTCCTCTCCTCTTCCTCTCCTCTTCCTCTCCTCTTCCTCTCCTCTTCCTCTCCTCTTCCTCTCCTCTTCCTCTCCTCTTCCTCTCCTCTTCCTCTCCTCTTCCTCTTAGGTAATGTTGTCTGCGTATAAATTTAAAGGGGACCCATCTATCCCAACCAAGCCAGCCCGCAAAAAAATGTAATTCCGGGGGATTTTATCTTATACGGCATTCGGGCAGCTGCTGGACTACCCCCTTTGAAATTTGATTGCCCGGCCTTGGTACAAATCATTTTATAAGGAAATCTTAGCTTCGGGGCTGGCCTGGAGGCTTAAGATTTCAGGGAGGCCTCAAGGTTTAGGAAGCCTCAGCCCTTAGGCCTCTGGATCCAAACCCAACTAGCCCGCAAAAAAATTCCGGGGAGCAAAGGTTTTATATTACACGGCATTCGGGCAGCTGCTGGACTACCCCCTTGGAAATTTGATTGCCCGGCCTCGGTACAAACGCATTTTATAAGGAAATTTTAGTTTTGGGGCTGGCCTGGAGACTGAAGATTTCAGGGCCCGACAACCTCAGGCCTCAAGGTTTAGCTCAGGTAAGCTCAGATGAGCTCAGCTCAGGTAAGCCATGCCCGAAAACTTTTCATTATAGTGGGGGGGGCAGCCGAATCTTTGTCCCCTGAATTATTTTTGAAAACTTTTCATTATTGACGGGGTGCACACTAATCAGGATACAACATTACTCAACACACTCAACACCATGGATTGCTTGGGCACGTGTTGTGTCCACAGGACACAAGGAACAAGACTGGAAACTTTTAAATTACGTAGGCACTCAGGAACCCTGAATTTGCTGCAACGGCCCGCCGCTCAGCGCTCCTCTTGATGGGACCCGGCTCATAAGGCTGGTGCCGCTTGTGGCCGCGCGCCCCGTGGTGGGCCGTCTGCGCTGGCTGCGCTGGCTGCATAGCACTATAGCACCAGGCAGGCCCGGTTCAGAAAGCAAAGTACGCAAGTTGCAGCATCAAACATCGGAGCTCCTGCACCGTGAGGTCGGCTTTTCCCAATGATCGGCATCTTTGGGTGGGCGCTTCCGTGGGCCAGAAATTCTCTTGACCGCGCTAAGATGCTTGACATCAAAATCGCTCTGAGCTAGGAGACGGAATCAGCAGCAGGCGCGGGATCTCTGCTGGCTCCTGGATCAAGTGTGACTGGTTCTTGGTGGTCTTCCGTATGATCATCGAAATCTGTTCATTCGAGTGTGGGAAAGCCACAGCTGCAGAAGCCGATAAGCACCAGAACCGCACCGTCCCTGGCACGCTCTGGTTCAACAGTGTGGTCGGCCCGAAGCGGTGCAGCTATTGGAAAGGGCCAAACTAAATTGGGCTCTGAGTCGCAGGAGCTACCATTTGCATGGCTGAGCACATTGCATCGCCAACGCAAAACTGTCCCTTCAACGCGTGGGCTTGCCATGGTCGCGGGCATGTTTCTGGGACCACAAAAGGCCAACCACAAGGCCATCAAAGTGTGGAGCCTGAGGAACGCCATCAACTTACACACTCCCCCCACGCCCCATACCACCCCCCCCCCCCCCCCACCCCCTTACACGCACACCCTCCCATAAAGAAACCCTCAGTAAAGCGCACAAATCCTAACCCTAAACCAACAAAAAAGAGGGGCTTAAACAGTACTGTAGACCGCTCATTATAGGGACCGAAGGCGGCGCAAGGGTTGGGGCGGGGGGGGGGGGGGGGACTAGGTTTGGGGTATAGAGTTTACGGTTTAGGGTTTAGGGTTTTACACCCCCCCCCCCCCCCCATTGGATCCTTATGAAGTCAACCCAGGCCCGAAGCTCCGCAAATAGAGGCCATACTGGTGAAGCGGTCTTGGGTCGTCGGGTTCTGCCGCTTGTCCGGACATTGACTTTGCGCCCTAAACCCTCAAACCGAACAAGAACCCAACACTTCTGAGGCTAAAAGCCCCCCAAAACCCTGCCTTAAGCCCTTAACCCGAAACCCTACGGGCCTTGAAACCCTAAGAGCGCGACTTGAGCCCCAACCTCGATGCCTCCTACCAAAAACCTGAAACCCCAAAACCCCAGACCCTGAAACCCTGAAACCCTTAAACCCCCCTAAACCCCAAACCCCAAACCCCTAGGCCCTTCTAACTACAGACCCCAAGCATCCCGTAATTTCCTGAGCCGGCTCGGCAAGTTTTAAAAAACACACCAGCCCTAACCCCAAACCCAAAACCCTAAACCTTAGACCCTAGACCCTAAACCCTGAACCCCGGACCCTGAACCCTAAACTCCAGTTTAGGGTTCTATTCGGGCTTCGGAGCTTGGGATACCCTGAGCCTCCCTAAACCCTACGCCCTACACCCTAAACCCTAACCCTAAACCCTAAATCCTAGCCCTAAACCCTAAACCCTAACCCCAAACCCTAAACCCTAACCCTAAATCCTAACCCTAAACCCTAAACCCTGAGCCCTGGGGATTCTTGAAAACCCGGCCCTGAGCTTCGCACCACCTTTGCCTGCAGTGACCGGCGCTCCTCCTTGAGAGGCGGCTGTCGGCTTCAGGGCATTTGGGTTTAGGGTTTAGGGTTTAGGCTTTTAAGCCCTCAGGGTGTAGGGTTTCAACGGAGGGCCCCCTTAGTATACTAACTATAGTTTAAGGGGCTTAGAAACTAATTTAGGATCCTCACTACCCCATTTAGGGTCCTTAGAACTCTACCTATAACTTGGGGGTGGCCCTCCTTGTAGGGATTGTAGGGTTTAGGGTTCCCTACACCTCAAACCCTAAACCCGAAATCCTTCAGGATGTTTTCGCAAGCCCAAGTGGCGACTTGAACAAAAAAGCCCTGAGCCCTACTTGTGATGCCCTTGAAAGCTCTAAACCCCAAGGACTAAATCCTAAATCCTGCAAACGCAACTCTCCCCCCAAAAAAGAAACCACCAAGTACACACCGATAAGCCCTAAACCCCAAACCCCAAACCCTACACCCCAAACCCAAAACCCTAAACCCTAAACCCTAAAACCCTAAACCTTAAACAAACCCTAAACCCTAAATCCTAAACAAACCCAAACCCCTAGAGCCCAGAATGCCAAAACCCCCAAGACAGCCTACATGGGGGTTTCCGATATCAGGGTTTAGGGTTTCAGATGTCTGTTAGGGTACAGGGTATAGGGTTTCCGATATTAGGGTTTAGGCTTTCCGACATCAGGGTTGAGGGTTTAGAATTTAGGGGTAACTTTTTGGGGTCCTTATCATAAGGGAATCCTGCTATTTGGGGGACTATATTCTAGGGTCCCTATTGGCGTATACCCCCAAATCTCTAATGGCCCTCATCAACCCCCCCCCCCCCTCAACAGGGATTTTGTTAACCTACAAGTGCAAAATAGCTCCATGTATGGTAAGTTCTTTTAAGTTCCTTCACCCGAAACCCCAAACCCTAAACCCTGTTGGCAAGAACCCTCCAAACCCCAAACCCTTAACCCTTAAACCCTTAACCCCTATAAGCCCTAAAACCCTAAAACCTTAACGCCCTAAACCCTAAGAACCCTTGAAGCCCTTCAGACTCTGAAAGTCGCACCTCGGCGTGGTCAGCCTCCTCTCGAAGGGCCTTCACTCGCAACTTTAAGCGCTCCACCTGACGGGTGTGGAGTTTGGAGTCTTTGGACTTGGGGCTTTGGGGGAGTTTAGGTTGGGATGTTCCCCCTTATACGGACAGTTCTCAATATGGATTGTAGTACCCCCCCCCCCCCCCAATATAATCCCCGTTAAGGACTGGGGGAACATCCTAAGTTCAGGGTCTGGAGTTGAGGGCCCGAAATGACTATGTTTTCTCGGTTTCCTTCCAGCCCTTTCGAGGATGCATTCCAGAATCCAAGAAAAGTTTGGGTCAAAACTTGGGGCGTGGGAACGTGAGTTAAGTTACCATAGGGCTATATAGTAAAAGCACGTGAGTTAAGTTACCATGGGGTTATGGCTATATAGTAAAAACGTGAGTTAAGTTACCGTAGGCTGATAACGACAACAAATCATCGAAACAAAAATTAAGAAATCCTTGGCGCCCAAGCGGCTGATGCTGCTTGCTCTGTTGAGCAGTTCGTCATCACAGTCAGTCGCTGAAAGCGCACCCCACACACCCCTAAACTACCCCATTATGGTTCATGAATGTAATGCTAATATTTGCTAAAACTTTCTACGAACAACGGTGAAACATGATTCCTAAGGAACTTTTAAATATACATTACAAATCCGGATATACATTACAAATCCGGATAGCCTAAGAAAGGCCCCAAATCCAGCGAGAGCGTCATCAAGCGAAGGAACCAGGTGCGCACCCGGCACAAACGCCCCTTTAGACAAAGATCCTTGTGCGCAGCTGCAGAACGCTAAAGCAAGGTCACCGATGTAGAACACCCTACAAGCAGTTCAGGGTTAGGGTTTAGGGTTTAGAGTTTAGGGTTTGGGTTCCTCCAGAGTTTAGGTACTTGTATACCTACTGTCACGCGAGCGCCTGTCTGTCTTGCTCCTCTTGATCCTCGTTGCGCTGCTTCGCAGTGGCCTGGGTGCAAGGCCGAGGGAAATGTTCTTTAGGGTTTAGGGTTTAGGGTTTAGGGTTTAGGGTTTAGGGTTTAGGGTTTCGGGTTTGGGGTTTTGGGTTTCTAATTTAGGGTTTAGGCAGATTCCCGAGAAGCCATGAGTCGCTTTACAGATCTAGAAAGTGCATGCGAGCTATTACTGTCCAAGAACCCCGAGCCCTAAATCCTGACTGATGCTTAGGGCGGCAGCCCCGAACCCTGGACTACTAAACCCGCTAGCGTGTAGGGATAGATATAATGCCCCTAAACCCTAAACCCTAAACCCTAAACCCTAAACCCTAAACCCTAAACCCTAAACCCTAAACCCTAAACCCTAAACCCTAAACCCTAAACCACAGGGGACCCGGGGGTTGAAGGCTCCCAAGTCTTCCTTAGGCTTTAGAAGCGTTAGCGCTTCGAGTCCCGCACCCGAACGCCCCCCCCCCCCCCCCCCCCCCCCCCCCCCCCCCCCCCCCCCCCCCCGCTCTCCGCCCCCGAAAACCCTTTAAACCTTGAACCCTTAAACCTCTTACAGCCCATAAAGCCTTAAAAAGCCTCAAACCCCTAAACCCGAATAAACCCTAACCCCCCCCCCCCCCCTTTAACGCCTCCACGCGCTTGAGCTCGGTGGCAGCTCTGTCCTTAGGGTTTAGGGCTTGGGGTTGGCTGTGCCCCCTTATACTAAAAAGCCCTTAATCGGGATTATATAGTACCCTTTATGGGTTTAGCGTTTAGGGTTTAGGGCTAAACGCCCCATAAGTCAGAATTTTCCCCCTTCTGCTAAAAACTCCTTAATAGGGATTGTAGTACCACCCCCCCCCCCCCCCCCCCCCCCCCCCCCCCTATTAGGATCCCTATTAAGGACTGTTCGTATAAGGGGAAAACATCCCAAGATAGGAGCTTAGGACTTGGGCGTTTGGGAAGTTTTTGGGGGAGGATCCCACACCCTAGCCCGCTTGGAATGTAGGGTTCAAGGGTGAGAAATTGGAGGGCTTGAGGCTCTGCAGGGTGCAGCACCTTAAACCCTTAACCCTAAACCCTAAACCCTAAACCCTAAACCCTAAACCCTAAACCCTAAACCCTAACCCTAAACCACCCTAATTAAACCCTAAACCCTAAACCCCTGAAACCCCAAAGCCTGCTTGGCGGGCTGGGGATGCTGGGGTGGCAGGTAAGGGTTCGGGGCTCAGGCAGGGCTTGGTTCGCAGGCCGCTTCGCCGGAAGGGCGATGTGTGCGGGATGAGATTCACCTCAAAACCTCTTGTGAAATCCCAGAACCCCAGACCCCAAACCCTAAACCCTAAATCCTAAACCCACGCCCCTAAACTCGACACGACATCATACCTAATGACATTTTAGGAGTCTTGGCCGGCGCCCAAAGCGAACCTTCAGTCTGATCAACCCTCGTGCCCTGTAGGCACTTGTGTAGTTGAAGGCTCCAGGTAGACACATGGTCCCTTAGTATGGGCCCATGCTTCACAACCCTTAAACAAGTGCAGGGACCGTATTAAGACCCAAAACCCGAAACCCGAAACCTAAACCCCGAAGCCAAAACCCTAAATCCCCAAAACCTTGGTAAGGGACCATGTAACCCTAAACCCTAACTCCTAAACCCTAAACCCTAAACCCCAAACCCTTAGACCTAAGATGAAGGCCCAGACCCGCTCGCGCTCCGCAGCCTCCGCGCGCGTTCGCTCCTTCTCGACCTGGCGTCTCGGAGTAGGGGGCAGGTTGGGCTCGAAAGGGTTTAGGATAGAGGGTTTAGGGTTTTAGGGTTTTAGGGTTTCAGGGTTTTAGGGTTTAGGGTTTAGGGTTTAGGGTTTAGGGTTTAGGGTTTAGGGTTTAGGGTTTAGGGTTTAGGGTTTTAGGGTTTTGGGTTGGAGGAGTTCGGTCTTTTTGCTTCAGTTAAGTAGGCTCCCTGCACTACACTTCCAGACTGCCTAAACTGCAAGCTCCGGAGCCCATACGAAACCCCTCCACACCTGGTGCACTTGACGCAAAACAGCCCTACACACCTAAACCCTATCACCCCTACTTTGCCGTAAACCATCTTAAACCCACCACCCGGCATGCTTGAGCTGTTCCCACCCGCTACTAAGATAACAGGGAGGTCGGTCACGCACAGAAGACAACCAGCAGCCTTTCCACCCGCACAAGCCCCAACAATGCAGAAGATCCCGCCAGGACCATATCACCACAGGTGTACTTGGAGGTTCAGGGTACTTATTAACCAAGCATAACTGTACTTGTAACTGTACTTATAACCATATTAAGCACTTCAGGGGCATATAAGTGTGTTATAAGTACAGTTATCCAAAACCCTAAACCCTAAACCCTTATACTGGGTTAAATATGTACCATGAAGCTCCACGTACCCAGAATCTGCGCCTGGCCTCTGCCCCCAGGGCCACACTTCCAAAGGCTCTCAGTCCGCATAAGGCCTAAATTAGGGTTTAGGGTTTAGGGTTTGGCCCTCATACAGCAAGGAGTGATGGTCTGGATGGTTGCCAGGGACGTCTCGATCAATTTGCTGTCGCGCGCAACAGATCCCTAGAGCGACGTAGCACCATCCCAGAAAGGATGCTCAGCCCCTTCGCAAGAAGATGCCCTAAACCCTAAACCCTAAACCCTGAACCCTAAACCCTAAACCCTAAAACCCTAAAACCCTAAACCCTACAAACCCCCAAACCCCTGATGTGCGTCAGCCCGCGCCTCCATGCGAGCTTCGTGCGCCTCTTTGGAGAGCCGGGTGCTCCTCTCGTCGTCCTCACCGTTGGGCCCTAAACCCTAAACCCTAAACCCTAAACCCTAAACCCTAAACCCTAAACCCTGAACCCTAAACCCTAAACCCTAAACCCTAAACCCTAAACCCTAAACCCTTCCCCCCTAAACCCCACAGCCAAAGGGTGTAAGGGGATTAGAGCTTCGGGGTTGGGACATGAGGCCCTAGGGGAGCTTCGGGGGCTTAGGATTGAGGAGATGAGGGATTTTCGGGGTTTGGGCGGTGTGTCGGGCTGGGGGTTCGGGTTTGGCCTGCTCATCTGCCTTTCGATGGCCGCCACTACTGTGGACAATCAACACAGCGAAGCGCCTGTACATGTTGGGACCCTGACAACCTCAAAGGACTCAGGCACATTTCAAGGGAGCAGTTTCTTGTTGAACACTACACCCCAAACCCTTAAGCCACTTTATGTGGGGTCGAAGTATGTACTATATGGGTACCCTCTGGGCCACTCCCGCCTTACAGAACGCTAAAACCCTTTTGAGGGTTTGGGGTTAAGGTTTAGGGTTTAGGGTTTAGGGTTTAGGGTTTAGGATTTAGGGTTTAGGGTTTAGGGCTTAGGGTTTAGGGTTTAGGAAGCCCGAAACCCCAGAACTCCGGAACCCTAACCCCCATGCCTCTCTCACTCCCGATGTTGGATATGATTATGATTCAGATGTGATTTTGTAGCTGGACCCCTAAACCCTAAACCCTAAGCACTAAACCCTAAACCCTCTTTCACTTGTGCAAGATGCACGGGTAGTCTTACGCAATCAACTTGCAACGTTCGACCTCAAGACCCTCTAAACCCTGAAAGAAGGACCCTAAAACCCCAAAACTGGGGTAGCTCTCTGGCCCCTATAAAAAAACATATAACTTTTTGTGGCTTTGTAAGGATCATATAGGGGACTAAGGGACAATTCAAAAATCATGCTCAAACCTCCCCCTTAAGGATTATGTAGGGGACTAAGGGCATGAAAATTTCAAAATTATATTCAAGCCTCCCCCGAAGTAAACCCTAAACCCTAAACCCTAAACCCTAAACCCTGAACCCTGAACCCTGAACCCTGAGAGACCTCCTCACTTTGCGCTTCTTTGGCGCGCAGCTTCTTCTTGAGCTCGTCCAGCCTCTTGCAGTTTATGGTTTAGGGTTTAGGGTTAAAAACCTAGCCCAAGGCCCGAAACTTGCTGGTTCGCTGTATATATATATATATATATATATCATATTTATATGTATTCATTTTTATCTTTTTTACTTATGTATTTATAGAACCAAGAGTAGCCAAGGTATAACTGGTGCCCGTTTTGGCTAAAAGGGGGTGATAAAGACCACTCAACAATAAAAAAGGGGAATAAGGGCCTACTCCGGGTCCTAGTATGTATATGGGGATAGAAGGTCCCTAATTCCCTCGTTCCCTAGGCTCCTCGAGACCCAAGCGCCACTACGCCCAAAACCATATTTCACCCCCCATGAACCTATAAAAATATAAAACCCTAAACACGCTAAACAACGAAAAAGAAAAAAACAACAACAAAAGAGGGCTTACCAAAACAAAAACAGGTTCAGGGTTTAGGGTGTAAGGTTTTCATACCCCATGGCTACTATTTGCTTAAGAACCCCCTAAAACATGAGAATCTGCTTCCTTCTAAGCGCAATGTCGCGAGTATTATCTCGGGGGGGGGGGGTTCTTAAACAAAGAGTAGCTAAACCCTCAACCCTAAACCCTAAACCCTGAACCCCTACACCCTAAACCCTAAACCCTATAAGTTATGCGTATAAGGATACCGGGGCGACGCGGGGGACTCTAAAACAGGCCAGCACAGCTTGCTCTCGAAGTCTTTACGCTCCTGAGGGCAGGGCTCGCAAAGTCAACAAGGGGTGGTTGTTTGGGGTTGAAGGGCGTTGTTGGGGTTTGGGGTTTAAGGGTTTGAGGAATCGGGGGGTTACAGGGTTTGGAGTTTAGGGTTGAGGGTTGGGGATTTCGGGTGAAGGGCTTATAGGGTTTGTATAGCTGGGAGTTCGTATAGAACCCTAAACCCTAAGCCCTAAAAATTGAGGGTCCAGGGCTTCTTTGGGATCTAGTGGGGTTTGAGTACATGAGGATGCAAAATGCGAGGGCTTGGAGAGGCTCTAGGTTGCGAAGTGCCCATCAGGTACTAAGACACAGGCATCTAGGGTTTAGGGTTTTGGGTTTGGGGTTTAAGGTTTAGGGTTTGGGGTTTAGGGTCTAGGGTTTAGGTTTTTGGTTTTCGGGTGTAGGGTTTAAAAGTGTTTAAACATAGAGGCAACGAACTCTTCACGAGAACGGCACATCACCTACTACTGGAGTACCATCTGGAGCCCGCATGCCTTGGAGCGACTAGTCTAGGGTTTTGGGTTTAAGTGTCTGAACGATTTAACCTCCACCGGACCCAAGATGTCCGAAACTGCAGACCGGGTACTATGGGTACTATACTACTAATTTGCTGAAGAACCCCCAAAAAATATTCTTCCTTACTAAGGGTAATGTAGGGAGTGTTTTTTTTTTTTTTGGGGGGGGGTTCTTAAGCAAAGAGTAGTATAGTGGCCTGAAGAAATAAAATAGGGTTTTTGGGAAATTGTGGTATGTATAATTGCAGAAGGGACCGTAAGGGAATATTCGTACTTCTTCCGACCCCTGTATTACTGTGACCCCCTAAACCCTAAACCCTAAACCCTAAACCCTAAACCCTGAAGTAGAGTTTCGGGTTTAGGGCCACCTTTGGACTTTCTTCAAATCGTGTGAAGCTTGGCTCTTGCATTTCCGTGGCCTGAACCCGAAATCCTAAGCCTTAGTTGCTGAGTTCATAAGGGCCCCAAAAAGTCTACACTTTCAGTTCTTTAGGGGATTAAGTGGTTTAGGGTTTAGGGTTTAGGAGTGTACTCATTCAGCTACTGAGAAGCCCTGAGCCCTCATGTGCTCCTGTTCCGCCGAGTCCACCAGCTTTTGCTTTGAGCTGCCTCAGGGTTTAGGGTTTAGGGTTTAGGGTTTAGGGTTTAGGGTTTAGGGTTCAGGGTTTAGGGTTTAGGGTTTAGGGTTCAGGGCCCTGCAACGTCACTCCAGGCCTCAGGGCCTTTTATCCTTGAAACTCCCAAAGCCCTACAAACCTGAATAGATTTTCAGGACTTCAACTCGGAATCCCTAAACCCAAAGCGAAGAAGTAATTTGGGAAAACTAAGAGCCAGTGGTGGTGTGGGGGCTCGGCAGTTGCATCTTACAGCCAAGACGTCCAGACATATTTGTGGGTCGGCAGTTCGATTTAAGCCTTGAGGGCTTGATGGGCTTCAGGCGCTGTAGAGCTCGGGTCCTAACCTAAATTCCACTTAGATGAGGGTGTACCATAAGCCCTAAAACCTGAAACCCGGGACACTTGTATGGGCTTTCCGGGCTTTAGGGTTAAAGCTACACACGAACCCACGCCACCAGACAACTTGAGGCATAGCTCAAGAGCATCAGCAAGCCTTCTTCTAAGCACTGAAAATCGCTACAGTCCGCAAATCCTAAACCTGAATTATGCTCAAAACCACAAACCCGTCAAACCCCCAATTAAAGCCGAAATCCCAACTCCCTCAGCCCTGATTCAACCCTCACAAAGCCCTGACTCAAAGCAAAAAAATACTCCCTTGGCCCTAGAAGCCCAAACTCGTTTAACCCTACAAGCCCTGCTAAACCAAAACCCGATAAACTCTGAACTACTCTAAACCCTGCCATATACCTCCACACGCCCTAAACCTTAAACCCAAAACTTTAAACCCCAAACCCAAAACCTCAACCCTAAACCCCGAAATCCCAAAACTCGAAAACCCGAAAACCCCAAACTACCAAACCCCCACCACCCCAAAACCCCCAAACCCTAGACCCTACACCCCGAACCCTATTGAGTCCCCCTGCTGGCTTCCAGGAGCTCCACAATCCGGCGCTGAGACTTAAGGTCCGCGGCCTCACAAGAGGGTTCTTCTGGTTTAGGGTTTAGGGATTGGGATTTAGGGTTTCGGGTTTAGGGCTAGGGTTTAGGGATTTTTTTTTTTTTTTTTTTTTTGGGGGGGGGGTTGCTTTAGGGCATTTATAGGGTTCTTAGGGTTTTGGAGTTGTTTTCGGGCTTTTAAGGGTTTAGGGCTCTTAGGGGTTAAGGGTTTAGAAGTTTTCTGCTCGCGGGGTTTTTAAAGGCTTAGGGGACTTCGCCTCATTTTGAGACTTCTAATCGGATCGCTGATCGGATCGATTGGATCAGCCCTCCCACCTACCTCTGACCCACCGTACCACCCTACCTCCCACCTTCCTCCTCCCACCTTTTCGTGGGAGATATCCTTAACTAAAAAGGTCTTAGCCCAGGCAAACTTGGAAGTTTGGGGGATTGGGGTTTGGGGGTTAGGGGTTTTAAGGTTGGGGTTTACGGGTTGGGAGTAGCGTTTGGGAAGGCTGGTGATGCTTAAGTGTTGGGTTATTTGGGGTCGAGGGCCTGGGGCGTCTGAGCCCAAAGTGGAGGGATTCAGGGCTTGGGAGCCTGCTGCTGACACTTGCTTTTAACCATACGAACAAATACTAAAACAATGCAGACATGAAGACCAAAAACACGAGATGACATAGGGGAATTTAATAAAACAACATTTATAGATTTTCTTAAAGGATGTAGTAAGTGCTTCGGGGTCCAGAACTTTGGTGACCCTTAAAACCCTCTGAAAAATATTCCTCAACGTGATCTTCCTAAACCCGAAAGAGGAAATATAAGACATCCCAAGGGCCTAGGGCTTTTAAAGGTTTAGGGTGTAGGGCGTTAACCCTATACCCTAAACCCTAAACCCTAAACCGCCCTAAAACCGTAAGGGGTCAAGAACATGCCCTCTTGCGTGCCCCCTGAAAGAGGCCCAGACCTCATGCGTGCGCTTCATCTCCTCTAGCTGCTTCTCCAGCTCCCTCGGCGGATTCAAGCTGCGAGGGTTTAGGGTTTAGGGTTTAAGGGGGGAGTGCAGGGTTTAGTGGATCCAATACTCAGTTGCTGAGTTCAGAAGCCCCAAAAAGTGTACACTTTTAGCTTTCTAGTATCCCACAAAGTGTAAAGTGTACTCATTCAGCTACTGAGAATAGAAACTTGACCCCTCAACCTTGAACCTACTGGTTCTTAGTCGAGATTGAGGGAACTAGGTACCTTATATCCCCTACATACACCCTTTCAACGGATTATACAGGGTACGTCATT
Organism: Symbiodinium natans; assembly: GCA_905221605.1. Taxonomy (NCBI): domain Eukaryota; class Dinophyceae; order Suessiales; family Symbiodiniaceae; genus Symbiodinium; species Symbiodinium natans. Next base: position 148,135 of record CAJNDS010002097.1, read on the forward strand.
CCCTCATCCCCTACTAAGAGCCGGTAAGTAAACCCGGCTCTTACACGGACTGTTCCCTGAATGTAGGCAAAGGTCGGACTAGGCTTTAGAGTATTGGGCCCGAGGAGTTGCAGGACTTATATATGGGAGGGCAGCATCTTCGAGAAGATCCAAACTGGTCCTGGAACCCTTGCAGGGTCTAGAAGTTTTAGGGTTGAGTGTTGGGATGTTCTCCCTTTTACTAACAGTCCTTAATAGGGAGCATAATAAGGGGTACTAGAATCTCCATTATGGACTCTTAGTATAAGGGGGAACATCCCCACTTGAGTGTCGTGCGATGTGCCCCGAAAACCTGGACCTTTTGGACCCTGACTCAGCCTCACATCCGCATAGCTTCATTGGCCCAGCCACGATCCCAAACCCCACAACTCAGCCTAAGCCTAAACCCAATCTACTATTTGCTTAAGACTCCCCCAATAATGAAGAACATTCTTCCTTATAAGGGCAACATAGGAATTAATATGTTTCGATTCTTGGTTCTTAAGCAAATAGTAGCTATAGACCCTCGACACTCAACCCTCAATCAGCACCACCCTGGGAGCAGTGGGCTGCCGCGCTTGATGCGTTTGCTATCCTGACGCACAACTGCTGAGAAAGGCTTGAGGGGTTTTTAGGGTTTTTGGCTTTTAGGGGCATTTCGAGTTCAGGGTTTTGGCGGAATATGCCAAGGACCGAAGTCTCATCTAGGCTCTTGAGCTAGATCCCAGAGAAATACAAAAAACACCAACCGATTTGTTTGCCACGCGGACCCTAAACCCAAACCCTAAACCCCAAACCCTGTTTGTGTCCCACCAAGCCTGAACCCTACACCCCAAAACCCTAAGACTCTGATTCCTAGTGAGCTTGTGTGAAAAAGACTCCATTGGATTTGGGGTCTGTAGGGATTGATAAGGCTTTAAGTTTCAGGGATTAGGGGCTTTCGGGGTTAGGGTTTATTGATAGGGGCTGAAAGAATATTGTGATCAGGTGTGGGGTTATCGGGTTTCAAGGCTTAGGATTTTTGGGGTTCAGGGTTTAGGGCTTAGGGTTTCATTATAGGGTTTAGGGTTCAGGCTTCGTGGTGTTCATGACGAGAATTGTTAATCACAGTGATTTTGGATCTGTTGTTGTAGGACCCCCTGTGGGGTTTAGGTGGTCAGGGCTTATATAGGTTTCAGGTTTCAAGGGTTTACATGCGCCCGCGTTCCGCGTAATCGAAACCCCCCAATGGTGTCCCCCGCCAAAACCTTAAACCCTAAACAAAAAACCCTAACACTAAACCACAAACCCCAAACCCTAAACCCTAACCCAACCACAGGGGTGGGGGGGGTGGGGGGCAAACCCTAAACCCTCCTAAATCCTAATCCCTAACACCCAAAACCCAAAACCCAAAACCCAAAACCCAAAACCCAAAACCCAAAACCCAAACCCAAACCCCAAACCCCAAACCCCAAACCCTAAACCCTAAACCCTAAACCCTAAACCCTAAACCCTAAACCCTAAACCCTAAACCCTAAACCCTAAACCCTAAACCCTAAACCCAACCACAGGGGGGAGGGGGGGTATAGGTTTTAGGGTTTAGGGTTTAGCGTTTAGGGTTTAGGATTCAGGGTCTAGGATTCGGGGTTTAAGGGCTTGGAAGACTGTTGGCATTTGGGTTTGGGGTTCAGGGTGTAGGGGTTTCGCGTTTAGGGTGCAGGTTAGGCTTTGGGCTTGTGCCAGAAAGCCCCACACCCTAAGCCCTAAACCCTAAAGCCCATAGACCCTATACCCCAGGAGCCCTAAACCCTTTTTGGGAGACTGTGGCTCCCCGTCGAAACCCTGCACGTAACCCCCTGAACCTTCAAACCCCACAGACCCACGCACGGACCCCTAAACCCTAAACCCCAAACCCCTAAACCACAATATGTGCCAGCATAGGCCAGAAACCCTAAACCCAAAACCCCTAACCCCTAAACCCTAAACCCTGACCCTAAAACCTAAACCCAAAACCCTAAACCTTGAACTGAGCACCAACCATGCGTCGACGGGGTCTGGGTCTGGGAGGCTGACGGCAGGAGCTGGCGCGGGCGCTGGGTCAGGATCCTTCCAAGCTTCGATGGATTTGGGTTTAGGGGTTTGGGGTTTAGGGTTTAGGGGTTAGGGTTTAGGGTTTGAGGTTTACGGGTTTAGGGTTTAGGCCTTCACTTATAAGGCTTAGAGGCCTCAAGGTCTATAGGATGTAAAGTTAAGGGCTGCGCAGTATAAAGGCCGATAACCTCTTTATCTGTTCCCCTTATACCTTAACATAGCCCCTAGATACCCGAATAAGAACCCCGAACATAAGGCCCCTGTAAAGCAGAGCCCCCTACTTAAAGAGACCACCAACCCATATAAGCTATGCACGTCGAAAGGTTAACCCTAAACCCTAAACCCTAAACTGTAAATTTGTTTGAGCTGCCCGGCTGACGAGACCCTGAGCTGCATGGGGTCACTTAGCGCAAGAGCTTCAGGAGTTTAGGGGTTTAGGGTTTAGGGTTTGGGGTTTAGGGTTTTGGGGTTTAGGGTTTTGGGGTTTAGGGTTTAGGGTTTTAAGGGGAAAAGCCCAACATGAGCTCGTGTGTTTCGCAGTTGTTCCAGAATATAGGCGACCCTGTACAAGAACCATATGAAAGGCCTTGACATCGTTAACAATTTGCGGCCATTTTGGACACAAACTGACCCCCCTCCCTCCCCCCGGAACCCCAGCGCAAGACAATGCTTGCAACTCACACCCTGAGCCCTAAACCCTAAACCCTAAACCCTATACTCTGAGACTCAAGCCTCCACTTCAAGAACGAAGTTAGTTGCTGATATCTGGTGATGCATGGGCCAATGGGTTTTGCAGGGTACATCAGGGGTATACAAGGATTCCCCCATTCAGGGCCCATATTAAGGGACCATGTAACTACCCCTAGGATGATAGGACGCCGCGGCTGCTACATCTAGACTCTCGTGCTTCAACTCACAGGGGTCAAGGACACATTTTGTTTTGCGGATTTCTCTGTGGAAGACTGTTCTTGACAAGCTGCTGGGTTTGGAGCTGGCCTCCACGTGGTTTGCTCTCGTGTTGTCTGCTCTCTCTCCCCCATAGCCTAAACCCTAACCCCTAAACCCTAAATGTCTGCCTCCGTCTTCTTCATCTCTCTCTCTCTCTCTCACTCCCTTCTCTCCCTGCCCCTCCCTCTCCTTCCCGATCTTTCCCCGACTCTCTTCCAGTAGAAGAGTAAACTAAAGAAGCAGGGCGCGTCAACCTGATCATGATTTGGAAGCCGGCTTGTAAGTGGTTTGGATTTCTAGGAGTCAAGGATTCCTACGCAAACCTGAGTGGGCACTGAAATCTTGACAGGACCGTCTTAAAACGTGCGGTGTTTCAGGGGCTCCCCTAGAAGGCGAAAGCTGGAAAAACAAATGTTGATTTCGCAACAGCCTGATGTTTCGGCTGCCGAGCCAAGTAGTATAGGGGCCTGAAAAATTAGAGTAGGGTTCTGGGGGGTTATTATAGTATAACTATAAAGGGGCCCTAAGGGAATACTATTAGTAGCTATTCCGACCCCTATATTAGTGGGCCAGTTCCAGGACTCCACCAGAAAAGAACCAGTGCGCATGTTCTGAATCTCCTCTCTTTCAGCGGAAGACAGCCGGGTTAAGGATCACACATCTGTGTCTTAGCATTCTCATGCAGCTACAAGCAGGGTGGCCCTCAAACAACCTCTGAAAATCTTGCGCCTTGAGACATGATCGTCTTAAACCCATCCAGGGCAAACGTGCCATGTCCGAAAGGGCCTACCCTTGGCTGACTTCTGAACCCCTCCTAAAAGTTAACTTTTAGGCTCCTTCTTGTAGTTTCTACAGAAATCCAAAAGGTTAAAGTCCCAAGAGCCAGCCAGAAGAAAGCCTAAGTACCTAGCAAACAGTTTTGTTTAGCCGGGCTCTGTGCCTTGGAGAACCAAGAAGCCATCGAAGAAGCTGCATCCTTCGGTGGCACCTAGCCAGGGAGGACACCCTAAACCCTAAACCCTAGACCCTAAACCCTAAACCCTAAACCCTAAACCGACTTTACAGTGGAGCTTAGGGTATATTCGCAGTTTAGGCACATGGCCTGGCAGGTGCCAGAACCTTTCCCCCCTTACCGACTCCTCAATGATCAGAGGACTAAAGGAGGGACCCATCTAAAAGGGACCTTAGGGGTAATGTAGGGGCTACTTACGGCACGTTGAAACTATGTGATGGGGACGAAGATTAAGGGTCCCTTCTAGGGGTCCCTCCGTAGATCTCTCACAAAATGAGCTCAACATAGCTGCTCTTCGTGGCTTCTGGCGCCTTAAACACCGCTCAAAAACCCGGACACCAAGCCGCCAATCTCTGAACACCCCGGAGACCACCCGAAATATTCCCTTCCCTCCACCTATACCCTAAACCCGAAGCCCCAAACCCCAAAACCGAAACCCCAAACCCTAATCCCTAAACCCTACGCTGCACGCCTTGGCGCTCTTCTTCTCCTCCACCTTCTCCTCCTCTACCGGCAGGCTCGCTTTGGGCCTCCAAGGGGCGGGGGGGGGGGGGGGGGGTGGCACAGAGCAGGGTTTAGGGTTTAATTAGGGTTTTGAGTTTAGGGTTTAGGGTCTTGCTAGGGTTTAGGGGTTAAGGGGTTAGCGTTTACGGTCCCTAAACTCTCCACCTGTTCAGGGATTTGGGGTGTAGATGGGGCTTGTCCTTCAAGGGACGGACGCTTGGGAATGGAGCGCCGAAATAGGAAACCCTTACTAAAAAGGGAAGGGAAAATATCTTGAGGTCATTTTGGGGACAAGTATCTGAAACAGCTGCCAACACAGTGGTCTCAAGAGGTACGAGTACAGGAAAACAGGTAAAGATCCTGCTGGTTGATAATGTGCTGCAACAAGTCTGGGGTTTGTTGCCGGCAGAGAACCCCTTAACGCCCTTAACCCTAAACCCTAAACCCTGAACTCTAAACCCTGAGCACGAACCCTTATTACAACCCATCTTAAAATTTCTCTGAAGAGCTCCTGCATCCCTAAAAGCCTGAGTACGTCTCAAATAGAGAGTTCGGGAATGCTTCTGCCCTGTAAAAGTCCTGAAAGGGTTATATACGGGCACATAAGGTACCTCATTTCCTAAGCCCAGGTTCCCCTAAACCCTAAGCCCTAAACCCCTCACTCCCTGAATCCCCAGTGCCCCAAAAAAAACCGAAACATGCACCTGCCTCGACTCCTTCTCCTTGCCCTTGCGCCCACTCACCTCTGGCAAGCGTCTTACCCTAAACCCTAAACCCTAAACCCTAAACCCTAAACCCTAAACCCTAAACCCTAGACCCTAGACCCTAAACCCTAAACCCTTGCTCGCATTCACTGCACACGATGACGGGGCAGCACGCTGATGCATCACAGGGGCCAGAGGCAGGGGTTCAAGGATGAAGCAGCTGGGGGGGTTGAGGATTTAAGGTTTAGGGTTGAGTTTAGGGTTTTGGGTTTAGGGCTTAGATATGCGCATGGCCCGCGTGGCAGGCTACCTGACCTGAGAATTTGTGCCCAAAGGCTCCTATGTAGTACCTTTTTGGGGGTGGTGTACTAAAACCCCCTAAAACCAACCAAAAAGGAGCTACATTAGAGCCTTCAGGCACACCCTAAACCCTAAACCCTAAACCCTAAACCCTGAACCCTAAACCCTAAACCCTAAACCCTAAACCCCAAACCCTCAACCCTAAACCCTACACCCTACAAGGACCTCTTGCAAGCAGTGAATGCACCCAATGCGCCTCTGGCAGGCGCACCTGTGGCTAGGCTGTTTAGATTTATGGTTTATGGCTTAGGGTTAGGGTTTAGGGGTTTAGTGTTTAGGGGTTTAGGGTTTAGGGTTTAGGGTTTAGGGTTTAGGGTTTAGGGTTTAGGGTTTAGGGTTTAGGGTTTAGGGTTTAGGGTTTAGGGTTTAGGGTTTAGGGTTTAGGGTTTAGGGTTTGGGGGGTTTTGGGGCCTTCGGGGTGTAGGGAAGGAATGTAAATTCAAAGAGGAAGTGTAAAGGCTACCTACTCAGCCACTAAGGCGGAAACACAAACCCTTGAAGGCGATTTGCAGAAGAAGAAGGGTTGCAGAGTCTGGGATTTCAGGAGTGATATCTTTGAAATACTCATTGCTGCAGCAACTGCAGCTGCAGCTGCAGCTGCAGCTTGTGCTATTGCTATTGCAATTGCTATTGGTGTTGCTTCTGTTGTGCTTTGCTGCTGTTGCTGTTGCTGTTGCTGTTGCTGTTGCTGTTGCTGTTACTGTTGCTGTGGTTGTGGCTGTGGTTGTGGTGGTGGTCGTCGTCTTTGCTGCTGTTGCTACGCTTGCTGCTGTTGCTACTGTTGCTGCTCTTGCTTGTTTCTGGCTTGCCTGCTCGCTTTGGGTTTGTTGCCAAGTCGATTTCAGACCTGATACAGCAGCCCCCAATTGAATCGTTTACTACCCACATGCCATTTGCGAGTTCGGCACGTTGCTCTGCGCCCCTCGAGCTCGCTTCTCCACCACAGGCCGCGCGCCACGCTGCAGGGCATCGACAACGGCCTGCGCATTGGTTGCGGGCGCTTACAAGCTGTTCTTGCTTGGCGCTCAGGCTTTGGGACCCCCAACACCCGACCCGTGAAGAAGACTTCCGCAACTAGCACGGTGCCCGGAATGATGCGATCTGTTGCCTGCACGAAAGTGTGGTTTAACTGCAACCCACCCTTTCCTGCTCCCCGCACACATCAGTGCCCTGTGAGGGAAAAGCAAAGACAGACGACCAATGATAACGACACTCCCAACCGGGCTTCAGCCTCACGTATTAGAGAGAGCGATGGAGAGAAAGGAGTAGAAAGATGGAAAGACGGAGAGAGAGAGAGAGAGAGAGAAAGACAGAGAGAGAGAGAGAGAAAGAGAGAAGGGACATAGAGAGAGAGAGAGAGAGGAGAGAGAGAGAGAGAGAGACATGAGAGAGAAAGAGAGAAGGGAGAGAGAGAAGAGAGAGCGAGAGAGAGAAAGGATAATAAAGATCAAAGAGAGAGAGATAGAGAGAGAGAGAGGTAGAGAGAGAGACGGAAAGGGAAATAGTCAGTCACGGCCGACCAGTCGAGGTAAAGCAACCAGACGACCGCACAACCGCAAGCCCTAAACTCCAAAATCGAAGCGGCCGAGGTGGTCAGTTTAGGTTTTTGGGTCGTCGGGATTAAATCACAAGGATTAGGATTTAGGGGTTAAAGGGCTCCTTTTGGTGAGAGCAACTAACCTCCAGAGTAAGGGGCTGCAGGATAGCATTTGACCCCCGAAATAGGGCATTTACCATTGCCTTGATTGTGTGGAGTGGTGATCAGTACTGCAAGGCTCCGAGTCGACCGTAAAGCACTACTTGGAGGTTCATGGTACTTATGAAGCAATTGCAACTGTACTTCTAACCCACTTCTACGCCCCTGAAGTGCCCTAAGAGGGTTTTAAGTACAGTTATAAGTGCAGTTATAGTTGGTTAATAAGTACCATGAGCCTCCAAGTAGAAGCCTGGTGGCCTCAAGGGAACCTTCGAGGGTCTTGCTGAGGGCGTCGGGGCAAAGGTCTTCTTGGAGGGGTTGGGTTTGTTTGGAGGTGTTGGGGTTTTAGCCACTCTTTATGAAAAAACTCGGATGGCAAGCAGTGATCGTAACCAATTAGGGTTGAACCACTTCCGAAAGCCAGAAGCTGTAATCCCTCCACACTGCGAAAGCCTTTTGTCCAGCTTTAGAGCCAGGGTTGTCGTACAGACCCTGATATCGGAAGCCAGGCCGAGGCCAGGCCAGCAGAACTTTCACCTTGTCGATCTCGTCGATCTGGTCTACAACATCATGAAGGTTCATGGGCCCACCCCAGCAGTAAGCCGTAATCATTGACGCTCGTGGTCCATCTTCCGAGCGGCACCAAGCCTTCCGCGCACCAAAAATAGCCTGCGCCACAACCGTCGATCGTCGGACATCCGATGGAAATCGGGAGCAGAAGGACTTCGAAGAATCGGAGCTCAGATGGGACGGTTTGGAATGCCCAAGAGGAAGTAAATCATGCATGACAAGCCAAATGCACCTGTACGTACCCAGGGATAGATGGCCAGCGGTATGCCACCATGTCGCTGTAGGCAGCGAAGCTCAATGTTGCGACTCCTGTCGCTCGTAGAGCCACACGCGGGTGCCCTCAACTCCGGTCCAAGTCATCTCAGCGAAAACAGATCCCGTGTAGCCTTGGTTGTGCGCGAGGACACGCGCCATGTCTAGTCAGTGCCGTCGTTTGTCTAGTTTACCAGGTTGGCCCTTAACACCCTCTGAAAAATGGAAAATAGTCCAAACGAGATCCTCTTGAACGCACATGTAAAATATCCAAAGGACCTACCTAGTTTAATTTAGCAGTGCTACAGTCAGAGGATCTGCACGAAAGCCTCTCCAGTCTACTCGAGGATTTTTTTGGCCATCTTGCTCAGTAGAAGTCTAGCTACATGCAGGCTGGTCCATAAACCCAAAACCAGATGTCCCAAGCGGATGTCCGATACCTCGGTATTTGAATTGAGGTGGGGCTAGCAAGCCCTGCGCCCTTCTAGTGATGGGTTTAGGGCAGTTTAGGGTTTGGGGCGGAGGGTGCCTTGTAGAAACCACACAGTCAACCCCGCAAAGCAGCGAAAAGAGCCGTCACCCCTAAACCTTACATGGAGGTCTCCGAAAATTGGGGCACCCATTTTGGGGGCTCCAAAAACACAAGGATTATAATATTTGGGGTTACGGATACATATATATATATATATATATATATATATATATTGGGGTACCCCTATCTATTATCCATTATCGCAAGCCCCCACATGCGTACTGCCCGGGAGCGTAGACCCGCAGCCCGGCTGTGAGGCAAGGCCGTCAGCGTTGCAGCGCGACGGAGGGAGGAGGCCTAACCAGGGTTTAGGGTTTAACCAGGGTGTAAACCCTAAACCGCAAACCCCAAATCTTACAAGGCTCTAGGGGTTAAGGGAAGTTTAGGGGCTTCGAAGGCTTATAAGGCTTCATCATAAGTGTTTAGCAGGTTAAGAGGGCCTCTGAACTGAGGTCAGGGTTGAGATCTTAGGGTTCGGCATGTTCGGGAGCTTTCAGCCCATGATTTTCAAGATGCGAAGATGTAAAACCCAAACCGTAAACCCCACAACCCCAGCCCGGAGGCTTCAAGGGGCACCAGCGAAGTCGAAAGTTCACCCTGACCCCTAAACCCTAAACCCTAAACCCTAAACCCTAAACCAACCCTGAACCCTGGGCTGCGCTTGGTGGTTGAAGCTCTTGGCTTCAACTTTTGGGCTTCGGGTTTACCTACTGACTCTTAGTAGGGGATGAGGTAACTAGGTACCCTAAATCCGCCTTCTTTCCCTTTTATGACTTTCTGGCAACATATAGGGTACGCAATTCCCGCATGCCATGCTAAAAGAACCCAGAAGTTTAGGGTTTAGGATTGAGCTTTGGGACATGGGTCCTCGCAGGCGACTCGCAGGTGAACCAATGAAGGCATTTCAATGTATCCTCTGCTAGATGGGCTCACAACATGCTTTCAAAGACCCTAAACCCAGAACCCTAAACCCCAAACAACAGATCCTAAACCCTAGATCCTAAACACTAAACCCTAAACCCTAGATCCTAAACCCTGAACCCTCAACCCTAGATCCTAAACCCTAGGCCCTGGATCCTAAACCCTAGATCCTATACCCTAAACCCTAGATCCTAAACCCTAAACCGTAAACCCTAGATCCTAAACCCTAAAGTTTAAAACCTAAACCATAAACCCCAAGTGAACCCTAGACCTGGCCTCCCGGCCAAGCTTGGAGCAGACCGCCGCCTCATGAGATGCGCCGGTGTGGCATGGGTTCTAGTGAAGGAGCTTAAGACTAAGTTACCATGACAGGGTTTAGGGCTTAGGGTTTAGGGTGTAGGGTTTAGGGTTTAGGGTTTAGGGTTTAGGAATTAGGGTTTAGGGTTTAGGGTTAGGGTTTAGGATTTAGGGTTTAGGAGGAGTTTTGTCCAGGTGTCCATGCGAAAGGTATAAATAATATATATATATATATATATGTATATATATATAAGGTATATAATATATAACATATATAGATATATATATATATATATATATACATAGAAGAGGCTTATATAGTGGAATAAGATTAAGTGTCCCTTCTTGGGGTCCCTCCTTGTACCCGTGAAGCCCCCCTGAGAACCCTACTGAACGAGTATTGTTGTTAACCCTTCAATTGTTTGAGGGGGCTTCATCCGAAAACATGTGTCCTTACCGGCTCATTTGTCTGCAGTAGGAGCATGGTTAACCTCCGGGTTTTTCCATGCAAAGCCCACTGGAGCACCCAAAAAGGCTAAAGCGCCACGTGTGCAACTCGACGTCCCCGGCACTCTAAAGTTTACCTTGTAAGCGCCTTCAAGTGACAAGATCGGGCAGAAGCGCATCCGAAACCCTAAAACCTAAACCCTAAACCCTGGGCTTAAGCGCATCCGAAGGGCGAGCAGCTCCTCACCAAAACAGAGAGAGGAGACAAAGATGTGGGTCGCCTGCCACGAGGAAGCCTAAATTAGCATCACGATTGTACGTGGAGGTCCAGGGTACTTGCTACATGATAGGGTCTAGGGTTTAGGGCTTAGGGTCTAGGGTTTCGGGTTTAGGGTGTAGGGTTTAGGGTTTAGGGTTTAGGGCTTACTTAGGGTTTAGGGTTTAGGGTTTACGGTTTACGGTTTGGGTTTACGGTTCAGGGTACGTAGTTATAACCCCGAGTATAATAGTATAACTGTACTTATAAGCCCCCCTAAGTCCTCTAAGTAGGTTCTAAGTAGAGTTAGAATTGGGGTTATACGTACCCATGAACCTCCACGTACCTAGGTTGCCCAGGAACCCAGGATTGAGCAGGGTGCCCTTTTTGGCTTAAAAGGGCTTTATAAGGGAACCTACACCCCCCCAACAAGGGAAAAAGGGTAGTACTGGGCATCTGATATTGAACCTCCAAACTCTGAGTTGCAACAAAAGCCGGCGAACCTACAGCGCAGAGGGCTTGGGATAGCTTCGGAGGCTGTTGGCAGGAGTCAGCTAAACCCTAACCCCGAAACCCTAAGCCCCAAACCCTAAACCCTAAACCCCAAACCCTAAACCGTAAACCCGTACATGCCGCTATGCGGATCTAAATCGAGCCTGCGCCGAAGCACTGACCACCCCTGTGCACGCTGCGCTGATATGAAATGGTCTGAACTGATCAGCTCCGTACCCACGAGCAAGGATATTATGATGCCCTAAACCCTAAACCCTAAACCCTAAACCCTAAACCCTAAACCCTAAACCCTAAACCCTAAATTGAGGGGATCCTACTATTTGGGGGTCTATTCTTAGGGGTCAACTTACTTTCGCAAACTGCCACATGAGTCTGGAGACGACTTTCACCACGAGGCCATGCCTGCGAAATGTCGGCTTCCAGAAGGTCGCCTTGTACGAGCACGAGGTCCTTTGCAGCAATTTTAAACTCGACTCTAGGGGCCTAAATAATTAGAATAGGGGTTTGGGGGCTTGCGGGGGGGGGGGGGGGGTTATCATAGTACAGTCTTTAAAGGGACCAGAAGGGATTTTAGTGCTTGGGATGTTTTCGGGGGTGACGTCTTTCCAATGGCCGGGCCAACAACGACGGCCACGGCCGGGGTTTCCCGGCGGGATGTGCACCGAAACATGACGTCAAGCTGCAGCTACTGCTGTATACTACTTGGAGGTTCATGGTACTTAGTAACCCAATTATGACTGCACTTATAACCCAATTATAACCCTATTCGGGTACTCAAGGGGCTTATGTGTGGGTTATAGCTGCACTTGTTATGGGTTGCTAAGTACCCTGAACCTCCAAGTCCTACACACAACGATGGCCAGTAGAACTAAGCCACTGCAAACTATCACTCAACGGAAGTGACTTAAGGAACTCTAAATCCAGCCTAAAGATCAACGTACAAATGTCATCAGGCTAAGGATATTCAAAGGGTCCTAAGTACGTATATGGGAACCATAATAGTAATGTCTAGTATAGAAACCCTACTTTAGGTACTTAGGACCCTTTGGGTTACTGGTAAACAAGCCCCCCTACAGCGGCGTCGAGGTAGGGATTAGGGTATAGGGCTTGCATGTATTGAAAAACCCGATCTCCTAGAAACTCTATATATATATATATCACCCTAAACCCTAAGCCTTAAAACCCTAAACCCTAAACCTTCAGCCCCATACCCTATTCCTTGAACCCAAGGATGAAGGTCGTTGTCGGGGAAGTCGCAAATGTACGGCATGTGCCTGACCATGCGGGGAAAGTCACAACCTAAGATTCAAAATCCGAATTCTCTTTCACATAAGTCCGCAAAAAACCGGGGCCCCAAACCCTAAACTCTACACCACATAAACCCTAAACCCTGCCAACAGATTCTGAACCGGGCGTCCTCCTGCACGGTCCTCTGGGAGACGTTCTGCTGCAGCATGCTGCCTTGCGCAAGTCCCTAAGGCGGCCGAGTTTCAAGGAATGCAGGGAGGGGGGACCCTTAATCTTATTCCCCTACATAACCCCTTTTAGAACCCTTATATAGACCCTATGTACCTAAGTAGGCGAAAAAATAACCCGCAAAGAGCCCCTAAGGTCCCCAAAAAGGGTCCCTCCTTTAGTCCCTTGAAACGATAAACCCAAACCCTAAACCTTAAGCCCTAAACCCTAAACCCTAAACCCTAGTCGCTTGCCTTGAGAGTTATAGTCTTCATGTCCAAACTTTAGGGTTCCCAGCCATTTTTCCTGTTGGATGGCCGTGAGGCTTGGGCTCTACAGTAGCCCAGGAAGCCCAAAGGTTTAAGGTTTAGGGTTTTGGGTTTAGGGTTTAGGGTTTTGGGTTTAGGGCCCCTAAGTTCAGGAGCACACAGTATGCCTTAAGTGAGAACCGTGGGCTCTCTGGGATGGTTAGGGTTTAGGGCTTTAGGTTTTAGGGTTTAGGGTATAGGGTATAGGGTTTAGGGTTTAGGGTATAGGGTATAGGGTTTAGGGTTTAGGGTTCATGGCTGGGGCCATGGCGTTTCTTGACCTGACAGCTCTGCTCTCTTAAACCCTCAACCAATGTCCGATTCCAGTCGGTTTGGAGGAGTACGCGCCCTCCTTGCATAAGTTCCGTGCGCACTCAGGAAACCTAACCCTGAACTGCCCTGTGAACGCTGTCAAGAAAAAGCTGTCTGGGGGTGGGTGGGGGGAGGGGGAAGGGGGAAACCCTGAACCCTAAACCCTAAACCCTAAACCCTAAACCCTAAAACCTAAACCCTCAACCCTCAACCCTCACCCTAAACCCGAAACCCTAAACCAAGGGGTTCCTCTCCAAAATCCCAAGAGTTGCCTCGGAGAGCTGCACCCGCATAGATCAATCCTAAACTTACCCTAAACCCTAAACCCTAAACCCTATATAAGCCCTAAACCCTACACCCTTAACCCTGAACCCTGAACCCTGAACCCTGAACCGTAACCCTAAACCCTAAACCGAGGGGTTCCTCCCGGAAATCCCAAAAGTTGTCTTGGAGAGCTGCGCCCGCATAGGTCAATTCTAAACTTAGCCTAAACCCTAAACCCTAAACCCTAAACCCTACACCCTACACCCTAAACCCTAAACCCTAAACCCTAAACCCTAAATCCTAAACCCTAAACCCTAAACCGGGTTCCTCCCCGAAATCCCAAAAGTTGCCTCGGAGAGCTGCACCCGCATAGATCAATCCTAAACTTAGCCTAAACCCTAAACCCTAAGCCCTGAGCCCTAAACCCCTACCATACTACAATGTATGGACTGGTCCTTGGGCTCTCTTGGCTTGGGCCCAGCATGCCTCGGAGGGAAGCTGCTGTGCCGGATGCGACGAGCTTCGACCAAGCCTGGCCGAAGGGTTTAGCGTTTAGGGTTTAGGACTTCGGGTTTTCGGGTTCGGGTTTTATAAAGGTCAACTGGGTTTGTTGGTCCATTTTGGCCAACATGGGGTCGAATTTTGTTTATCACACGTATGGGCATGTAAGGGCTTAGGTCCTCCCCGGCTTTGAAGGGGTTCGAAAACATGTGTGTGTGTGTGTGTGTGGGGGGGTGGGTAGGTGGGTGGGTGGGTGCGTGGTGGAGGCTTTGTTCTATGCGTATATTATATTTGTGTGACATTCTGGTTAACAAACATAACACACTTCCAATATGTTTAGTTGAATATTCTTTGAGTGATAAATATCATTCAAGCATTTAAGAAAATAAGTGTGTGTGTGTGTATGTATAAATATAGACATGCTTGGTAGCCCAGTAATCATCGCAAAATAAAAGTACCCTTTTCTGGTTTGGCTACTTAAAAAGGAAACCAAGGACCAGAACAAGGGTAAAGGGTACCACCGGGCTACCAAGCTAACCTTAAACCCTAAACCCTAAACCCTAAACCCTAAACCCTAAACCCTAAACCCTAAACCCTAAATGAACCAAACAAAGGGGGAAAAGGGTACCACCGGGCTACCAAGAGAAACAGGCGGACCTGCTTCGCTTGTGCCGTTCGCTCCGGGCAGAGCTCGACCCCCACAGCACGCTTGACGGCCGGCCACTCGAGGTATGCCTGCAATCTGAGGCGGCTTAAAAGGTTTGGGGTTTTGGGGTTTTGGGGTTTAGGGTTTGGGGTTTAGGGTGTAGGCTAAGTGATTGATTTATGAGGTATGGGGCTCTTTGGGAAGTTCTCCGAGGCAACTCCGCCTCCCTCTCCCCCACCCCGACGGCTGGTCTTGACAGCGTTTACATTTGAGAGTTCCGGGCAGTTCAGGGTAGGCTTCATGAGTGCGCACGCCCTTGCGAGAACCGAACCTTAGAAACAACCCCCTAAACCGAATCCCCAACCTCCAACCCCTAAACCCTAAACCCTAAACCCTAAACCCTGAACCCTAAACCCTAAACCCTGAACCCTAAACAACCCTCGGCGCCCAAACCCTAAAGGGTAAAAAAAAACCCGAATTCCGAAGCCACGCCTGGGTGACGAGCTTGCCACAGCCTCGGCTGTTCAGAAGATACGAGAAATAAAATGCCCGCGTTCCTGGGCACAAGGAACCTCCGAAACGCCTAAACTCTCAATCCGCCCCCGAAAAAATTGGCCAAAAACACTCAGAAAGCATCCTAACCTCAACCCAAAACCCTCAACCCTAAACCCTAAACCCTCGAAGTTCACATAAGCCCAGGGAGCCGCTCCCCAGGTCGACGAAGTGGGACGACCCAAAGCCTCTTCTGGCTGGCTCTTAGTAGGGAATGAGTGAATGATGGTTTAGGGAAACCCTAAACCCTAAACCCTAAAAATTCCCTTTAAGGGATTATATAGGGCCCTCATTCCCTCATTCCCTATTTGGAGCGCGCCGACCGCACGTTCGCGCGCGCAGGCATCCCTGAACATGACAAGGTTTGGGGACATGGAGACATGTAAGTGTGAGCGGCTGGCGATCCTTTTTGTTACTGGAAAAGCCACGAGCTGTCCTTCGCAGGCAAACCAAAGTCTTGTGGCGGACATCCAAGCTGTCCAGCACGAGCAATGCGGCAAGTCGACAAAGACGAGAGAACTGTACGAGAACTTTGGCCTCAGAAGTGCCCCTCAGGAAAACAATGCCAGAAGCCGGCAAAGCAGCAGGTGGATCATCCTCACAGAGGTCAAATATGAACAGCTGCAAGGAGCAAAGGTTCCATGGCTGGCCTGCTCAGAAAGTGGTTTTTGCCTTGAACACTGCTGGCCCCGAGGGACTGTGCATATGCATGTCATGAGAAGCACAGGAAGCTGCGTGTTCATGCCATGACTGGCCTTTGCCCTGAAAACTGGTGGCCCCGAGTGATCTCGCATGTGCATGTCGTGAGAAATACAGGAAGAACTGCGCATGCCGACATTTCTGCAAGTGGCTGAAGAGAGCCCCACCTTTGGAGTAGACCCTGGAAAAAAAGTATATACTTTTTAGGTATAAGTAACTACAATAGGAACCCAGAACCATAAAGAGTATTAAAGTATAGTACTCCAAAACCCAGGAGCAGTTCTGCGCGCGAACGTGGCGTCGGTGGGAAGAACCAGGGCGGTCTTTTGGTTCTTCGGACCGCGAGCAGGGACCCGGGGGTTTTAAGGAGGCTTCAGGGGTTGAGGGTTTAGGGTTCAGGGTTCAGGGGGGTTTAGGGGGGTTTAGGGGGGTTTCGGGGGGCTTTAGGGGGCGTTAGGCGGGTGTAGAGGGGAGGGGGGTTAAAGGGGTTTGGGGAGGCTGAGGAGGGTTTAAGGGGTTTGGGGCTTAGGTGATTTATCGTGTGCATTGGTTTTATAGGGCTTTACAGGGTTGAGTGGGTTTCGTCAGGGTTTGGAATTGATTTACGGCTTATACCGAGTTTGGGGATGGTGGGGCTTTTTGGGGCTGACAGGGTTTAGGGCTTTAGGGTTTAGGGCGGGTGCTGATAAGGCTGATACACCCCAGGCCCCTTAAAATCCCAAGCGCTCGCCCTAAACCCGAAACCCTGAACCCTAAACCCTAATCCCAAGCCACTTGATATCCCAAGCGCTCATCCCGAAACCCCGATCCGCCTGCTTGCGACAGGCCCAGGGCTTCAGCGAGACGCCGAGCTCCAGTCGGGGTGACCTCGCCATAGGTTCGGGCCTGCAGGCAGGTGGCGGTCTCCTGTATTTATACATGTGTAGTTGGGTTTTTTGGATTAGATAATGGGATGTTTTGACTAGAGTCATTATAGCGCTTTTTCAATGGGCGACTGGGCTTTATAGGGTTTCTTGAGGGTATATATATATACATATATACACATATATATATATATACTAATATATTAAGATATTTAAAAAAAAATATATATATATATGTATATAGAGTACGGTGATAGGTCTAGAAGACCCGAAAACCCAGGGCCCCAAGAACCAGAACCCGTAGTTGGACCCGGAACAGGATGCGGGGTTTTGGGTTTCAGGGTTTTGGGGCTGCAGGCTTAGGGTTTAGGGTTTAAGGTTTAGGGTTTAGGGTTTAGGGTTTAGGGTGTAGAGTTCAGGGTTTAGGGTTTCGGGATCACGCGCTCAGGACTTGAGGCCTTGGGGTTTTGGGGTGTTAGGACCCTAAGCCCAAAACCCCAAACCCAAACCCAAAACCCTAAGCCCTAAACCCTAAAGCCCAGATTTGGGTGCTTTAAAAGCTCCATTCAGCCACTGGGGCTGCGGGCACCGGAGGTGTGCTGGCCGTAAGCGCATAGGGGTTTAGGGTTTTTAGGGTTTTTGGTTTAGGGTCTAGGGAGAGGCTCTAGGGTTGGGAGTTCGAAGTTTGCCCGCAAAACCGAAGTTCTTTCACCTTTACAAGAACTGCGCTGGAAGGTTCCAGCTTTACGTGGGGAGTTATTCCAACCTCACAGTAAGATACCTACGATTGCAACTGGTATCCGGGGTACTCATCACCCTACTGCATCGAGTCGCGTTCCCTGCATCAACCCCTAACATCCCACAGACAACCCCACCGCGGGTGACAGTTCTATAGTCAAGGTCACCTCGTAGGGTTTTCTGTGGTTTAGGGTTTAGGGTTTAGGATATAAGGTTTAGGGTGGAGCCTTCCCCCCCTCCCCCTCCCCCTCCTCGAAGTGATCCCTGCAGCAAACTCCCATGACGCTCCAACCCAAACCCAACAAGTACCGGTCCGAAAATCAAGGCCCTGCCTGATCCTCGACTGCACTGTTCAGGCCTGTCTGGCTTCTGGATCTTGGGCGTGAGAAAGCTTAGAATGCACACATGCCCGGCGACCTGAACTGGTCATAAGCATAGCCCCTTCATAACAAGGAACGCCAGCCAGTTCTCTCAAACCGTGGCATCCTTTGCGCTAAAAATTGAGGGTTTCGAAAGTTAGGGGAACCCCCACCACAAGGTGTGTTGGGGATGGGGGAGGCAATGCATCATGTACCTCTAGAGGGTGTTACAGCGAAGGACCTGGCAAGGCTGCGAAGAGGAGGGCGTGGGGGGGGGGGGGGGGGGGGGGGGGGGGAGGAGGTGAGAAGGCCTCCCTCGAAACCTGTAAATACAAAAACACATATTTGCATATGATGTATGTATACAAAATATATATATATATACATATATATATATACATATCTATTCCCTAAACCCGAACCCCCCAAAGCCTATATCATGCTTCTTCTAGCCACTTGAGCCAAAGAGCCGACGTCATCCCTCAACACTCGGTCGAGGTGCTTCCAGGCGCCTGGGCTGTTTTGGGCTTCTTTTGTGGTTTTGGGGTTTAACCTTAAACCCTAAACCCTAAACCCAAAACCCAAAACCCAAAACCCTAAACCCCCAAAACTGAAGACCGGCCCGCTTCCCAGGAATGCGGCCGGTCGCTGCGGGCTGCCGGAAGGAGCCCGCAGACCGAGGCTGGCTTGCCGAAAGCTCAACCGCAGGCAGGTCTTGGACCCGCAGCTCCACGCGGCTTTGCAAAGGCCGCCTCTGTCAGTCTATATAAAATGATAGCCCTAAACCCTGGCGCAAACGACCGGGGCACGCCTGAAGTCCCTCCACTTGCTGGTGCACAGACAGGAAAGGCCCGAAGGCCTGGAGGCGAAAGTAAAGGGCTTGGGACTTTTATTTCGATTTAAGGTCCGGAGGCGAAGATTGGGGCCGGAGGCTCTGATATTGTAACTCAAGGGTTTGGGGAAGTAAAACCAAGACCCGGAAACTTAAACTAAGGGTTTGGGCACCTAAGATTAGTCCCGGAGGTTTAAATGAATGGTTTGGGGGACCTAAAATTCAGGAAGCTTAAAATGCAGGTGTGGGGACTTAAAACTGATTCCCGGAGTCTTTATCTCTAAGGCCTGGAGGCTTCAAAAATGGCTTGGGGGCTTAAAATTACGAAAACCTAAAATTAAGGCCCGGAGGCTTAAATTAGAAGTTTGTTGATCTAAAATTAAGGGCCCGGGAATGAAGGGTTGGGCGAGCGGCTTACATCAAATTCAGGGTTTGGGAGTTTCAAACTACGGCCCAGAGGACGACATTCAGGGTTTGGGGATTCAAAACTAAATTAAGGCCTGGAGGCAAGAATAAAAATGAAGGCTCTGGGGCTCAAAACTGGCCAGTTGGCGGAATCGAGTCGAGCCCGCTGCTTTTGCTAATCCTGAAAGGACTGGCCTGCCACTTTTGCCTGAAAGGGCTGCTTGGACGTTCATGGTACTTATTAAGTACTTATAAGTGTACCAAAAACCATATTAGGGCACTTCAGGGGCTTATAAGTGGGTTGTACGTACAGTTATAACTGGTTAATAAGTACCATGACCCTCCAAGTGGAAACATCCGCGGACCCGTTGCTTCTGCTTCCTGAAACGAAAAATTGCTTTGGGGGATGAAGAAGGTGGAAAGAACAGTTTTCAGAACGGCCGAAGGGCCGCCCCAACGCAGAGACATCTTGCTTTCCCGACAGCTGCATTTTGCTAGATAACCTTGCTTGTTCCTGGCGTTTGGCCAGACGATTGCTCCACAGAACCATGTTATCCCCCCTTGATAGGGGGGTGGGGGGTAGACAACCCTAAGCCGTCCAAGGTTTGTAGTTTGGGTGGGAGGGTGGGCATTGCCGCTCGTGCGCCGACCCCCAACCACTTCATGGAGGGTCGAAGCGCGTTCGCATCGCAAAACCCTAAACCATGAACCCTAAACCCTAAACATCCCTAAACCCTAAACCCTAAACCCGGAACCCTAAACCCTAAACCCTAAACCCTAAACCCTACACCCTCTCCAAAGCCTAAACCCGGGGCGCCTTGCGCCTTGGGGTTCCGTGGCTGATGTTCAGGATGTGGGGCTTGACGTCTGACGGCTTCTTATCTTAGTTGCTGAGTTCATAAGCCCCAAAAAAGTGTACACTTTCGGTTCTATAGGGGATTATCGTATCCCAAAAAAGTGTAAAGTGTACTCGCTCAACTACTAAGTTGGGGCTTCGTGTGAGGACTTCACCCCCCTTTTTCAGGGTGCTTCGGGGTTTGGGTGTTTTGGGCTTTGGGGTTGGTTGTGGGTTTAGGGTTCTCATGGGTTGTCTGTGGGGTTCTGGGCTTAGGGTTTGGGTTTCTTTTGGGTTCGGGATTTCGGGTTTGGGGTTCTGTCGGGTCTGGGTGGGTTCGTTGAGGTTCGGGGTTTCTTATTTTGGTTGTTAGGGTTCAGGGTTCTTTGGGGTTTCGGGTTTTTGGTTCGCTAAACTTCGAGACTTGCACACCTGCAAGCAACCATTAAACCCTGAAGCAAACGACTCCCAGGGCGCTGTCGAGCGCGGCGTCAACCTCGCCACGATGCGCCAGCGTGGCGCTGTCAGCCTGCCATGTGTGGGAGCCGCGAGCTCGTGGGGTTTAGGGTTTAGGGTTTAGGGTTTAGGGTTTAGGGTTTAGGGTTTAGGGTTTAGGGCTTAGGGGTTTCTGAGGTTGAGCTCGGGCTTCAAGGTTTATACGGTTTGGGTCTAGGGTTTAGGACTTACCCCGTCCACGCCAGGCGCTGGGCTGCATGGCCGGAGAGCTGGTGGGAGGATGCGGCGGGGCTGCTCCGGGCCGCAGAACCCGGAGCACGCCCCATGCCCACCAGTCGGGCTTTCTCTGTGCTGGCTCGAAGGATGGACAGAAGGTTTTGGGTTTTGGGTTTTAGGGTTTACGGCTTGGGGTTTAGGCTTGGGGTTGGGCTTGCTACTATTTAGAGTTTGGGATGGACAGCCATCCTTCTGCCAATTGCACAAACAAGAAGCCATAAAGCGCCTGTGCGGAGCGCTTTCCCTAAACCCTAAACCCTCAATACCTCATTTGATGTCGCGCCCACAGTACGAGGGGGCATATGGGGGCGAGCAGATGCGTGACCTCTGTGGCACCCTACACCCTACACCCTACACCCTACACCCTACACCCTACACCCTACACCCTACACCCTAAACCCTAAACCCTAAACCCTAAACCCAACCACCAAATCTGCAGGATCTTGACGTTGCTCTGGGGGCCTTAGGGGTTTGCGAGCCTAGAGGTTCACCAAGGGCTTTTCTTGGGACATTGTTTTTTTTTTTTGGGGGGGGGGGGGGAGTTCGCGCTGAGGAGTTTAGGGTGCTTGGGTGGCAAAACGGCCCAAAGTACGTCAGATTGATAAGGTGCAAACCACAAGTGCTGTGTTGTTTTTAGACTCACAGGGTTGGGTCGTGCCTAAACCTTAAGCCCTAAACCTTAGATTCCTGATGAGTTATTATCTTGTCGGGGATCTTGTGGCTCGCGGTTTGCGATTTTGTCCGTAGAGTCGAAAGACATGTTCATCATCATCACCATCACCATCACCATCATCATCGTCATCAGCCAGGATAGCCCTTAAAACGCTCTGCAAAGTATTCCTGAATATGCTCCTCTTAAACCCAACAAGGGAAGAACACATAACATGTCCGAAGGGCCTACAAACCTAAAGCTCGACCTTGCCTAACATAGGGGTTGGAATTATTACTAATACTATTCCTTTATGGTCCCTTTATAAATATACTCTAATAACCCTATTACTCAGGCCCCTATGTTGGACTGTCAACTTTAGCCCCTGGTTGCTTAGAAGCTTCTGGTGGAGGCTGTAAAAGTTGGGCTATGGCACAGATTGCGGTGGTTCAGGAAAACCCCCCTGGTTCTTAGTGGGGAATGAGGGAAATGAGGGGCCCTATATATACCCTTGAAGGGATTCTATGGGGCCTTCATTCCCTCGTTCCCTCCTACGAACCATCCGGAAGAGTCAGGTTGAGGTGTGGGGGTCCGAGGGGGGGGTCTCACGAATGTAAGGCTTCTGGTTCTGGTCTTCGCAGGGCAAAACAATCTTGGCTGCACTTAGTAGGGTAGCTGTCAATTAAATGTTTGGCTGGCCTTATTCAGAGACCCAATAAAACCCAAAAAGGCCAAGGATCTAAAGCTACAGTAAAGCACCACAGAGCAATCTTCGCAGCGCCTTCGGGCTTCAGGGGCTTCCCAGGGCTTGGGGGCTTAGGACCTTAGGATAGGATAAACCCTAAGCCTAAACCCTAAACCCTAAACCCTAAACCCTAAACCCTAAACCCTAAACCCTAAACCCTGAACCCTAAACCCTAAACCCTCAAGCCCAAACCCTGCACCCTGGGAAGCCTCTGGTTCGGCCCGACTGACCGCCACGATGGCCGTGGACGCGCGACGAAGACCTGGGCACTCGACTTGAGCTTGTTCTGGCATCTTTAGACGGCTTAAGGTTCTAGGGTTTTAGGGTTTTAGGGTTTAGGGTTTTAGGTTTTTGGGTTTTAGGGTTTGGGGTCAGCTTTAGACGGCTTAGGGTTTTAAGGTTTAGGGTTTTTAGGTTTAGTGTTTTAGGGTTTTGGGTTTTAGGGTTTAGGGTTTTAGGGTTTAGGGTTTTAGGGTTTGGGGTTCAGGGCTCCTCCCCCCCACCCTCAAAAACCAATACCCCCTAGCCAAGATTAAGGCTCAAAGAAGGCGCCTGCTTGGGCGCTAAACGTATAACCCCACTCCAGCGTATAAAACTCAAGTACTCAGAAGGGTAGCTAAAACTTAAAATTTTAGCTACCTTATTAAGAAACCCAACAAACCCAAAAAGGCTAAGGATCTAAAGTTACAGTAAAGTACCACAAAGTAGGTAGACCCTAAACCCCTGAGACCCTGATGCTGAAGCTGCACTCAGACTGACGAACCCACATGGCCCTCAATGGTTCCTGAAGAACCCTAAACCCTGAACCCTAAACCCTAAACCCTAAACTCTAAAACCTAAACCTAAAAGTCAAAAACAGTTTCAAACACCTGAAACCAAAGATCCTAAATCTCTAAACCCCTACAAGCCCTAAATCCCTAAGCCCTGCATCCCAACACTCTGAAAGCAAGAACTCCCAGACCCGAAAACGAAGTCCCAGCCGCGCCCACCAGCGACCGCAGCTAGCAAAGCGCTGAAGCCGGCCCGGGCCGAGAGATGAACGGTACCTCATCGTCTCGTTTAGGGTTTAGGGTTTAGGGTTTAGGGATTAGGGTTTAGGGTTTACGGTTTAGGGTTTAGGCTTAGGGCTTAGGGTTTAGGGATGTTCCCCCTTATGCTAACAGTAGTCCTTAATGGGGATAAAAATGGGGGATACTAGAATCCCTCTTAAGGACCGTTAGTATAAGGGTGTACATCCCAAGTTATGGGTCATTTGGGGTTCGGGTTTAGGGCCTCAAGGCCTTCGTAGGTTTAAGGGTTGAGGGTAGCAAAGGGTTAGGGATTGAGTTTCTTTTGCGTTTGCTTGAAGGCTCATGAATAGCTCTCACATGCAGGGTAAGAAGAATCTAGCCACTTAAAGCTGGAACCCTAAACCCTCCGACCTGCCACCTGTCCCTCCTAACCCCCCCCCCCGCCCCCAAGCCCTTGAACAAATTCCTGAATTTGACCCTCTTAAACCCAATAAGAGACCTTATGAAACGTCCCCTAAACCCCAAACCCCAAACCCCAAACCCTAAACCCTAAACCCTTTGAGGGTGCCGGCCCCCTTTGGCCCCACCGGCCTCGAAGTGCCCCTTGGAGTCGGTTTCCACAACGTGGGACCTGCGCCAGTGGGACAACACAAATGCGCTTTAGGGTTTAGGTTAGGGTTTAGGGTTTAGGGTTTAGGGTTTAGGGTTTAGGGCTTAGGGCTTAGGGCTTAGGGCTTAGGGCTTAGGGCTTAGGGCTTAGGGCTTCGGGCTTAGGGTGTTTAGTGTTCAGGGTTTAGGGTTCAAAAAACCCTTTGACCTGCACAGTTATGAACACTGAAGTCCTCCAGACCTCCCCTGCAACCTAAGCCCTGCAGAAGCCATAACACAGCACTCTAAGCCCTGGTTCTTAGTAGGGTTTAGGGTTTAGGGTTTAGGGTTTAGGGTTTAGTGTGGAGAGGGTTCTTAGTAGGGAATGAGGGAATGATAGCCCTATATATACCCTTTAAGGGACGACATAGGGCCCTAATTCCCTCATTCTCTAAGCTACCCGAAATCCCTGGCGAGCCCTCAACCTAATGACATGAGTGAATACCTTAAAGTAAAGCTCTCACCCCGACATCCTGGAAAAAGTGCCAAATACCTAAACCCTGCACCCTGCACTCCCCAAATTTCAAACCCAAAACCCTAAACCCTGAACCCTAAACCCTAAACCCTGAACTCTAAACCCGAAACCCTAAACCCTAAACCCTACACCCCCTAGACCGCTTGGACCCTAAACCGAAGTCCAAAGGGCCGACGGCTTCGGCGGTCGCCACGGCCGCAGCCAAGGCATCCTTGGGGTCCCAAGGTTTAGGGTTTAGGGGGTCAGGGTTTAGGGTTTAGGGTTTAGGAGGGTTTAGGGAGGTTTAGGGACCTTGGGTTTAGGGTTTGGGGTTTCGGG
The DNA here is from genome assembly GCA_905221605.1 of Symbiodinium natans. NCBI lineage: Eukaryota > Dinophyceae > Suessiales > Symbiodiniaceae > Symbiodinium > Symbiodinium natans. The sequence goes on from CAJNDS010002097.1 coordinate 172,581, forward strand.
TTCAGGGTTTAGGGTTTCGGGTTTGGGGTTCAGGGCTTAGGATTCAGGGTTTGGGGTTTCGGGTTGGCCTGAATTCTTTGGGGCCTTCCAGAGAGCCGACATTCCCGGGAATGCGGAGTATGCCTGAAATTTCAGTAGGCCTTTGCGTTTAGGACTCAAGGAATGCGATTCTCAAGCTATCTTGCGACTCTGAATATGATTTATGGAAAAGCTTCACTAAGAGGTATTGGGTTCTCTGGAGCTTGAGAGGCTTTAGGAATTCAGGTTTTGGGTCTCAGGGATCTTTAGCGGGTCGTAACGGGGCTTTGGGGTTTGGGGTTTAGGGTTTAGGTCCAGTTTAGGTGCTAGGGATTCTGTTTGAGGTCTTCAGGGCACCCAGGGTTTGAGGGTTTCTTCGGGCTTGGATGTTTGCGCGGTCATTTCGGGCCAAAGATAGGTTGAGGGTTTAGGGTTTAGGGTTTACGTAACCCCCTAAATGATGAACATCTAAGAGCTAAGCGTCAAGTAGAAACACCCTACCCTACATGCATCCCCCTGCTCTGAAAAGCCCATACCTTCCACGCCGGAGCCGAAGATCTTCAGGACACAGGACACTAAACGCTAAACCCTAAACCCGAATAGACCCCCAAAATCTACCGATCTCTTCTTGTTGGGGCTATTTCTTAAACTAAACAGTAGGCTGGCAGGGTTTAGAAATTAAGGGCTTGCCCCTCAACCCTCAACCCTCAACCCTCAACCCTAAACCCTAAACCCTAAATCCTAACCCCCGTGAAGAGTCAGGTTCCTGTGAAGGGCCACTCCATGGTGTCGCAACATGGCGGACGTCAGGGGTGCTTTGAGGTCGAGGGCTTTGGGGTTTATATTAAAACAAATACAAATATATGTATGTCTGCATATCTTTGGATGTTTGCTTGCACATATAGAAAAAAATATAGAAAATATATATATATATATATATATATATATATATATATATATATATATATATGGGGGTTTACGCAAATAAGGGGCCCCTCGTAGATTCCCCTAAATAGTAGCATTCTCTTACAATAAGGACCCCGTGAAGCTACCCCTAATTTCGGAAACCCTAAACCCTAAACCCTGAACCCTAAACCCTAAAACCCCCCATATCCGCCGACCCCAGCCGGGGGCGGCGTCAGTGAAGACCCACTGCGTGTTAGACCTTCCACCTCATCTATGACAGGCTTGCCGCTCCCACCCCCACCCCCCACCCCCACCCACCCCGCCATTCCCCATGGTCCCATGGCCCCAGCCTTCTACCATAGGCCCTAAGCTGAGTTTTAAGGGCTCCAGTTCGCGCTTGCTCCACTTCCCCCCCCATGACCCTCTGGCCCCATGGCTTCATGGCCCCAGCGCCCCAGGGCCCTACCCCCATGGTTCCATGGCACTATAAGGGCTCCAGTGCGTGCCCGCTTCCTCCACTCCCCCCCACCGCTCCCCATGGCCCTCTGGCCCCATGGCTTCATGGCCCCAGCGGCCCAGGCCCACCCCCAGGTCCATGGCCCTCTGGCCCCACGGCTTCATGGCCCCCGCAGCCTGGCTCCAGCCTTCTATCAAAAACGCTTCCTCTCTTTCATGCTCTCTGCGGCCCAGCCCTGACACGCGCATGGTCCAGGGCCCTACCCCCATGGTCCCATGGCTGGCCCCATGTCCCCAGCGCTTCAGGGCCCTACCCCCATGGTCCCATCCCTACCCCCATGGTCCCATCCTCAGCCTTCTTACCAGGCTCCAATGCATGTTCGGCACCCGCCCTCTCCGCCCTGGCTATGGCTTCATGGCCCCAACAGCCCAGGCCTGTCCCATGGCCCCAGCCCCCAGCGGCCCAGGGCCTACCCCCAGGTCCATGGCCCCAGCCTTTCCAGCCTTCACCATACCCCGTATTCCCATGACCCAGCCTTCTGCCAGTTGCTCCACCCGCCCCCACCCCACCCCCTCACGGACAAGGCAATGATTTAAAGGGTTCCAGGCTAATTCTTAAGGGCTCCAGTGCATGCCCGCGCCCCCTCCGTTTTCCCCCGCCTCCTCCCCCCCCACCCCCCTGCCCCGCCCAGCCTTTACCAGAGGCCTCAAGCTGAGTTTTGGGCTCAGTGCAATGTCCCAGGCCTACTTCCATGGTTGAGTTTTAACGGTTTCCGCCCGACCGCCCCCATGGCCAATGGCTTCACGGCCCCAGCGGCCCAGCGCCACCGCCCACGTGTCCCAGTCTCTCCGCCCACTCCGGCCGGTCGCCGTAACCCCAGCGGCCCAGGGCCTACGCCAGGTCCATGGCCCCAGCCTTCACCATGCCCAAGCTGACACCTCCATGGCATCCAAACCCCATGACTTCATAGGCCCAGCGAGTTTGAAGCGCTTCCTCCACTTCCCCCAGACCGCTCCCCACGAGCGGCCCAGGGCCTACCCCAAGCTGAGTTTTGGGGCTCACCCCCCATGGTCCCATGCCCGCCCTCTCCGCCCACTCCAACCGCTCCCCACGGCTGGCCATGGCTTCATGGCCCCAGCGCCCCGGGGCCCTACCCCCATGGTCCCATGGTTCAGCCTTCTCCCATCGGCCCCAAGCTGAGTCCCATTTCCTCCACTCCCCCCGCCCTCTCTGCCCACTCCGACTGCTACCCATGGCCCTCTGGCCCCATGGCTCACCCATGGTTCAGCCTTCGGCCCCAGCGGCCCAGGGCCTACCCCCAGGTCCAGCCCCGGCCTTCACCATACCCAAGCTGAGAAAAGGGCTCACCCCCATTCTAACATGGCCCGCCTTCTGCCATAGACCCTAAGTTGCTCCACCCCGCCCGCCCCAGCGCCCCTTCAGGGCCCTACCCCCATGGTCCCATGGCCCAGCCTTCTACCATAGGCCCTAAGCTGAGTTTAAAGGGATCCAGTGCTCCAAGGGCATGCCCGCTTCCTCCACTCCCCCCGCCCTCTCCGCCCACTCCCACTGCTCCCCATGGCCCTCTGGCCCCAGCGGCCCTAGGCCCTAAGCTGAGTTTTAAGGGCTCCAGCGCATTCCCGCTTCCTCCACTCCCCCGCCCCATGGCTACTCCCATGGTCTTCTGCCATAGGCCCTAAGTTGTTCATGGCCCCAGCGCCCCAGGGCCCTACCCCCAGGGTCCCATGGCCCCAGCCTTCTACCAAGGCCCTAAGCTGAATTTTCAGGGCTCCAGTGCATGCCCGCTTCCTCCACTCCCCCCGCCCTCTCCGCCCTCTCCGACCCCATGGCTTCATGGCCCCAGCGGCCCAGGGCCCTACCCCCATGGTCCCATGGTCCAGCCTTCTACCATTGAACTGAGTTTTAAGGGCTCCAGTGCATGCCAGCTTCCTCCACTCCCCCCGACCGCTCCGCATGGCCCTCTGCCCCATGGCTTCATGGCCCCAGCGGCCCAGGGCCTTCCCCTATGGTGCCAAGGGCTCCAGTGCATGCCCGCTTCCTCCACTCCCTTCCGCCCTCTCCGCCCACTCCGACCGCTCCCCATCATGGCCCTGGCCCCATGCTTCATGGTTTCAGCGGCCCTAGGTAAGGGACCACTCCCCCCCGCAATCCCCCGCCCCACCCGCCCATATGCCCCCCCCTCCACCTGCCTTCCGCCCCCCCACCCACACACCCCCCACCCCCCCCACCCCACCCCCCCACCCCCCACCCCCCCTCCTGTCGGGGTTGAGCCGGACAGAGCGTGCTTCAATTCTTAGGATGGGGTCGGCGGCATTGGCGGTAGCCATTAAATATACATGGCATCGCTTAGGCCGCAGGCTGAGAGCAGTGTGGCACTCTGTGGATTCGCGGCAGCACCGAAGCTGTCGACCCGGAGCAACTTTGGGGACCGGAGGGTTTAGGGTTGAGGGTTTAGGGTTTAGGGTTTGGGCCCAAAAACGAAAGCAAAACCCACCCCAACCCCATCAAACCCTACAAACCTTGTAAACCCTTCAAACCCTAAATCAAGGCAAAGTGTATTGGGCTTCTTTGGGCGGTTCAGCGGCCGAGATGGCTTCACGAGTGTTTAAGGCTTAGGGCTTAGGGTTAGGGATTTGGGGTTTCCCGGGTTCGAGATATTGTGTATACGTGCTGCCGGTGGCATTTCATAGCTCTAAAATGAACATCTGTTGTCGTGGGTAAGTGTCAATCCGAGCCGCTAGCCTCTCTCCACAACACCTACCGGGACAAAAAGATGCAAACCCGTGTTACGCCAGCGTCTCCTGACTCATCGGAGACCCACCGAGCCAAACCATGATGCTTCAGCCAACCCAGCCATGAGGGTTGTGGGCTAACCCTAAGCTAACCCTAAACCCTAAACCCTAAACCCTAAACCCCAAGCTTTGGGTAAGACTGGCCTGGTGGCCATTGGCCGTGGCCATCGACAGCGCCGAGTCGCCACGCCTCGGTCGCCGGCGCAGTTATGAGCCCCGACGCCGTCTTTGAGGTGTTGGGGTTTAGGGTTTCGGGTTTAGCGCTTCCTGGGTATAGGGTTTAGGGTTTAGCGCTTCCTGGGTATAGGGTTTAGGATTTCGGGTTTAGGGTTTCGGGTTTCGGGCTTTGGGCTATAGAGCTACAAAGAAATAAACGGTCTAACGTGTTTACTTGCCCCAGAGTTCTCTCCGCATCTGTACAGGGGTACACAGGGTATGTAAGTAGTTACATGGTCCCTTGATACTGCCCCGTACCTTCTTCCAAGGCTAGCTAGCGTTCTTGGCTTGGATTGTTACAGCCCAAAACTGGCGAAAGCACAAACAACCTCAAGACCATTGCCACAACTAGGTGTCTGTGTAGATCTTTTCCGGCTCATAGGTCATTGCGGCTTGGGTTAACTTTAGCTACAAGTGGTGAAGACCTCATTCGGTAGCCCTAAACCCTAAACCCTAAACCCAAAACCCTAAACCCTAAACCCTAAACCCTAAACCCTAAACCCTAAACCCTAAACCCTAAACCCTAAACCCTAAACCCTACACCCTAAACCCTAAACCCTAAACCCTAAACCCTAAACCCTAAACCGGAACAGATTCCTCTCGACCTACGCCAGCCAAAGAGCTTAGGGCTCCGCAAACCCGAAACTATGCAAGACCTCTGAAGGCTTAAAAACCTAAACCCAAAATAAACCCTCCCTTACACCTAACCCCTGACCCCTGACTCGTAATCCCTGACCCCTAAACCCAGACCCTAAACCCTAAACCCTAAACCCTAAACCCTAAACCCCAAAGTATGGGCAGTCGTTGGGCTTGGCCTGTTCGTCGTGTCGCGCATGGCGCCTCTCTGCAGCAGTTCCTGCAGCTTCCGGCTTTTGGGTTTAGGGTTTAGGGCTTAGGGCTTAGGGCTCAGGGCTCAGGGGGCTTAGGGCTTAGGGCTTAGGGCTTAGGGCTTAGGGCTTAGGGGCTTAGGGGCTTAGGGGCTTAGGGCTCAGGGCTCAGGGGGCTTAGGGCTTAGGGCTTAGGGCTTAGGGCTTAGGGGCTTAGGGGCTTAGGGGCTTAAGGGCTTAGGGCTTAGGGCTTAGGGCTTAGGGGCTTAGGGGCTTAGGGGCTTAGGGGCTTAGGGGCTTAGGGCTTAGGGCTTAGGGGGCTCAGGGCTCAGAATCTCGTGTAGTCAGGGTTTTTCTGTGTGATTTTTGCAAGAGCTTATAGGCATGAGGGCTAAATATGGGCGCTGCAGAGCTTCTGAGGGTTCAGGAAGCTCCAAGGGTCACCAGACGTCTCCCGTCTATTTGGACGCCTTCGTGCCTGTTGTTTTGGGAGCACTCCGCCCGCAACAGGCCCTGACAACAGCAAAATGACCCTCAACCCTAAACCCTAAACCCTAAACCCTACAGGCTCGGTGGGGTCCAGATTGTTGGGCATGATTTCTCCTTTGTTCGCGCAGGGTTACGCGTGCGTTCGCATAAACCTTATAGCTCAGGTCCTGGACCTTCAAGTGGGCCCTTTGAACCCTGAACCCTGAACCCTGAAGCCCGAGCCCTAAACCCTAGACCCTAGACCCTAAACCCTAGCCCTAAACTTTAAACCCTATCCCTAAACCCAACACGGGTAAACGGAGCTCCAGGTCAGGCCTGCAGCACGCCGAGGTTGCCATTGCCCGCCGCATACCTGCAGCCGCCCGGTGTGGGAGCTTCGGGTTTCGAGCTAGACCCAAGAGTAACCTGGGAAAAAAGGGGGGTGCCCTTTTTGGTTTAAAGGGGCTGATAGGGGAACCCGAACCCTCCAAAAAGGGGGGAATGAAGGCCTACTCTGGGTCGTAGAAAGGCTGAGGAAGGTGTAGGATTTGGGGGGGTTTAAGTTTTAGGGTTTACTTAGGCGTTAGGGTTCTTAGGGTTAAGAGGGTTCACTGGATGAAGGTGGGTTTGGGGGTTTGTTGAGGGCGGAGGGGGGGGGGGTTTGGGCTCAGATTTCATTGTTTCAGGGGGGGGCGGGAAGGTTAAAGCTTTTTGACACATCGGCTGGGGAGAGGGGGAAGTGTTTGAGGAGGGAGTTTACAGGGGTCTGGGGTCCGGATAAAATCGAGGTTTACGTTTACGGGCTTGTGGCTTTCGTTGTTCGGGGTACCAAGTACAAGGCACCCCAAAACCCGGCTACAGGCCAAAATCATCCGAAGTGATAAGGACGTGGGTTTAGGGCTTCGACTCCGAACCCCAAACCCACATGCTCGGGTGAGTTCAGGGTTTCGGGCTTAAGGCTTCTTGCCAGGAGGGTGCATGAGGGCCGTGTTCCCCTGCTCATCCGGCTGGTCAACGGTGGCATTCGCCTGTCTTCTACACCGCTGTTTCGGACTCAGGGCTGTTTAGTGGTTTGGCCTAAACTCTAAGCCCCTAACCCTACCCTAAACTCTAAACCCTAAACCCTGAACCCTGAACCCTAAACCCTAAACCAAAGACCCCCAAACCAACAAGAAGCCGAAGTCCTAAACCCCTAAACCCTAAAACGTCCGCAGCCCCAAACCCTAAATCGAACGTCCCCCCGGAACCTTTGGACCAGTAGGGTTTAGGGTTTAGGGTTCAGGGTTTCGGGTTTCGGGTTTCGGGTTTAGGGTTCAGGGGCTTCGTAAATTTGAGGGCTCTGCGTGGTTCTTGGGAGATGACAGGGTACCCTTTTTTTAGGTGTTCTCATAGAAAACCTCTACCCTTCCAGGGACCACTGGTGTCCTTAACGGGTTCTAGTAACCTAAATATTCGTCCATGGGAGTATAGGTAAAAGGATTGCCTTTCCTGCGGGGGGGGGGGGGGGTATTTGCGGCTTCCTGTCTTGGGGGTTGCAAGCTACCAGTGTGTGAAGGTTTGGGGTTGGTTCCGAGCTTCAGAACCCACACGTAGCAGACTTCGCACTGGAGGTCCCTGAAGACATGCATCGTCGAGGACATCAACAAAACACTTGGTAGCCAAAACGTAACAACATCAAATGCCTAACCCTGAATTAAAGTCCTAACAACCAAACTGCGCCCCCATCCGGGGTTCAGGGTCGGGCAGGGTGTGGAATGTTAGGGGTTTGTGTTGGGGTTGGTGTTTGGAGGGTTTTGGGGGGTTTGGGGGGTTTGGGGGGGGGGGGGGGGGGGGGCTGGGGGGGATTTTAGGCGTTGGCTTTCAGGGGCATTCGGGTATAGTCCTTTCTGAAGGTTAGGGACCGTGACATGATGAAGATTCTTTGGCTTGGGGAGGAGGGTTCAGGGTTTAGGGTTTAGAGTTTAGGTGTTTAGGGGCACTCGTAGGAGTCGGAGGTTGAAGACAGCTTCAGGGCTCCGAGAGCCTTCAGGAGCAGCGTGACGATGTCCCGGTGCCCTGTCCCGGCCTGACATCTAAGGGTAGTTACACCCTAAACCCTAAACCCTAAACCCTAAACCCCAAACCCTAAACCCTAAACCAGATGGTCCCTCAGTATGGGCCCTGAAATGGGGACCCCTTGTATACCCCTTACATACCCTAGAGGACCCAAGGGCCCATACTTCAGAACCCTTTGAAAGATGTAAGGGATCATATTGAGGGCCTACGTATGTAACTTCCCTTAGACGAAAGAATCAGGCTGGTCGACTGTCAGGCGAGGTCCTACAACAAAATCTGACATCCGTCATGCTTCTCGAGAAGACCCAAACTCTAAACCCTGTCAAACCCTGTCAAATCAAACCCTGTACTAAAGCCCTCAAGCCCAAATTGCTAGGATGAAACCCTAAACCCTAAACCCTATAGGATTAAAGCCCCCCTCCGACCCCCTCCCCCCCTCCAGTAAGGTGCTGGAGACCAAAGAAACCGCTGAACAATTCCGGTTCGCGGCACGGTGTTGTGGCTGACATCTGAGGGCTGATTTCAAATCATGGGCTCTTGCCCTAAACCCTAAACCCTAAACCCTATACTAAAGAGATTTAAGCCACGAAGCCTGGTGACCTCCTCTTAGGCCCCGTGCTGCTTCCATCAAGGGCGTCAGGCCCCGTCCGTCCTGACAGCAAGGGGATACCAGGCCTTCGGGTACAAGCTTTCGACACACAGGAAAAGTTGGAGCGTGTCACACAAACCAGCCCCCTTCTGCTCAAACAAGCCCCCCAAAAAAACTTTGACAATGCTTTACCCCAAACCCTAAACCCTAAACCCTAAACCCTAAACCCTAAACCCTTTGGGCCCAAAAGCCCGACACTGGCAGTCTTTGGGGCCTTAGAGGTTTCAACACCTTGAAAGCCAGGGCAGCTGCCCTTTCCCGGGTTCCAGGTTGGGGTTTAGGGTTTAGGGTTTAGGGTTTAGGGTTTAGGGTTTAGGGTTTAGGGTTTAGGGTTTAGGGTTTAGGGTTTAGGGTTTAGGGTTTAGGGGCTCCTTTCAACGTGGAAGAGGCCGCTTCAGCTTCTATAGGGGCCGTAAGAAATAGAATGGGGTCTGTTGGGGGGGTGATTATGATTCTAGTTGAATTAAAAAGGAGCCCTAATTATATGTGAATATTACTATAGTAACTGTTCCGACCCCTCCATTGCGCAGCTTTGCTTGCTGGGTTGGGTTTTTCTTGGTGCCCCTGTAACTACACTATAAGGAGGGCACCCTTTGTGGGGCTGGCTACTTTACAAGGGAGCCCATAACCGACATCAAGGGTCTCTACCGGCTTAAGTAAGCCCTAAGTTAACCTGAAAACATGGCGACACAAGGCAAACTATGCCCAAGAGTTCGCGATGATGAAGACACATCTCCCAGTTCAACGGATCAAACACTTGAGTACTATCCAAGGGGCGTCTCCTTTTTTAAGGGTAACCCTCAACCCCAACCCTCAACCCCGTCATTATCGTTTTAGGGTTTGTCTCGCCTTCCCCTGTTTTGGCGCATCCGGGTCCGCACCATTCTGCCTTGCAGCTGTTAGGCTCAGGGCGACGAGCGCTTCGGGTTTAGGTGGGTTTTTTGTTTAGGATGAGTTTAGGTTTGAGGTTTTTTTGTTTTTTCTGACGTTGGGTTTTGGGATTTTCGAGTTTAGGCCTTGGTGGGTTGAGTTCAAGTCATATCTTGAGGCACAAGAAGCCGCTCAAAGTCTGTTTGCGAAGCCTTCTGTCTGGTGAATTGAGTTCTGCTCCTCAGAAACAGCGACCGATTTCGTCTAAAGAGATCTATGCCGGGTTGGACGTTCATGTTAGCTGCTTAGGAACTAGACCCAAGAGAAACCCAGGAATAAAGGGGCTTTCTAAAGGAACCTAATTGAATCCTAAAACAAAGGGAGCAAGAAATGATGTACCGACTTTAGAGGCGCCTCTAACACATCAGGGGCTGGCTGGGTTGAGGGAGCAAACCACGCAAAAGGCGCGGAAACGTCCAAGGGCAGCAACGCTCCCGCAACCCTACACCCCCACCCAAAACCCTCAACCCCCTGAACCCCCTAAACCCCCTAAACCCCCTAAACCCCCTAAACCCCCTCTAAACCCCCTCTGAACCCCCTACACCCCGGTCAACCCCCTCAACTCCCCAAACCCCGAACCCTAAACCTCCCCAACATAAAAATCGACGATCTCAACTCGGTCGCGTGCAGCAGTGCGGCAGCAACCTCCAGTTGAACCCGAGGCGCGACGGGCTATGGGGCACCAGAGAACCCAACTACGCTTTGGGTTTAGGCTTTGGGATTTAGAGTTTAAGGATACCCAACTACCCCCTAATTGCGGCATGCGCCTGAAATAGTAGGGTTTAGGGTTCAGGGTTCAGGGAAGAGGGTTTAGGTTTAGGGTTCACTAAAAATAGGAGAACATAATCGCAGAACAAAGTAGACCCTTAGCCTAAGGGGTATTGGGCTCCAGATTCAAGCTGTAATCCCACCCAGAAGCCGGGAACTGCAGCCAAACATTCTGCTCTACTGGATTTTGAGGCTGCGGGTAAGGGTTCGGGGTTTAGGGAATCTAGACCCAAGAGTAACCTTGGTTTAAAGCTTAAAGGGGCTTATAAGGAGACCCTAGCCCTAAACCCTAAACCCTAAACCCTAAACCCTGAACCCTGAACCCTAAACCCTAAACCCTAAACTCTAAACGCTTGGGTGCACCTGGGGGAACCCGCGCCCAGCCGCGTACAGAAGCGCAGTGTGGCCTCAGCTTCGGGCTCAGGGCTTAGGGTTTAGGGATTAGGGTTTGGGGTTTAGGGTTAGGGTTTAGGGTTTAGGGTTTAGGTTTTAGGGTTTAGGGTTTAGGGTTTAGGGTTTAGGGTTTAGGGTTTAGGGTTTAGGGATTAGGGATTAGGGTTTAGGGTTTAGGGTCCAGGGGCTTGTAGGGTTTAGTACTTAATGGATATATGTCTAGATTGATGGGTGTAGGGTTCAAGGCTTCAGGGCTTCGGGCAGTAAGCTCCTGCGACCTTCTTGGTGATTGAGAGAAACCGTAAATCGGTTTAGGGTTTACAGCAACCTTCCCAAAGTTGGAACAGCTTTATCCTCATACCCCAATAGGGTTACTAGAGGGAATCCCAGCACGAATCGTCCTCAAGCCACATTCCAACTTTATGGAAATTACTGTAGAGTGTTGGCTTCCATAACCCCTAAACCCTAAACCGTCAACCCCAAACCCAAACCCAAACCCTAAACCCTAAACCCTAAACCCTAAACCCTAACAACATGTCAGGGTTTGCCTGACTCGTCTGCGGCATCAATGAGGTCTGTGTAGCCAAGCTCCTGCAAGGGTGTGAGCTGCGCCATGAGCCTTACATCCTAGGTTTAGGGTTTAGGGTTTAGGGTTTAGGGTTTAGGGTTTAGGGTTTAGGGTTTAGGGTTTAGGGTTTAGGGTTTAGCACCAAAAGAAGTGGCCTTCAGGGAATTACATTTTTCCACCCTGACCCGGGGTGTAAGCGGGCTTAGATTAGTGAAGGCAACTGGGCCCAACCACACGGAAGTGGATCCATTGCACACACGCGCATGTGCAAAGTGCCTGCTGGTGCTGGGGCGGCTTGTGAAATTACAATGGGTCTTGCGGGTAGCATGTGTTCGACATATGGCGGGATTATACAGTACACTCCAAAAAGTTGGAACGTCCTTATCCCCATACTCCAGCAGGCATACTAAAGGGAATCCCAGCTCTAATCATCCTTAAGCGGTGTTCCAAATTGCTGGAGTTTACTACAAGGGGTGACTTAGTTGGTTACAGAATGCAAACCCTGGCAACACAAGATCGAGAGCTTCGTTCGGTAAGGGGTCTGAACCCTGAATTTGGGATAAGCCCCCTTATACTAGCAGTCATTCATAAAGATTACAATAGGGGGGTACTAGAATCCCTAGGAAGGACTGTTAGTATAAGGGGCCCCTTGAATTTTGGGTTTCCTCTCATGATTTGGAGCCTTGTATTTAGGATACCATCAAAAGGACCAGCTTACCCATTTGACCCCTGCACCCTCAACCCAGCTACGTGCCGGGCGGAGATTGGGATTCGGGTTTAGGGGTGTCGGCTTGAAAAACCCTCCACAACTCGGACCCTAAACCAAACACCGCAATCCCCAATCCCTTGGAGGTTCATGGGTACTGACAATTAATTGGGGCTTATAAGTAGGGTAACTGTGGCTACAAGCTGTTTCTTTCCAGCCAGGCCTTGTTCAAGAGAAGCCCAGTGACAAGCTGCGAGTAGCCTGGAACGAAGGTGGCGGTCGTCGCTCCACGTATTCACAGGGTCTCCATTTGGGATGTTCGCCCTGATACTCACAGCTCCTTAATAGGGATTCTCGCATCCCCAATTCGAATCCCTATTAAGAACAGCTCCTAAACAGGGGTTATAGCATCCTCTATCATCATCTCTATTCCGGACTGTTACTTGGGCATTGGAGATCTTGTTTGGAGTGTTGGTTGGGCTGTTCGCCTTATACGGTTTAGGGTTTAGGGTTTAGGGTTGAGGGTTTGGGGTTTAGGGGGGGGGGGGGGGGGCACTCTAAACCCTTTTAAGGACTGTTGGTATCAAGGTGCGGGACTCCAGAGCATCCCTCAAAGCACAGGTACACTTAACAGTCTCTCAGTCTA
>CAJNDS010002097.1:190000-390000 GCA_905221605.1 Symbiodinium natans
GATGTCCTCGTTGCAGAAGCAGCTGACGGACTCCTTGTAGAAGGTGCTCCTGACCTTTCCACCACTTTTCCAAGTAGGCTGTGAGGAGCATTCGCTTCTTGGAGACAGCCTAAACCCTAAACCCTAAACCCTTAACCCTTTTAAACCCTAAACCCTAGACCCTAAACCCTAAACCCTAAACCCTAAACCCTAAACCCTAACCCTAAACCCTAGCACCCGTGCCCGAGGTCGCCAACCTGTAGTCCTTCTCGTAGCTGTCGCCGGCAGCCTTTCTCGATGCTTCGAACTTCTTCCAGAGCAGCTGCTGCTGCTTCGTGCTGAAGCTCAGCCCTAAACCCTAAACCCTAAACCCTAAACCCTAAAACCGTAAATGAATGGTCTGGACTTCTTAGATTCCGGCTCCTCATCAGAAGGCTAGGTAGAAAATTACCGAACCTCAGAAATCCAAACCTAAACCGTCGAACAACACGCTGAACCTCAAGCTCTGTCAAAATCGGGGATCGAGCTAAACTCTGGTCTCTTTTGGGGTCCTTGAGATGGTACATGCATTCCTGAAGAGTTTAAGTGCCCAGAATTTACATAAGCCGTATACAAACCTTAACATAAGGAAATCAACTGCCCGGCCACAAAAAGATAGAAAAACACAAAGCAGCAAAAAAACTAAACCGCAAACGCCGCAACCCCCGCAAATCCCTAACCCCTTAAACCCACGAAAGAGCTCCAAAGTTTAGGGTCTTAGAGCTTAGGGCTTAACCCTAAACCCTAAACCCTAAACCCTAAACCCTAAACCCTAAACCCTAAACCCTTGGGGCCACCCCCAGAGGCCCGGAAGGCGAAAGTTCAGCCAAAACCCTCGTTATAGGGTTCTTAAAGGGAGGGGGGTTCAAGGGGGTTTAGGGTTTAGGGTTTAGGGTTTAGGGTTTAGGGTTTAGGGGTATAGGGTTTAGGGTTGAGGGTTTAGGGTAACCCAAGGTTCCCTAATACTCCCCACTACTCCCTAAGGCTCCCTAAGCTTTTTTAAGGTTCCCTAGCGAGCTACCCCCCATGAGCCCCCCCCCCCCCCTAAGAACTCTAGAACCCTATAACCTCAGGAGGTCACCGGCCCGGTCCGGGTGAACCAGTCCAGCACGCTGCCAAAGGGTGTAAACCTCAGAGTCTTAGGATGGGTTGGGGGTTTAGGGTGTAGGGTGTAGGGTTTAGGGTTTAGGGGAAGAGCGGGAAGCACCGTGGTTGGCCTTGGGATGTTCCCCCTTCATATGAACAGTCCTCAATAGAAAACAAACCTTCTAAACCCTAAACCCCAAGCCTAAAACCCTGACACCATAAGCCCCGAACTGTCAGAGACAGCCTCCATGAGCTCCCAGTTGTAGGCAATATTTTTGTCAGTCCAGGTTTTCCCGAAGTGGATTTAAGAGGTTTAGGGTTTAGGGCTTAGGGTTTAGGGGACCATGCTTACGAATATTTATCGAGGGCAACAAATGCCGAAGCTTGGGATGCTCCCCCTGAGACTAACAGTCCTCAATCGGGATTATAGTTTAGGGTTTAGGGTTTAGGGTTTAGGGTTTAGTTAGGGTTTAGGGTTTATAGTACCCCCTATTGTGGGATGTTCTCCCTTATGCTCTCAGTCCTTAATCGGGATTATAGTACGTACCCCTTATTATGATCCCTATGATGGACTGTTAGTATAATCCCTATGAAGGACTGTTAGTATAAGGGGGAACATCCCACTCTACACCCCGAAATCCCAGAAAACTTAACTCCTAAACCGAAACCCCAAAACCTTAAACCCTAAGAACCCTGAAGCCCCAAAACCATCTGGAGTATTGAACTAGGGTTTAGGGTTTATAGGGTTTAGGGTTTAGGGTTTAGGGTTTAGGGTTTAGGGTTTAGGGTTTAGGGTTTAGGGTTTAGGGTTCCCTCCAGAATCTGAGAGCCCAAGAGGCCGCAAGCCTAAACCAACCCCCCAAACCGTAAAAACAAAATCCTAGACACTACCTGGGACCCTCTTTTCTAGGGTTTAGGGTTTAGGGTTTAGGGTTTAGGGTTTAGGGTTTAGGGTTTAGGGTTTAGGGTTTAGGGTTCCTACAGCTTTATGTGCCATTACCTACAGATTCCGGGTAAGTACTAGTAAACTGTAGGTACATGGAGTCCAGGTAAATCCAAAGCCCACGAAGCCTATAGACCCTAAGCCCTAAACACACCCAAGCCCTAAGCCCTAAACACCCAAACCCTACGCCCTAAGCACCCAAAAGCCCAAACCCTAAATGCCCTGAAAGTGAAACTTGGCGGCTTCGCAGGTTTCCCGACTTCGAAATCGGGGGTGGGCGGGCGGCTTTAGGGGCTGAGGTGCTGCAGAGTTTTTTGTGTTTACAGTTGTTGTTCTTTTTGTTCCCCCCCCCCCCCCCTCCCCCGTTTTGCTGTCTGTGTGTGTGTGGGGTTTAGGGCTAGGGTTCGGGGTTTGGGGGGTTTTGGGGCTACAAACCCTTGGCTGGCATTTGCTAGGGCGGGGTGACTTTGTTCAGGGTTCAGGTGTTAAAGGACCCTAAAACCCTAAACCTTGGCGTTTCAGGCTAAGCCCTTAAACCCTATAAACCCCAAGCACTCAAACCCCAAACCCTTGGGGTTTCAGGATTAGGGCTGGGGTTACCGGCTTACCGCCTTTACTTCTTTGCAAGTGCAGCCACCCTTTAGTCCAGGGGCGTGCTCCTTGTTAAGGGGGTAGACCATAGGTTAGATAGCTTAGGGCTTAGTACGGGCCATTGCGGCTCACACCCTAAAGCCTAAACCCTAAACCCCAAGCCCCTGAACCCGAAGAATGCTGGGCCAAGCACGACAAAATCCCAGACAGCGCTTGTAGAGTGAGGGACAACGGCCACAACATCTGGCGCAGGTCTGGGATTCTTAGTTGCTGAGTTCATAAGCCCCCAAAAAAGTGTACACTTTCAGTTCTATAGGAGACTATGGTATCCCAAAAAGTGTAAAGTGTACTCATTCAGCTAAGGATTTGGAGGACGGGCTTTTGACAATGGTCGGTGAAGGACAAGAAGCCCTAGAATCACCGGGTCGCCAGGGGGTTTAGGGTTTAGGGTTTAGGGTTTAGGGTTTAGGGTTTAGAGTTTAGGGTTTAGGGTTTAGGGTTTAGGGTTCAGGGTTTGGGGTTTACTCCCCCTGCCTAAGCCCTAAACCCTAAACCCTACACCCCCCTCACCCAGCCCCCACCACACCCCCAAACGTGCCAGCTGATCCCCATAGCCCAGGAACCAGCCTCCGATCCAAATCGCCACCTCAGCATCAGAGCCGATGGTACCCTGTTTAATCATAGTTTTTTCCGGAGAAGCTACGGGGCACCCCTTAATGTTGACCTCGTAATAATAAACCCCACCCCCCCCCCCCCCCCCTTCAATCAAACTCCCCCAAAAAAAACCAGCCCCGACTTGGCGTACTTTATTCCCAGGGCTTTATTATTGCGGCCGGGACCCCTGGCGCACTTTAATATCAGGGGGTTCAATAATACGAGGTTAACATTAGTCTGCACCGGAAGACTCTCATCCCCAGATAATTTGAACCCTTCAAAAAGGGTACCCTGCATTTGCAGAATCCCGCCTCCCCATCTGCTGGCCGAAAATGCACAGGATGCTCGACAAGTACTATTTGCTCCCTTATAAGGAAGGATGCTTTGCATTTTTGGGGGGCTCTTCAACCCTAAACCCTAAACCCCCAAACCCCCCAAAGAGCAGAGCTCGATAGGTGCCCATACCGGGCCTTAGGCTGAAGCCGCTTTCCATCTTGATGCCTATAAGGTGTGCCCAGGGAGCAAAACCTGAAGTGACCCTTGCTTTGGTAGTTTAGGGTTTGGGGTTAATATTTAGGATTTACGGCCATCCGAGCGACATATGCTCGATGCTGCCCTCAGCGGTGACAGTTTTGCAACAGTTACATGCTTCGCTGCGCGCAATAAACCACTACCGTAAACAAGTCAATACTCCCGTCGAAGAGTCTTGGCGTCCAGCAGAGCTGAGAGGAGTGGTGCAGCATTGCAGGGCTTGCTTGGAGGTGCATGGGTAGTGAGAAGTAGGCAAAAAAAGCCCCCTAAAGTTAGAACCATTTGTAACAATTCTTGCCCCACCTGTAACAAACCCCAGGAATACCTACCCCCCATGAACCTCCAATCCTCAAACCCTATGTGGGATTTGAGCATCACAAGGCCCGGGCCGCAATTGCAGCATTCTTCTGCCAGGCATCGCGCGCAGCCCTGAGCTGCGCGCGCCGGCGGTTAGGGTTTAGGGTTTAGGGTTTGGGGTTTAGGGTTTAGGGTTTAGGGTTTAGGGTTTGGGCCTTAGGGTGCTGAGTACACGGTCCTCTTTACAGGTACAAGCGCATCCCGATTCCCTACGACCCGAGCATCATGCAGCGCCCTTCCGCCCGGAAAGCTTCCCAAGCTGAGCGAAAGGGTCGGGAGGGGGTTAACGGTACAAAGGATCCCTTCTATACCCCCTGCATGCCCTATACAAATTAAGGGCCCATACATCAGAACCCTTTAGAGCGGGTAAGGGACAATATCATGGGGCCCATGAAACTACCTGGGACTCTATTTACCTGCAGCTTAGTAGTATTTACCCGAAATTTGTAGGTATGACCCAGAAAACTGTAGGGAAAGAGGGTGCCAGGTATCCTTAGAGGTTACGTAAGAAAGGACGAAGTGGACTATGACGTGATTTGAAGGGATTCTGAAGGCATTTCGTCAGATAAAGGCACTATCAAGGCAGTAGAAGGGAAACCTAAAACCCTAAAACCCTAAAGCCAGAAGTCGAATGCCTACGGACAAACCCAAAACCCAAAACCCTAAACCCTAAACCCTAAAACCCTAAAACCCTAAAACCCTTAAACCCGAAACCCTAAACCCCTAAACCTTAAACTACCAAAGCAACGGTCACCACCCAACTCCGAGTGTTTGGCTTGGAGCTGGCGTTCGACACTGCTCCGCGGGTGCTCGCCTGCTGAAGCACCCCCACCCCCTTCCATCAAGCCCTAAACCCTAAACCCTAAACCCTAAACCCTAAACCCTAAACCCTTGGACCCTAAAGCATTCATAAACCCTGGACCCTACATCTTTGAACCAGTAACCTAAACCGTAAACCCGCAACCCCAAAATGGTTTCTCTCAAAAGGCTGCTTATTTTGTGGTCACAGGCATCAGCACCATAAATCGAAACAGCGAAAACTACTGTTGCTTAAGAACCCCCCACCCCCCCCCCCCAAAAAAACAAAAAAAAAACACAATAATCCCTATATTACCCTAAATAAGGAGGAACATTGATAATTTTTCGGGGTTCGTAAGCAATTAGTACAAAATCACCGAGTGTGCAAGGCTTGGCAGCCAATACCTATGCCATGGCCTCAAAACGTTTCCCAGGGTTGGCCTGCCCAACCCTAAACCCGAAACCCGAAAACCCGAACACGAGTGGTTGAAGGCTTAGGGCTTGCTGTTTGGGGCTTAGGGCTGAGGGTTTGGGCACAACTACGCCTGTCCATACGGGTCAAGTGCATTTTCGAGAAGTTGGGCAACGCAGTGGAAACCCCAACCGCCAAGCCATGACCAGAACACCCTAAACCCTGAACCCTAAACCCTAAACCCCAAATTCCCTAAATCCCAAATTCCCTAAAGGCGACTACGCCCCCTAAACCCTAATAGGGCAGCTCTGAGTGGGGATAGTCATGAACATGTACGGATTTAGGATTTAGGGTTTAGGGTTTAGGGTAATACCTCGACTAAAAGTTATTAATGCTTCTGCATGCGGCCACAGAAACCATGAACATTCAAGTAAACCTTCTAAGGGTAGTTACATGGTCTGTTAGTATGGGCCCATAAACCCCAGAAAAGGGGACCCCTTATCTTCCTCTTATATCCCCTATACAACCCAAGGGCCCATACTTCAGAACCCTTCAAAGGGGGCCAGGGACCATATTAAGGGCCCTAGACCCTAAACCCTAAACCCTAAACCCTAAACCTTAAACCTTAAACCCTAAACCCTAAACCCTAAACCCTAAACCCTAAACCCTAAACCCTAGACCCTAAACCCTAAACCCTAGGGTTTCCCTAAACCTAAACCCTAAACCCTAAACCCTAAGAAAGCAAGCCTTGAGTCGTGCGCCTGGTAGGGCTGGATGTTCGGAGGCATCATGGAGATGTTGCGCCCAGCCCTGACTTGCATGGGTTTAGGGTTTAGGGTTCAGGGTTTAGGGTTAGGGTTCAGGGTTTAGGGTTCAGGGTTCAGGGTTCAGGGTTTAGGGTTCAGGGTTCAGGGTTTAGTCACTCTGGATCATGGTGCTACAGGGTCTAGGCGAAACGGGTGCATGTAATGACATGGGAAGCTATAGGTTCCTAGGTTCGATAGTGCAAAGCCTACGTAGGATTTAGGGTTCACAGGGTTTAATCACGGGGTTTAGGGTTCCCCAACAACGCTGAACGACCCCAGCTTGGGCGGGTTGCGGTAATAATTCTAGAACCCACTTGTTTTGTTTTCTTCAAACAACTTGGCCGTCTATAGAACTAAACGAAGCTGACAACGAATTCCCAACGTCCCCCTAAACCCTAAACCCCTGCAGCCTAACCGGGCCTAGAGCATTCCCACAAGCCGAGCTGAGACTATGAGTTCTAAACTCGAAACTCTAAGCTGGCTACGTCACTTTTCACCCCCAAACCCATATAAACCCAGATAAACCTATATACGCCCATATACTGGTAAATCTGCTGCAGCCTTTGAAGCCAAGGAAAACCCTCTTCCGGAATCAGGGATGCCCCAGGTTTGGGGAGGCCCGAGGCCCATGCTGTCCCAACTCCATCGCCCCATCGGTGGTCGTGGAATGCCGCTTCATGCTTGGTGGGGGGGGGGTTAGGGCCTTAGGGTTTAGGGCCTTTAGGGTTTAGGGTTTAGGGGTTAGGGCCTTAGGGTTTAGGGCCTTTAGGGTTTAGGGTTTAGGGTTTAGGGTTAGGGCCTTTAAGGTTTGGGGGGGTTGGGCCGTGAGGCCGGGGACGTCAAGGTGGCGCTGAGGTGGGCTCGAGCATTTCTGTTCTCGGGCTTGTCTCGGCTCTCGCAAGGTGCTATGAGCACTTCGTTTCTGAGCTTGACTTTTGACAGGCACGAAGCGTGTTGAGACTAAAAGGGTTCGGGCGTGAACGAGGGGCTGCTATTTAGCTGAATGCTGGCAACAATAGCGGCGGCAAAGCACGTGGCAGCAAATGCTGGTTTCAGTCGAAAACCGTGCCCTTCTTAAGTACCCTGGGGCAAGGGAACCCAGCCTCAGCCTCAAAGCAACGAGGGCTGGTATCATTGACACTTGAACTAGCTATGCGTTGGGCTTTACCTATCTTCACTAGGGTTGCTGGGGCTCTAAGAGCAATTGCGCTACTTACAAACCTGTGAGCAAGTGCCCATGTACTACTTTCAGGTGAGGGTCAGGAAGCGGAGAAGGAAGGGCTTCGAGCTCCCGCAAGCCATCATGTTGCACCCGGTTTAGTATTGGCCTCCGCGCTCAAGACACTTCGGCTGAGTTATTCAGGACACCCTGACTGTTTGGGAGTCCCTCTTCAAAAACCAACCGTCCGGGAGCCGTAAGAAAAGACCACGTGGCGCGCCTTTAAAAAGATTGCCGGGCATCGCTGCCCCTTTGAAACTTGTCTAAATTCCCCCCTATTAAAACCATATAAACTCCCGGAGCGTCTAAACAGGGACACATCCAGCCTTGACTGTTCATGGGGGAGGGGGGGGGGGAGGGGGCCCAACATACATATATCACATGATCTGATATGATATAATGTATACTAATACTAATACTAGTACAAATACAAATACTAATACTAATACACATAGTACTAGTAATAGTACTATTAATCCTAATAATACTAATACTATACTAATTCTCATACTCATACGAAGACGAATACTCAGACTAAGACTAAGACTAAGACTGAGACTGAGACTAAGACTAAGGCTAAGACTGATATAAGACAATAACATAAAATACATTTTAATACAACATAATCTAAATCACATATAAAATACAGTATAACATGATAGAATATAACAGAATATAATCCAGTAGAATATAATTTGATATACATATATATATATATATATATATGTATGACAGATTCCTGGCTGAACACTGCGTTGCCCTCCTTGTGCTAGCTCCGCCAGTGTCTGCTTCCGCTCAGGAAGGCGTGGATCAAAAGCTGTGGGTTGTGGCATTGCATTGGCTCCGGGTTTAGGGTACAGGGCTTTGGGTCGAGGGTTTAGAAATCCGAGTTCCTGTCATGGGGTAGAACAATAACCATGCACAATGAATGGTATTCTTGTAATTATTAAGCAACAAATAATGACTGGAATCGGAAAGCGGAACAAGCGAAGGCAAACCTCTGGGCCTCTGTGCACGAAGCACAGTGAAAGGTGGAAGATACGTGGCTTCGCTTGTCAGCCGTGCAACACACCCGATAATCACGAATTATGTGCAGCTTATAAGTTTGAATTATGGACACTGAGAAGCGTCTTCTACGAAAAAAATGTCCACTCCAGCGATGTGAAGGACTGCTGCCCCTCGCTTGTTTGGAGCAAATGGCTCTTCGAGGAAGTGGATAGTGCGCCGCTGAGACACCTCAGCCAAGGGTCCTTAGTAGCCCAGCAACCACATTATAATAAGGGGGCACCGAATTTTTTGGGTTGGATACCTTATAAGGGAACCCAGAACCAAAAAAAACAAAGGTAAAGGCTACCACTGGGCTACCGAGGGTCCATGTTCGTTTGGACCTCCGTGGATGGTGCCCACCGGCCCTGACAGCGCGAGCACCACCCCAGAGAAGGCCTGTAATCCATCGGCCTCGGCAGAACTTACAGGCGTGGCTGTCACCATAGGGCCTTCTTCACCTGTGAAGGATGTGGTGCTCGCCAGGAGCTGCGTGCCCCGTAAGGTGAGAGAGAGGGTCGCCAAGCTCGTGCTCTGCAGCTTGCCAGGGGCTGCCGGACATGCCTTGAAATCTCCCACCAGTGCTCCCAACTCCGGCAAGGCGACCTGGCGAAAAGTTAGAGGGTTCTTAAGGGAGGGGGGTTCAGGGGGGGGGGGTTATATAACCCAATGTTCCCTAATACTCCCTACTACTCCCTAAGGCTCCCTAAGCTTTTCGAAGCTTCCCTAGGTACCTACCCCCCCCCCCCCCCCCTCATGAACCCTAAACCCTAACACCTCAGAACCCTAACCTGAACCCTTAAGAACCCTATCATAAAGGAGCTGAATCTGGCGGCCTCCCGAACTGCCAACCCTACCCCCCGCCGCTCAAAGGCTTTCCCGCTCTAAGCATGACCCTTAACACACAAAGGGCCCTAAGTACCTATATGAAGAACACTTACCCAAACCATCATAGTAATTCCTATTATAGAAACCCTACTTTGTACTATGTAGGTACTTAGGACGCTTAACATGCATCAAGGAACAAAGAAATATGTCTTTATATGTATGGGCGAGTGTGTACAAACTAAAAATCATTCCTAAAGTGTTTTGTTGTATACATATAATATATATATATATACATACATTTTTCCATATTCATGTCTCTATACATATATATATATATATATATATATATTTATTTATTTATTTATGCAATATGGGCGCGCAGTGTTCCCCTCTGCATCTCTGTGGCTTCGCGACTCTTGTCATACTGACGAGACATGTGTGTACAAGTTTAGGGTTTAGGGTTTAGGGTTTAGGGTATAAACTACCAGTTTTACGCTCATCTGGCAGAGGCACCCCAAACATTTCAACTAAGAGAAGACATCCCAAAGGAAAGAACAAGGATCAAGCACAAAGCTGCTTGAACGTAAAACTGTGCTTGGTAACACTCACATCTCGGAAATCCCCTCACAAGTTAACCACGGTGTCTATTCGAGTATAGGTGCATGGGGAAGCAATGGAAACACACACACACACACACACATAAAGACACAAAAGACACCATGCTTTGTAACATCACTGACTTGCCTTATAGCCTCCATGCGTTAACTCACAAGGATCAGAAACTAGGATGGCCCTTAAAACCCTCTGAAAAAAAAAAAAAAACATTCCTGAATATGCTTGGCTGACATCTGAACCCCTCCTAAAAGTTTAACTGTTAGGCTCCTTATTGTAGTTTCTACAAAATACCAAAAAAAGTTAAGGTCCTAACAGCCAGCCAGAAGAAAGCCAAGTATGATCCTCGTAAACCCAATACAGGGGAATCCAACAGCATAAGCGCAGAGAACCCGATGGTTTTTCGGACTTAGGGTTTAGGGCTTCGCGTGCACCTAAAGCTGCATGAGTCGCGGTGATATTCGTTTACTTTCGCGTGGGAGCTTTGTTCAGAGAGCCGAGACCAAGAGCATCTGCAAGGCCACACCAGTACATTGTGAAAGAAAGGCAATGAAACACGGGTATTTTATTTTATATTTCATTTTTTGTTAAGGGGGGGGGGGGGGGCGATAGCGTATGTGGTATGTGTATACAGTAAAACTCCCAAAAGTTGAACCATCTTTGTCCTCATATCCCAAGAGGGTTGCTAAAGGGACTCCCAGCACTAATCGTCCTTAAACCATGTGGAGTTTACTGTACGTTTTAGGGTTTAGGGTTTAGGGTTTAGGGTTTAGGGTTTAGGGTTTAGGGTTTAGGGTTTAGGGTTTAGGGTCAACCTTCACCTGTCCAGTCACCCCACCTGGGGCAATGGCACCACCTTCTCCGGCGGCCCATCGGCCAGGAGGCGCACCATCCGCTGCACGGCCGAGCCGCGAAGGGAGCCCAGCTTAGCACCACAGCCACCTCTTAGGGTTTAGGGTTTAGGGTTTAGGGTTTAGGGTTTAGGGTTTGGGGTTTAGGGTTTAGGGTTTAGGGTTTAGGGTTTAGGTTCCTCCTTATGGTAACAGATCCTTAAGAGGGAGGTTATAGTACCCCTATTATATTCCCGATTAAGGAGCTGTTGGTATAAGGGGGGTACGGATTATAGTACCCCCTGTTATCATCCCTGGTAAGGAGCTGTTAGTATAAGGGGGAACCCTAAACCCTGAAACCCTAAAACCCTAAACCCCTAAAACCCTAAAACCCGAAAACCCTAAAACCCTAAAACCCTAAACCCTAAAACCCTAAAACCCTAAAACCCTAAAACCCTAAAACCCTAAACCCAAAAACCCAAAAACCCTAAAACCCTAATAACCCTAAAACCCTAAAACCCTAAAATCCTAAATCCCTAAATCCCTAAAACCCTAAAACCCTAAAACCCTAAAACCCTAAAACCCTAAAACCCTAAAACCCTAAAACCCTAAAACCCTAAACCCTAAACCCTAAACCCATCCCCAAGCCACCACAGGTGTCCACGCCAAAGGCCCCACGGCCCAGGGCCGCATTGAAGGCCATCCTCAGCCGGGATTGGCTATCGGGCCTTCCTAATCTCCATGTCAAACCTAAACCCTAAACCCTAAACCCTAAACCCTAAACCCTAAACCCTAAACCCTAAACCCTAAACCCTAAACCCTAAACCCAATTGTCTTTTTTGTTTCTTGCAATCATAGTCTAGGATGGCCCTTGAAACCCTCTGAAAATATTCCTGAAGATGATCCTCTTCAACCAAAATAGGCAAAATTTAAAATGTCCCAAGGGCCTACTGAGTAGGGTTTAGGGTTTAGGGTTTAGGGTTTAGGGTTTAGGGTTTAGGGATTAGGGTTTAGGGCTTAGGGTATAGTAGCCCGTTCTGAAGTGCCATTGACAAAAGCACCCATTCTAACAATTCCAGACCCAACCCCGAGCTACCCGACTTGCCCTAAACCCTAAACCCTAAACCCTAAACCCTAAACCCTAAACCCTAAACCCTAAACCCTAAACCCTAAACCCTAAACCCTAAACCCTAAACCCTAAACCCTAAACCCTGACCGTAACTGAGCAAGTCCCACACACAGACCGTGCCACTCCAAGCATCCAGGAGGAGTAGCCCGCGATATCTCCCGACTTGTGCCAGCCCCTTCGCAGACCTGCTTGGAGGTGTAGGGTTTAGGGTTTAGGGTTTAGGGGTACTTATTAACCAATGATAACTGTACTTATAACCCACTTATGAGCCCCTTAAGTGCCCTAATATGGTTACAGGTACAGTTATAAGTACAGTTCTGCCAGCCCCCTGCGCAGACCTGAGCTCGAGGATTCCCAGCCCATGGCCACCAGGCCCCGCTCGGCCGTGGGGATGGAGAGCTTCAACAACTCCTCCTGAGAAGAGGCACACATCCATCCCACATCTGCTCTAGAACTTAGTTGTCCAGTAGCCTAGAAAACTACAAGCTAACCCTGGGTTTATATAGGGATGATGATGCGCCAAAACGGTGAAAGGTTATCTACTCCACTACTAAGAGAAACTATGGATGGTCTGGAAGTCGGTGCTATGGGCCAAGAGCTGTTCTGGGGCGCTTTATCTCATCATGAGTCGCTGTGAGGTTGCATGTGAGGCTCGATGAGGACGAATCACGGGGTGTGAGGAGTACAGCTATGAGCGCCTGGCGAGTTTACAGGACCTGCCCTGGCTGGCACCCTCTGGGCAAAACCTATGTGGGTGATTGTCAAAATGATGGTCCCGTTTTGGATCCCTATGATAATACGGCACCTAATATTTAGGGTACCCCACAAGGGATCATAATATTGACAACCACCCATGTGTATCAAGGAACGGATCATGTCTCCGGAGTCTCCGGGCCCTTTCAAGCTCCTTGAGCCGGTTTAGGGTTTAGGGTTTAGGGTTTAGGGTTTAGAGATTATAAAAACAAAAAAGCGCGTCCTCCTCGCAGGCATCACATGCGCAGTAGCCACTCCTTGGTAGCCCAGTAGCCATCTTACAATAAAGGGGCACCCTCTTTCCTGTGTTTGTGTTTACTTCATAAGGGAACCTTGAAACCAAAAACTCAAAAGGCACAGGGCACCACTGGGCTACCAAGCCACCATGCCAAGGGCTGCAAGGTCCTCGGATGGGC
Source organism: Symbiodinium natans (assembly GCA_905221605.1). Lineage (NCBI taxonomy): Eukaryota > Dinophyceae > Suessiales > Symbiodiniaceae > Symbiodinium > Symbiodinium natans. The sequence goes on from CAJNDS010002097.1 coordinate 203,028, forward strand.
GCGCTTTTGAAACTATGGGAAAAGAGATTCCTGAAATATGGTCCTCTTAAAAGCCTATCAGGGGACATCTAACACATCCCAAGGGCCTACTGAAAAATGATCCTCTGAAGACCCAATAATGGGAACATCCAAAAAGATCCCAAGGGCCTCCAGAGCTTGGTAGCCCAGTAACCATATTTTACTTTTGGGATTGGTTATTTTATAAGGGAACCTTGAACCCCCCCCCACCAAAAAACAAAAAAAAGGAAAAGGGTACCACTGGGCTGCCAAGAGAGGGTCTGACGCAAAGTCGCAGCCAAGGGAGTCTCTTGGCCCCGTTCAGCCTCTGACTTTTCCAATAACCAAGGGGGCAAAAAGGTTAAACTTTATTTATCCCTACTAAATAAGGAAACCCAAAAAGTTCAAAGTTCAATTATACCCTAAACCCTAAACCCTAAACCCTAAACCCCAAACCCTCAGTTTCAACTATTGGCTAAGTAAGGCCTTGATCATCGCGCCTAAGAGGCGGCCCATGTCGGGCACGCTCACCAGGAAGGCACCATTACCTTAAGGGACCCCAAGGAGCCCTAAAGGGTGGGTTTAGGGTTTAGGGTTTAGGGTTTAGGGTTTAGGGTTTAGGGTTTAGGGTTTAGGGTTTAGGGTTTAGGGTTTAGGGTTTAGGGTTTAGGGTTTAGGGTTCATATACCCTAATGTAGGGATTGCATTTTAGGGTTTAGGGTTCGTAGTCCCTAATACTGGGATTAACAGTATGATGGGGACATGATCCCAATTTTAGGGTTCATTTGGTCCTAAACCCTAAACCCTAAACCCTACATCCCTAGGCACCTTGCAAGATTCCATAAGGATGGCGCCTCCACCGGCCTTCACCAGATGCGTCCTTGCCCGGTGGCGTCATCTCATGCCACTGGCTTTCGTTCCTTGGGGACGAAAGGAACCTTATAACTGGGGTGTAGGGTTTAGGGTTTAGGGTTTAGGGCTTAGGGCTTAGGGCTCAGGATTTAGGGTTTATACCCTATACTACTATAATCCCTATTGAGGTATGTGAATCATGAACCTGTTTAGGGTTCATGTCGTCCCCGAGGTTCAGGGTGACCCGCGCGCTCGTCATGTTCAGGGGATGCAGCACCCATGTCTGAGCCAGCTGCTCGTAAGGCAGCCCCATTCGCAACTCCAAAAAGTAGCCCAGCATGCCGAAGGCCAAGTTAGAATAGAGGTAGTGCCCCTTCGGGCCGAGAGTCACCTCACGCAGCGTCTCGCAAAGGTCCTGCTCCGTGTACTTCGTATAGGGGTTGCAATTCACAGGATCCCTCTGGCAAGGCTCCATGTGTCTATTGGTGGGCTGTGCCGGCAGGCCAGAAGTATGTGATGACCTTAGTAGCCCAGCAACCATACTATTAGAAGGGCACCCTTTTTTGGGTTGGCTATTTTATAAGGGAACCCAGAACCCAAAAATAGGGAAAAAGGGTACCACTGGGCTACCAAGTGACAATTGAACGAGCGTGATCTTGGCTACAGCTTCGGGCAGGTCGCTACACTTCTGGCCCAGGAAATCGCTTACCGTCTCGCCCATTGACACCTTGCCATGGTCCGCCAAGGCCACCTCGGTTGCTGAGCTCATGAGCCCCCCCACCCCCCCAAAGTGTACACTTTCAGTTTTATAGGGTCTAGGGTTTAGGGTTTAGGGTTTAGGGTTTAGGGTTTAGGGTTTATAGTATCCCAAAAAAGTATACTCACTCAGCTACTAAGCCACTAAGAGGATGGACGTCAAAATCTTGGAGTTGCTCGCGACAGGGAAGATGGATGTCATCTTGGTTTCATCGAACGGTGCACGCCCACCTCCTGCACCAGCAGTGTAGACTTTCGACGTCAGGCCGCCACTTTCCTTACAAAAAGGATAACTTAACGGTTAAACGTTCTCATCCCTTAAATAAGAGAAACCCAAGAGCTGAAGGTGCGGTTAAACGTTCTCATTCCTTAAGTAAGAGAAAGCCAGAAGTTGAAGGTTCTTGTATTGGCTAAGTACCTAGAAACCCTAAACCCTAAACCCTAAACCCCTAAACCCTAAACCCTTCCAGTATCCTGGGGAACCCAAGGTTCGTGTTTGGGATTATAAAGGGAGTATAGGACCCCACAAAGGTTAAAGATTACCTACTCTACTACTAAGCCAAAACCTAAACTCTTAGGGTATAGAGGGGCATACCGGGTATACCAGGGTATGGAGGCCTTAGGGGGTTGAAAAAGTAAAATGAGGGCCTACTTCCGGTCCTTGGCTACTTAGTAGCACAGTAACCACATCATAATCAGGGCACTTTTTTTTTGGTTACTTTAGAAGGGAACCTGGAACCCAAAACAAGGAAAAAGGGCACCACTGGGCTACCAAACTAACCCTAAACCCTAAACCCTAACCCCTAACCCCTAACCCCAAACCCCAAACCCTAAACCCTAAACCCTAAACTAGCAAAGCTAAGTAAGTTTCCGGCTCAACTTCAACGACCACAGCAGCGGCGCCACATTGGCCGCGCAAGACACCTTGGCAGCCTGGCTCATGGGCCCAGGCCGCCAACCTAGGATGGAGGATGGGTTTAGGGGTCAGGGTTTAGGGTTCACATCCTCTGAGAAAAAAACCTAAAATGGATTTTCTTTTGAACCCACGAAAGGCACATGCAAGAATATCCCAAAGGGCCGATACCCTAAACCTAAACCCTAAACCCCAAACCCTAAACCCTAAACTCTATACCTAGCAACACGGACTCCTCCCAAGCTGGCTCCTCCTGGGACGCCTCGAGCTGGATGGCCCTGCGCTGCAGGGCCTCGAGCGAACATGCCTCGGCACCCTCGGCACACTCGTCCTGCACCATTGCTGAGGGTTGAGGGCTTAGGGTTTAAAATGACCATTTATGTTCCTAAACCCTAAACCCTAAACCCTAAACCCTAAACCCTAAAAAAGGTGACCAACAATGACCCAGCGTCATCTTGGAGCAGAGTCTCAAAGCTCGCCCGCGAATCTGCGATGAGACACAGGAAGATGGCCTTGGTAGCCCAGTAAACCCTAAACCCTAAACCCTAAACCCAAAACCCTAAACCCTAAACCCATATTCTAAGAGGGGCATCCTTTTTTGGGTTTGGTTATTTTTTAAGGGAACCTAGAACCCCCCCCCCCCTCCCCCCAAAAAAAAAGGTAAAGGGCACCACTGGGCTACCATGTGGCCAAGCATGACACCATGGCTGAGGGATTTTTCTTTGCGAAGCTTGTGTCGCGCCTAAAGCTACTTTTTTGCGAAACTTGTGTCGCGCTTCAGGCTACAGCCAAAAGGCTACAGCCAAAGATCACTCGATTCACACAATCCGATCTTGCCTGGCGGCTCATGTTATTCTCTCTCTTCAGGCCAGCAAAAAAAACGAGGGAGATGCACGCACAGTGCTTCCTGCCAAAGACGAAAAACACACCCTAAACCCTAAACCCTAAACCCGATGTCCGTTTTCTCCCTTCCGCGCGGCAATGTCCGAAAATGTCGTGGCATGGCCCGCACTCCAGGAATCAAATGGCGACTCCAAGACCCCGTAATTCAGGAATATACCATGAATTATAATAGGAATTAAGGATCATACTTTAAATTATAATAGGAATTAAGGAATATACCTTAAACTGTAATAGGAAATAAGGAATATACCTGAAATTATAATAAGAGCCCTCATGGCAAAGCAGGGTCGCCAACAAATGCTCGTGTGCAGCTCCCTCGCGTCGTCCAGCCCTGGCCATTCCCAAGGACATGCGACCAGAAACTCTTCTTCCTCGTCGCTGATGTTGCTGGGCCACCTCAAACATTGAACCCTAAACCCTAAACCCTAAACTGTGAACCCTGAACCCGAAACCCTAAACCATAAACCCTAAACCCTATAAGCCCTAGACCCTGAATCCCATGCTCTTCTTGGGTTGCCTTCGTGAGCTTGGGACCTTCTCTGCTTGGAGCACCTGGCTCTGGCCCACCGTGTAGTGCTCCTGGAGGCAGGGGGAAGCCGGCAAAAGGGTTTAGGGTTTAGGGTTTAGGGTTTAGGGTTTAGGGAGCTGAGGAAGCTGGCAGCCTGCAGGAGCTGCCCGAAGAGCGCTCACTCGGAGTGGTCCATGACCTCCTGAATTTCGAGCAATTGCACTTCGAAGCAAAGCATTTGCAGATAGGGTTGAGGGTTTAGGGTTTAGGGTTTTGGGTTTAGGGTTTAGGGTTTAGGGTTTGGGCGGGGGGGGGGGGGGGGGGAAGGACTAAGGGCATTTGGCAACTCGCAAAATAGAGCATATTGAAGAAGACCTGTCCAACCCAGGACCTGCTGGTTTTCGTCTAAGGGCTTTAGGGTTTAGGGTTTAGGGTTTGGGGAGGCGTTCTAGGCTTAAACACCCTTTTACGCAGAGAGCCCGATACCAATTGGTGGCCCTAACCCCTAGGCCCTAAACCCTTAAATCAAAACAGGATCCGGCCCTTAAAGCAAATACTCCCAAATATGGTCCTCTTAGGTTTAGGGTCTAGGGTCTAGGGAGTCTAGGGTTTAGGGTTTAGGTTTTAGGGTTTAGGTTCAGGGCTTAGGCTTTAGGGGGGCCCAATAAGAGAAAACATGATATATCCCAAGGGTCTACCTGAAGAGGTGTTTAGGGTTTAGGGTTTAGGGTTTGGGGGTTAGGGTTTAGGGTTTAGGGTTTAGGGTTTAGGGTTTAGGGTTCAGGGTTTAGGGTTTAGGGTTGAGCCCACCGGCTGCTGCGGATGACGAGCCACCCGAAGCAGCAAGGCCTGAAGCTTACGAAAGCTTACGAAGGCTCAACACCTGCTAGGGTTTAGGGTTTAGGGTTTAGGGTTTAGGGTTTAGGGTTTAGGGTTTAGGGTTTAGGGTTTAGGGTTTAGGGTTTAGGGTTTAGGGTTTAGGGATCCACCTTGGGTCACAGATCCCTCAATCGCAAGCAGTCCAGGTCCTTGGGGCCACACTTTCTGCCGCGCATTGGCTTTTGACTTGCTTTGAGCGCCTGAAACCAGAGGACATAACTATAAGGCCTGGTTGGAGTTTAGGGTTTAGGGTTTAGGGTTTAGGGTTTAGGGTTTAGGGTTTAAGGACTAACTGGGGTTTAGGGTTTAGGGTTTAGGGCTACGGGTTTAGAGGTCGCATCTAGTGCTTGCTGCGAGGTCACCCCGCCACCCCAAATACTGTGCTTGCCTGAACCCTAAACCCTAAACCCTAAACCCTAAACCCTAAACCCTAAACCCTAAACCCTAAACCCTAAACCCTAAACCTCTGTACACTGGAGAAGGGGCAGATGCACCAAACTAGCATGGCACCTTTCCCCTTTCTAAAGGGTATGCAGGCTGCTCCAGGGTAACGGTCTGGGGCTCTCAAATGCTAGACGAAACGACGCCAATCCAAACCTGGGTTCTTGGTTTAGGGCTGCTAGTTCATAGTTGGGATAGTCTTGCAAATTCAAATTTATATTAATATTCCTTACTGAGTTTAAGTACCCTTAAAAATGAAAAATGCTTGGCAAAGTTTGGGTACTACTACCATTTGCCGATGATCCAGCACATGGCCTGAATTTCAAAACCAAGGCCTGTAAACCCCAAGCAAGCCAAGGACCTACACTCCCGGACCTGACCGAGAGCAACATAGGCGCCTTAAGAACTAGAGTCTTTTTTTTATTTTTTTTGTTTGGGGGGGGGGGGGGGGGGGGGGGGGGGGGTAGTATAGCATAAATATAAAGGGACCATAAGGTTCAGGAAATAACAATAGAGTAGGTTTAGGGTTTGGGTTTGGGGTTTGGGGTTTGGGGTTTGGGGTTTGGGGTTTGGGGTTTAGGGTTTAGGGTTTAGGGGTAGCTACAAGGCTGTGTGGCTTCAGACGTTAGGCTGGAGGGCTGCAAGAGTCTCCTTTGTCAGTGTCGTGAGGTGGCCATCAGGCAAAGGCTAGAGGGGAGGCAAACCTGCACCCATTTTGGGGTACTAATCTAAAATGATCATGTTTGTTCCCCATTGGGTTTAAGTATTCATAATTAATTCAGAATGATGTTCAACAATGACCCAGAAAAGAGGAAGGTCCAACTCCCGGAACCCGTTCATGGTCTTGCTTGGCCGACTGGTAACTCAAAACTTCGTTACAAGGCCCTATAAGGGAGGGGCGTTCAAGAAGTTCTGTATCCCAAGGTTCCGTGATTCTCCTCAAACGCGCTAAGGTGCCCTAAGCTTCCTTAAGGTTCCCCCAAGTACCTACCCCCATATGAGCACCCCTCCCTTAAGGATCCAATAGCTTCGGTCACCTGGGGGGTTTACGTAAATAAGAGATCCCTAATAGAGTCTCCAAAATGATAGGATTCCCTTACAATAAGGACCCCAAGAAGGTACCCCCACAATTTCGGAAATACCCACCTGGGCATCACCCTAAACCCTAAACCCTAAACCCTGAACACCTTCTGGTGCAGCCCGAGGATGGGCTAGCGTCGTCACGTTCATCGAACTCATCCAGCAGGGATCTGCGCAAAATCTTGAAGTGGGGGTTTCCGAGTTTAGGGGTACCTTGGTCCTGATTAGGTCTAGGGTTTAGGGTTTAGGGTTTAGGGTTTAGGGTTTAGGGTTTCGACTATTTGGGGGCTTATCGTAGGGGTCCCTTACTTTCGTAAACCCCCCCGTGGGAATTCGGGCGTGAAGAGGCAGGGGGCCTTCAGGGCAACCCGTGTACTTTGAGCAAGAAGGAAGTACTCTGGCTACTCAGCTACTGGAGCTGCTCGTAGCAGGGTTCTAAGACGAATGAGCTTTGAGGCCAACGAGGGATAGGTTTTAAGTAGGGACAGCAAAACAACGACAAGTTGTTAATTGCAGATGCAACCTTCTGGCCATCCGCAACTCCTTATCGTAGCGAATACCTCCAATACAAGTAAACAAAGAACATTGCTCATTCCTATCATTAGGCCTGGTATTCTCGTGTGCCAATGCCCAGGGCAACCTCGAACTACAAGGTCAGGACCCAACTCCAGACCACCCTAAACCCGAAACCCTAAACCCTAAACCCTAAACCCAAAACTGCCCAAAACCCTAACCCAGAGGGGCCAGGTCCAACAAGGTGCGATTTCCTTCTACAGGGTTTGGGCCAGCGAGTGCTTTAGGGTTCCTGGTGCGAGGACCTATAGACGAGAAGGCCTTCGGCAACAACGAAACAACGCGAAACGACAAAACCCGAAGACTGCCAAAGAGCCCTAAACATACTGAGCAAACAAGATCTCAATAACAAGGCATGCGGGCTGTTCGCCGTGAAAGCAGGCTTTGAGGATGCAGAAGTAGTGAAAACATTGACAGGCGTGGTGAATTGGAGACTTCGCATGCGGAAAAAATCGCATTCGCCGAAAAACGCGGCGGGCGGGGGTTAAGACTGTTAAGAGGCACATTCCGCGTTCCCTGTTTCAAGGCCCGAACAGGCTTCAGCCAAGAACGTCAACGTGAAAAAAAGTCATTGGCCTGCATGGTTTACTGAATTCCTGTTTTTTGTGTCGTCATGGCCACAGCACTGTGCTCAAACGTGAAAAATGGAAAGTCGCAACAACAGCCAGTTTTAAACAGCCGGGCTTGTGAAGACAGGCATAACTGCCGTAAATACCGCACTTTTCCCGTCCTGGCGCAAAAAGCCCAGGAAACGGACACATACAGGAGGCCCTAATAAACTCAAAGCCCTTACACGAAAACAACCAAAGAACCCCAAACAAAATCCCGAATAAACTAAAAGCTCTTGAACAACAAATGTTTAAGCAGAAGCCCCCCATAAACCCTAAACCCCTAAACCCCTAAACCCCTAAGCCACTAAACCCCTAAACCCCTAAACCCCTAAACCCCTAAACCCCTAAACCCCTAAACCCCTAAACCCCTACACCCCTAAACCTACACCCCTAAACCCTAAACCCTAAACCCTAAACCCTAAACCCTAGCCCTAAACCCTAAACCCCCCCAAAATGCCGAGATCAGCCTGAAAGGTGACCTTCAGCCCCGTCCGCTGCCAGACGCGGCGCCCGAGCGTGGCGAAGCGCACGGCCAGGGCGGCGAAGTACTCGGCTCCGGGTTCGAGGCCATTCCTGAGAACACGTTTAGGGTTTAGGGCTAGGGTTTAGGGTTTAGGGTTTGGGGCTAGGGTAGGGTTTAATTAGGGTTTAGGGTTTAGGGCTTAGGGCTTAGGGCTTAGGGTTTAGGGTTTAGGGTTGAGGGTTGAGGGTTGAGGGTTGAGGGTTGAGGGTTTAGGGTTTAGGGTTTAAGAACCACCCCAAGAATGTCAAATGGTCTTGCTTAAGTGCAATAAAGGGACTATTATTCTGCATCTTTGGTTGGCTGGGGGGGGGGTTCTTAAGCAAATGCATTCAGGATAATCATTCCCCTTAAGAACCTAAACTGTAAGCCCTAAGCCCAAACCTAGAGCTTTACTGAAGGCTATGACTTGGCGCAGGAAGGGTTTTGAAGACTTAGGGAGTGTCAGGGTGTGGACTTCAGGATTTGGGGCTTCTAGGTTCCAGGGTTTAGGGTTTTAGGGTTCAGGGAGATTGTTTGGCTTTGGGTTTTCAGGCTTTAGCATAGGTCGAAGGCCTAACCCTAAACCGTAAACCGTGAACCCTAAACCCTAGACCCCAACCCCCAAGCCCGAAACCCCAAACCGCAGAGCTTCATTTGGGACGACGGAGGAGGTGACGTCAGGACTTTGGGCTTTCGGGCTTGGGGTTTTGAGGTGTTTCCGGCTGGGTTTAGGGTTTAGGGTTTAGTGTTTAGGGTTTAGGGCTGAGGGTCCAAGACAGCCCTAAGCCCTGCAGTGCTCACCCGAAGCTAGCTTGCCATTTAGGGTTTAGGGTTTAGGGTTTGGGGCTTGGGGTTTGGGGTACCAGGAGTAGCCTAGGAATAAGAAAGGGGTGCCCTTTTTCGTTTAGAGGGGCCCGTAAGGGAACCAAAGCACTGGGTCTGGGATGTTAAGGCACACTCCCGACCTTACTGGTACGAAATGCCATACCGCGACCCTATGCTTGGTAGCCCAGTAACCATATCATAATAAGGGCACCCTTTTTGGGGTTGGTTACTTGCTAAAGGAACCCATAACCCAAAAAAAGGGTAAAGGGTACCAATGGGCTATCAAGCTCACCCTCAACCCTAAACCCTAAACCCGAAACCCCAAACCCCAAACCCCAAACCCTAAACCCCAACCCCTCCAGCTCACGTCCTTTCCATTGCGATCGAGCTGCACCGTTGCCTCACAAGGGGAGTGGCTCGCAGCTCGTGACTGCTCACCATCATCTCCAATCTCCTCAAGAGGCACTGAAACAGGGTTTAGGGTTTAGGGTTTAGGGTGTAGGTCATAATCCACACACCTTTGTTTCCCAGAAAGAACAGACATTCATATTGAATCAGGGCCTTATGCAACTCGGTATTGAATACGGTACTGTGCCCAGTGGAGGCGCCCAAACCCTAATCAGTGGCGCAATGGCACTTTCATCTTGCGCCATAATCTTCTGTATCACGCCTCGGAGAGCGCGTGGAAACCACGTTTTTCAAGTGCATAAGGATCAGGTGACAGGGGCGCCGAAGCCTTATATGAGACCTGAATGTCTTTGGCCTTAAGGGGTATAAGCAGGGACCCCTAGAAAGAACCCTTAATCTTATTCCCCCTTTTTAACCCCTACATGACCCTCAGCACCTTATACAGTCCCTATAGACCCTAAAGATAGACCCTAAATCACCCCCAAAGAACCCCTAAGGTCCCTGTAAGGGTCCCTCCGTTAGTCCCCTGACCCTATATAACCCTTATATATATATATATATTCAAAGTTCTATAGTCCCTAAAAAACCTAAGTAGACCCTTAATCACCCCCCCCCCAAAAAAACCCTCAGGTCCCTTGTAAGGGTCCCTCCTTTGGTCCCTTGATGGCCAATCCTCCAGGACCTCGTCATCCTCAAGTAAGACCATGGCCGCGCGCTCCAATCCGCCGTTGTCCAGGCTGCGGATCCTGAGGAACATGGCCGCTAAACCCTAGACCCTCGACCCTAGGCCTAAGCCCTAAGCCCTAAGCCCCAAGCCCGAAACCCTACACCCTAAACCCTAGCCCTAAACCCTAAACCCTAAACCCTAAACCCTAAACCCTAAACCCCAAACCCCAAACCCCAAGCCCTAAACCTAAAGCAAAACAGCGAACTGCTGAAGTTACAGGACGCTGGGAAAAGTAGACCTATAGAAAAAGACTTCTTGTAGTCCATATCTACCTCAGTATCCCTGAAATAGCCCCCGTATAGCTCCCAAGGTCCCCTTAAATGGAGATCTCGTGCAAGTCCCTACACTAAGACTCCTAGTTGTCCAGTATCCTAGGGGAACTCAAGGTTAACCTTTGGGATGATAAAGGGAATATAGGACCCAAAAAGGCTAAAGGCTACCTGCTCTACTACTAGAACTTCGTCACCTGTGGGTCCTCTGCAGCCCAACCGCATTCTTTGGGAAATCCTCATGAACTCTGCAGTCCAAACCATGGGCTCACCCCTAAACCCTAAACCCTAAACCCTAAACCCTAAACCCTAAACCCTAAACGGCCTACTTGGAGGTTCACGCATCTCAAGAGCGGGGGCTCTAAGTCGGGTAAGGGTAGTAGAGAGTTATCACCTTTTTCGGGTGGTCGTATCACCCTCCTTAACTTGGCTGCACTTAGGAGGGTTTAGGGTTTAGGGTTTAGGGTTTAAGAAAACCAAGAAACCCAAAAAGGCTAAAGATCTAAAGTTACAGTAAAGCACCACAAAGTTAAGATGGCCCATGAGCCATAAACACCACCAAATATTAGAGGGGGATCCTGTAGGGTCCTATAGGGGTCTATATTCAGGGTCCCTAAAGGGTTTAGGGTTTAGGGTTTAGAGTTTAGGTTTTAGGTTTTAGGATTTAGGGTTTAGGGTTTGGGGCTTAACTTTCATCATGGCCCCGAATGCCTTCAGGCAGAGCCTGCAAACAAGATGGCCAAGGCACACCTCCAAGCGATACTCGAGTGGTGGCCTCGCTGAATGGAGTTCCCAGATCTTGATTAGGGTTTAGGGTTTAGGGTTTAGGGTTTAGGGTTTAGGGTTTAGGGTTTAGGGCTCTGAAGCGCCCGGGAGCCCCAGAGACCGCAACACAAGCCTGCAAAAGCCTAAGACGTAAATAGGGTCCCAGGAAGACACCCAAAACACTAAAAGACGCCAAAGAGCTCAGGGGTTTAGGGTTTAGGGTTCAGGGGGAGGGTTTAGGGCAAAGAGTGCATGTGTCAGCAGAAGTTCAGACCCTAAACCCCCAAAATCCAAAAACTCTCAATCAAACCCTGAGACGCGAAAAGTCAAAATCCCAGACGCCTACACAAGAAGCTAAGACCCGATAAACCAAACCCTATTTACCCTACAAAGCCTACACTTTACACACCCTATAAACCCTGTAAACCGTACAAAGCCTAAACCCTGTAAACCCTAAGAGTCCTGTAAGCCCGATAAACCCTACAAACCCTAAACCCTACACCCCTACACCCCTAAACCCTAAACCCCAAACCCCAAACCCTAAACCCTAAACCCTAAACCCTAAACCCTAAACCCTAAACCCCAAACCTGACTAAAAAAATAGGCCTTCCCCGTGTGGCGCCATCGTTAGAGGGCAGCTCGGGCCCCTGCCTCGGGCAGCTCCTACGGTTTTTAAGGGTTTTTGTGGGGGGGGGGGGGGGGGAGGCTAGGGTTTAGGGTTTAGGGTTTAGGGTTTAGGGTGTAGGGTTTAGGGCTTAGGGTTTAGGGCTTAGGGTTTAGTGTTTAGGGCTTAGGGGTCTAGGGTCTTAGGCGTCCTAAGGGTTTGCGGCTGTCTAGGGTTGTCTAGGTTTATTGCGGTTTGTAGGGGCTTCTAAAGGCTTTAAGGGCTTTCGAAGGGTCTCGACGGCTTTTCAGGGCTTAGGAGGCTGAGAGCTTCAAAGGCTTGGGGCTTTTTAGTGCATAACATAGGGGTCGGAGTAATTACCAATGGTATTCCCTCGTGGTCCTTACAAATGTTTACTATGATAACCCCCCACCCCCCCCCCCCCCCCCCCCAACACCCTAGTCGAATCATGAAGGCCCCTACATTAGGGGGTATAGGGTTTAGGGTTTAGGGTTTAGGGTTTAGGGCTTGGGGTTTAGGGTTTAGGGTTTAGGGCTTGGGGTTAAGGGTTTGGTGCGAACCGAAGGTACACGTGTGGCCACCAGCAGCGCGCACTGCCGGAGCCGAGTGACTCGACCATCATCCTCGCATGCAAGAAGGCTTAGGGCTGCCAAGTTGTCAAAACCCTAAACCCTAAACCCTAAACCCTAAACCCTAAACCTAGGGGAACTCAAGGTTAACCTTTGTGATTCTAAAGGGAACATAGGGTTCAAGGTTACCTACTCTACGAAGAAGGCTGTAGGGAATTAGGGTTTTAGGATATTGAGGCCTTTAGGGCCTATTTGTGGTTTAAGGGGTTAAAAGGGTTTTGAAGGCTTCTGGGGCTGTAGGGCTTTAGGGTTTTTAGGGCGTTTATGTTCAGACAGAGGGTTTCAGGGTTTGAAGGGTTTTGGGGTTTAAGAGTGTTTAAAAGGTTTTAGGGTTTAGGTTGAGCCCCAATGGAAGAAGCTCCATCAGCTCATTCAGGCCAAACAGTTCCGGGAGTAGAGTCCTCAGCTAGGGTACCTGATCAACGGTGTAAACAGGTGGTATATATAAGAGAGCTATGGGTTATATGTAGGGATAACAATATGGGTTTTCCGAAAGTAGGGGGTACCGTATTGGGGTCCTTATGATAAGGGAATCCTACTATTTGGGGATCTATATTGGGGCCCCCCAATTTTCGTAAACCCCCGTATCAAGTTAGAAAGGTCAGAAGGGGGGGGGGGGGGAGGTACCACCTGAAATCGCCCTAGATTAAGACCTGCATGGTTGTTGATCAACATACCTGTTCCCGAAATAACCCTGTATTTTACCATTAAACACTAAACCCTACAGGGCCTTTGGATCCCCCCATATCAACCCTCTGAATAACAGCACCATACCCTGAGAAACCCGAAGCTCGTCCCTAAATCGACCCTTACTGACTCAACCATGATACCTAAATCTAAATCCTAAAGCCCTCCATGACTTAATCCTGAACCCGAAGCCCGCTGAAATGAGATAGGCTGAATGCTAAATACCGCTTGAGCCCCTAACCGCACACGAAAGGCCTACTCCTAACTAGGATCCTCGTGAACCGCCAACAAGGTTCCGGATTAGGTTTTGGGGTATGGGGTTAGGGTTTAGGTATTCCATGGAAGCCGCTTGAACCGCCAACAAGCTTCCGGGTTAGGTTTTAGGGAATGGGGTTAGGGTTTAGGTATTCCATGGAAGCCTAGCTAAAGCTGCTAAACGGGCCGAGAATCCTTTGCCCTTTTTTTTTGGGGGGGGGAAGGGGGGGGGGCGGGGGGGGAGGGGGGGAGGGGGGGGAGGGGGGGTGGGGGGAAGGGGGGGAGGGGGGGAGGGGGGGAGGGGGAGGGGGTGAGGGGGGGGAAGGGGGGGAGGGGGGGAGGGGGGGAGGGGGGGAGGGGGGGGAGGGGGGGGGAGGGGGGGAGGGGGGGGGGGGGGAGGGGGGGAGGGGGGGAGGGGGGTGGGGAGGGGCATGAGCCCAAGGTACCAGGGAGTTGGTAAGGGTCCAACACCTGAGGTGTGAGGCCAAACCCTCGTACCTAAACCCTAAACCCTAAACCCAAGCCCGTTGGCCCAAGATCCTCTGCCCAAGGGCCTGAAGTGGCTTAGGGTGTAATATAGGGAGCCTTAATAATTGTATAGGCGCCGTGGGCGAATACTCTTCGAACTTATTCCGACCCCTATATTACTTCTGCGGGGGGGCGGGGGGGGGGGGGGGGAACCCTAACCCTAAACGCTTAAAACTTAAACCCTAATTAAATATCCCTTGGAGGGCTATAAGGGCTCAGGATTCTCTTCGGCCGACCAGGGGCTCGATGTTGGCCAATCGCGCTGGCAGTCCGAATCTCTCAGGGGCGGGAACAGGGCGCACGTCTTCCGGAACATCAAACCTGGGTTCAAAAAAGCTGGGCTGTTTAGGGTTTGGGGTTCGGGGTTTGGGGTTTGGGGTTTGGGGTTTAGGGTTTAGGGTTTAGGGTTTAGGGTTTGTCTGAGCATCTGAGGTTTAGGGCAACTTTCCAGGGAGCCCAGGACCGCCTTGAAGAAGCAACATGCATGAACTAGGGTTAGGTCCCTACCAAACCCTAAACCCTAAACCCTAAACCCTGAACCCTGAACCCTAAACCCTAAACCGGTCTGTTCATGCTTGGAGGGTTTCGGCTCCCCTGGTTCGGCTTCATAGGGCCTTCTCCAGCGAAGAAGCCCTGCCTTCCTCTCCCGAACCCCTTAAACCCCAAAAGCCTAAACCCTAAACCCTTAAACCCTACGTACCCCTAAACCCCTAAACCCTTAAAACCCCTAAAGAGCCCAAACATCTAACCCTGATTCCTCCCTAAACCCTAAACCCTAAACCCTAAACCCTAAACCCTAAACCCTAAACCCTAAACCCTAAACCCTAAACCCTAAACCCTGAACCCTCAACTCCCGTGGCCCCCGGCAACACCGGTGGTGACGAAGCCGACCACGCAGAGTGGCGCAGGCCGTCCCCAGCCCGGGCACCTCTTCTTGTAGAGGGTTTAGGGTTTAGGGTTTAGGGTTAAGGGTTTAGGGTTTAGGGTTTAGGATGGCCCTGCATTGAAACCCTCTGAAAAATATTCTTGAACATGATGTTTTGAACCAATAAGGGAAAATATGAAATATCCCAAGGGCCTACCTAGTTTTTGTAGAGGGTTTAGGGGCAGGGGGGTTTAGGGTTTAGAGTTGAGGGTGTAGGGTTTTTAAGGGTCAGGGATGAGGGGGTTCAGGGCTTTAATGTTAGAGATTGGGGGGGGGGGGGGGGTCCAGGGTTTAGGGCTTTAAGGTTAGAGATTAGGGAGTTCAGGGTTTAGGGGTTCAGAGCAAGCCTTTGGAACAAATGGCTCCAAGGAAGCCCTAAACCCTAAACCCTAAACCCTAAACCCTAAACCCTAAACCCTAAACGGCGCAACGCCCGAGCTTGCGGCTTCTCGGGCCTAGAGCAACCCCAGCACACTTCAGGCTAAACCCTTCAAGCCTAGAAGCCTAGACCCCTACAAGGAGGGGAGTCATAAGTAGAGTTATCAGGGCCCTAAATTGGGTTACAAGGATTAAATTAGCTCATAAGTCTCTTAACTATAGTTAGTACAGTAAGAACGCCCCTCCTTGTACACCCGACACCCCATTACAACCCTCTCAACCCCAAACCCTAACCCGCGTGGTAAACTTCGTGAACTCTGGTGTACTCCCCTAAACCCTAAGCCCCCTAAACCCCCTAAGCCCCCTAAGCCCCCTAAGCCCCCTAAACCCCCTAAACCCCCTAAACCCCCTAAACCCCCTAAACCCCCTAAACCCCCTAAACCCCCTCAACGCCCTAAATCCCCTAAACCCCCTAAACCCCCTGAACCCCCTAAGCCCCCTAAGCCCCCTAAGCCCCCTAAGCCCCCTTAGCCCCCTTAACCCCCTAAGCCCCCAAAACCCCCAAAACCCCCAAAACCCCCAAAACCCCCTAAAAAACCCCCAAAACCCCATCAAACCCCCCTAAAAAAACCCCCTTAAACCCCCCTAAACCCCCTAAACCCCCTACACCCCCTAAACCCTAAAAACCCCTTAAACCCCTAAGCCCCCTAAACCCCCCAAACCCCCCTAAACCCCCCAAACCCCCTAAACCCCCTAAACCCCCTAAACCCCCTAAACCCCCTAAACCCCCTCAACCCCCTCAACCCCCTAAACCCCCTAAACCCCAAACCCTAAACCCCAAACCCCAAACCCTAAATCCTAAACCCTAAACCCTAAACCCTGGTGATCTCTTGAGGTGGCTTCTGGCAGTTGAGCTGCGCGGGGTTTCAAATGGGCATTCGCAAGAATGTCAGGAGGAATCTCAGTTTCTACTAATTGCTTAAGAACCCCCCAAAATAAAACAAAAAAGGCCTCCTTGTAAGGGTATGAGAGGGATAGTTATTTAGAGTTTTTTGCTTTTTTGGGGGGGGGAGGGGGGGTTCTTAACCTGCCGGGGTGCTCAAGGCCAGAGACCTGGGGTCCTAAGACCCACCCCACCCACACCAAATTGGCAGGGCGCTGAAGACGTAAGAGACTCCGAGCTCCAAGCCGTCCTGCGCAGCGGCACCACAAACAAACCCGAAACCCGGATCCGCCCCAAGGGGGGGGATGTGCGGGAGTTGGGGGGGGTTGGGGGGTTTGGGGGGGCGGGGAGGGATTATAGTACCCCCTATTAGAATCCCTAGTAAGGACTGTTAGTATAACGGGGAACATCCCAATCCATACCCCTAACAACACCATAATGCGGCGTCATCATCCGTTTTGCAAGGAACCCCCCACCCCCCCAAAAGGGCGCCCCTGTGTTGGGAACTCCCCACCTTGTCACGGCGGAGGGAGAGGCAGTTGTCCGCCTTTCTTTTTCTCTCTTTCTTACATTCTCAGAGGCTCCAATATCAATTTGGAATCATTCCTTAGATTAAAGTTGGGATCCCTAAACCCTAAACCAACATTAATTCAGGGGGTCTTGCAGTCTCTAAGTTCCTTTCTTTTGCAGTCGTACTTGTCAAAGTGGGGAAAACCCCGGGCTTCTCCTCCGAGAAGGGGCGCTCCTGCCGATGATTTTTACATGTATTGGTATGTTTTTCTTTAGCTGCTGAGTTCATAAGCCCCAAAAAAGTGTACACTTTCAGTTCTGTAGGGGATGAAAGTATCCCAACAAGTGTAAAGTGTACTCACTGAGCTACTAAGTTTCAGACAAGCCGGACCTGTCTTCCTCCAGGCCGCTCGCGTGCGAGCCAACTATGACCCTGAATTCTTGGTGGCCCTTAGGCCCGGGAGCTTTGTAGGGCTTTGGGGCTTGTAGGACTTTATTTGGCATTTGTTAAGGGCCTTTAGGGCTTTGTAGGTGCCGAGGCTAAGGAAGTGCGAGCTTACGTGCGCACTCCTTCTGCTGATGGCACCATAGCACCGATCAAAACCCAAGGGGCCAAGCTACTCGACTTCAAAAAGAGCTGTGAACTCCCTGCTCTACTCCCTGGGTGTCCAAAAACCTACTATATGGCCAGTCCAAACTGAATCAAGCATCAACCGACCTACCCTGGCAACGGCCAATTTTTTTAAAGCTGATCTTCGATCAAAGCCCCATGTCACAAAGAGCTTGTCCTCTTCACCGAAGACCCAGCCAGCGTCGGAAGCCGGAGGGAAGCTCTTTCCTTTTGGGTTTAGGGTTTAGGTTTAGGGCTTAGGGTTTCGGGGTTTCGGGGTTTAGGGTAACTACCTTCTACCTTCTCAAGCCCCCCTCAAGCCTCCACCCTGCAAAATCGGAGGAGGCCCTAAACCATAAACCCCCAGCCTTGGAATACACGGATGCTACCTACACCCGGGAGTAACCTAGCAATAAAAGGGTACCCTTGTTGGTTTTAAGGGGATTATAAGGGAACACCCAACCCTAAGAAAAGGAAATAAGGGCCTACTCCCGGTCCTAGCTACAAGCAGCTCTCGGTTGGCCCCTCAAACCCTGTGCAGAAAAAGTTAATTCAATCCTCTTAACGCGGGCGACTTGAACCCAACAAGAGAAAACGTTTCAATTCTTGTTGCGTTCTAGCTGCGCAGGCCTAAACCCCAAACCCCAAACCCTAAACCCAAAACCCTAAACCCTTCAAACCCTAGCCCTAAACCCTAAAACCTAAACCCTAAAACCTAAACCCTAAACCCTAAACCCTAAAACCCTAAACCCTAAACCCTAAACCCTAAACCCCAAACCCTCAACCCAAAACCCTAAACCCTTCAAACCCTAGCCCTAAACCCTCAAACCTAAACCCTAAAACCTAAACCTAAACCCCAAAACCCAAAACCCAAAACCCAAAACCCTAAACCCTAAACCCTACTCAGGGCAGCCCGGGCTGCTCGGAAGCACGTGCCACTTGGCCACGGGTCCCCAGGCAAGGGAGCCATCCTCCTCGGATCGGTTTAGGGTTTAGGGTTTAGGGTTTAGGGTTTAGGGTTTAGGGTTTAGGGTTTAGGGTTTAGGGTTTAGGGTTTAGGGTTTAGGGTTTAGGGTTTAGGGTTTAGGGTTTAGGGTTTAGGGTTTAGGGCCTTAGGGCCCAGGGTTTAGGGTTTAGGGCCTTAGGGCCTTAGGGGTTAGCGATAACAAGTCTCCGGATGATGGGCAGAAGCTAGTTTGGGGTGCTGGGGGCCCGAGACTATCTCTAGATGCTTGCGCAGAAGAACCCCCTATGGCCGACCCGCACCACAACCCCCTAACAAAAACAACTGATAGGGCTTGGGGCTTGGGGCCTGGGGCTTGGGGCTTAGGGCTTAGGGCTTAGGGCTTGGGGCTTAATTCCTGGAGCTGAACTCCTGAACGGCAAGCCTTCCATTGCAAGCTCTCAAATCTCCACGGACATAAACTTAAACGGGTTGAGGACTTGACCTTCACCTCTGAACCAGTTCTGAAGCCCTGGTTTCTAAAACCTGAACGCGAAGGGTTAAGGCTTCGTGGCTTGAGAAGGTTAGGGGTTAGGTTGTGGGGCTTAGGGTTTTAGAGTCCTAGACCCTAAACCCTAAACCCTAAACCGATTGCGGCATAGGGTTTAGGCAGGGGGCTGTCTCCACCTGCTGGACAGCTCCAGCGCGCCATTGGCACAGGGTCACCGAAGGGCCCTGGGCAGCAAAGAGTAAACCCAAAGACCCTGAACCCTGAACCCCAAATTAGGGTTTAGGGTTTAGGGTTTGGGGTTTAGGGTTTAGGGTTTAGGGTAAACCCAGAAAACCCTGAACCCTGCAGGGTCTCGAGGGCTTTGTAGGAGCCTGGGGGACTTTGAATGGCTTTAAGGGTCTTGAGGGCCTGAAGGGTCTCAGGGCTTTAAGCGCCATGGGCTTAACATTGTCTTATAGGACTAAAAACCTGGAAAGGCTTCAAGGGCTTTAGGGTCTTCAAGGCTTCCAGGAATGCTCTAGGGTTTATAGGGTTCAGGGAGTGTAGGATAGTATGCTTTGCGGTGGATTTAGAAGGGAATGTGAACCCCGAAAAGGGAAAAGGGGTAGCACTGGGCTACCAAGTGGGAATGATAGAAGGAGGTGAGGTGAACATTCCGCGAAACTTTGAGGGGTATTGGGCTGAACTCCGAAGGAACAAAAGATGCCTTGATGGCCAGCAAACCGCGCTGATCTACAAGATGGTAACCAAAGAAATATTTATCCCCAAGCTTGAGAGCCCTTGCGGAAGCCCACCTGTGGCAAAATCGCAGCCCCCCCCCCCCACCCCCGCCCCCGACAAGAACCCTCTTTGGTGGCACAGCAATTCTAGCAAGCTGCCAAGTTTTGCAGAAAGCTGGCTCGCAGACGCACCGCCGAAATTGTGCAGAACACGCCAGCCGAAGCCTGGCGTAGGGTTTCTAGTAGTGCAAGGCCTGCGGCTACATGCGGTTTAGGGCTTGTAGGTTGGGATGTTCCCCCTTGCACCGAACCATAAGACTAGGACGCATTCGAGCGCATAGGGTTTAGGGTTTAGGGTTTAGGGTTTAGGTTTAGGGCTTAGGGCTTAGGGTTTAGGGTTTAGGGTTTCGGGTTTCGGTTTTCGGCTTTCGCATGTACGGCTCCTTTGAGGGACCAAGCAACGCAACACCCAGCAACAAAGCCGGAAACAGCCTACCCAGAGACTCCAAAACCCCTTACTTAATTAAGCAATATGCCTTAAATTATAGTAGGAACCCTAATATGATTTAAGGTATAGTCCTGAAATTAAGGGGTTTGGGAGTCTCTGGGTAGACGGTTTAGGGTTTTGGGGCTCTCCGCCTCCGCAGGGGTGTCCACAAACGCCAGGCATGGCTCGCTCACCTCAGGGTTTCCGCAGGGCTTGGGGTTTAGGGTTTAGGGTTTAGGGTTTAGGGTTTCGGGTTTCGGGTTTCGGGTTTCGGGTTTCGGGTTTCGGGTTTGTGCTTTCGGGTTGTAACCCTCACAGCCCCAGGATGAAAAATGCGGGAGCCCCCTCCAGAGCCTTGACTTAACCCGAAACTAGGTTCCCCAGTAGCTCCTCAATAATAAGGGTACCCTTAGGTTGTACCCGTTTTTGTTACATTTTGTTTGCATAAGGAACCCCCAAAACAAAACGGGAATAAGGGCACTAGTGGGGGACCTAGTAAAGGCTTAATCCTCAAACCCTATGTTTACCACGATTTTTTGGGGAGGTTCCTGACATTTTTAGGTTTCTTCACTATAGAGGAGAGTAGTTTCGGGTTTAGGGTTTAGGGTTTTCGTGAATGGTTAGCTCTTTGTCGAAAAAATATCCGTATGTTGGGATGTTCCCCCTTGTACGAACAGTCTCTAATGTGAATTTGCGTACCCCCCTCCCTATAAGAATCCCTATTGAGGACTCTTAAAGGGGGAGCATCCCAACTTACAGGGTTTCTCTCAACCCTAAACCCATAAGGGCAGATAAGGCCCTTTTAGGGGCCGGTTCTAAGGGACCATGTAAGTGCCCTCAGAACCATATGAAGTACAGTGTATAAATCTTGTACCCCCAAAAGGACACCCAATGTATACACTCACCAATATTAGAAAAGGAACCTTGTATACACTCACCCAAAACAGTAATGTGAACCCTGCTTCATATGCCAAGATCGGTATTGCCAGGGCAAGCTTTGGGGAGGCCGATCGCAGCTGGGTGGCTGGTCCAGCAATGCGCCGATCTCGAGAGTACCTGAGGTTTAGGGTTTAGGGTTTAGGGTTTAGGGTTTAGGGTTTAGGGTGTAGGGTTGCCTTGAACTCGACATGCTAAAAGCTTGTAAGCCCAACAGCCAAAACCCTAACACTCTTAGAAGCCTTATAACGCCTATCGAAGCCGAAACGCTAAAGGCTTCATCCTAGAAAACCCGATGCACCCCGAACCTTATTGAGCCTTAAACCCTTGACGCCTAAACCCTAAAACTCGTATAAACGCTAAACCCTCAGAACCTAAACCCTGAAGCACTTGCAACGCCTAAACCCTATTGAATCCTAAACACTAAAACAACCCTGATTCGCCCTAAACCCTCAAAGCCTAAACAAAAAAACCCCAAACCCCCCAAAAGGATTGCTTTAGGGTTTAGCATTTTGGGTTTGGGGTTCTACAAGGGGTGCCCCTACTTTGGGAGATGCCCAAATGTAAGCCCTAAAGCGGCGAAACCGCCAGAAGCCCTACATGCTAGCAAATCAAGGCTTGCAGAGGTCAAGGGGCCTCGGGTTGAGGGTATTCGGGGGTCAGGGTTGAGCGTTGAGACTTCTTCCATTGCCTTCAACCCTATAATTAGATGCTGAGTCCTAAACTCATACGACGGGTTCAAGCCTTGCGGTCTAGCGGCTACCATGAGTTTCATGCAGCGAAGCGATGGGGTCTCCAGCCCTTGACTACTGGAGCGGGTTCCGGAGCAGGTTCCGGAGCGGGTTGCGGAGCAGGTTCTGGAGCCAGCCGGTTCCGGAGCGGGTTCCGGAGCAGGTTCCGGAGCGGGTTCCGGAGCGGGTTCCGGAGCAGGTTCCGGAGCGGATTCCGGAGGCCCAAAACATTTGAAAGCACGCTGCAATGAAACCCCTTTCCCCCCATACAGTGGCTTAGCCTGGTGGTATACAACACGTGTAACAGCGATGCGTGCTAAGTCTTCCTTGCAAACAGTATGCTAAGCTATGCAAGGTCTGTGGGATTTGTGGTGTTTTTCCCCAACAGCGAAGCGATGGGGTCTCCAGCCCTTGACTACTGGAGCGAGTTCCGGAGCAGGTTCCGGAGCGGGTTCCGGAGCAGGTTCCGGAGGGTTCCGGAGCGGGTTCCGGAGCGGGTTCCGGAGCGGGTTGCGGAGCAGGTTCTGGAGCGGGTCCCGGATCGGGTTCCGGAGCAGGTTCCGGAGCGGACTCCGGAACCCCAAAACATTTGAAAGCACGCTGCAATGAAACCCCTTTCCCCCCATACAGTGGCTTAGCCTGGTGGTATACAACACGTGTAACAGCGATGCATGCTAAGTCTTCCTTGCAAACAGTATGCTAAGCTATGCAAGGTCTCTGTTCCATGGTTTGCGGGTATTTGTTTCTTTGTTAACTTTTGTAATTCCCAAAAGCCCGGACGGAGGTCCGCGCTGGTTTTGTCGAAGTTTTTCATGGTCCGTGCTTGGTGCTTGGAGCTAAATTCCGACAAAGCCAGGGGTCTGCGCAGGTCCGCGCGGGATTTGTAGTGTTTTTGCCCAGCAGCGGAGACTTTGTGAACTTTTGTAATTCCCAAAAGCCTGGAAACTATATATATATATATAATACATGAAAGCATCGCATCCGGCGTTAAAGCATCTTTAGTCTTCTTTGCTGTTGGGGCTACAGTGGGTTTGCTTTTATTGTTTTTTTTTGCGGGGGGAGGGGAGGTGGTAGGTACTCATAACTATCCATGAGCCTTCAGGTAAAACTCCGAGTGAGGTCCTAAAGTGGATTCCCTTGATCACAGAAAGGGCCCCTCACAAAAGCGAGCCCGTGTCTGAGGACCTGCCACTACCTCTGCATAGAAATCATCTATAGGTACTGTCCTGCGTGAAGGTTCCTGAGTAGTCGAGAGTGCAGTTGCTATTTCCCCAAACAAGATGCTAGCCTTTTAACTTTAGTTGCGATGTTGCTACACCTCTCTGTGTGTATATTTATATATATCTTTTTTCACACACCGAATTGCACCTACCCATCAACAGAACTCTGGGGTTTAGGGTTTAACTTTGGGAGAACCCTGACACCCCGAGGGCCCGGCCAGCGGAAACGGCAGCTGGTGAAGGGCAACGGCGAGGCCACGAGACAGGGAAGACCTTGCCTGAGAGAAGCAAGTTGCAGCACCGGGGACCCCCTGAGTTGAGGGTTTAGGGTTTAGGGTTTAGGGTTTAGGGTTTGGGTTTAGGGTTTAGGGTTTAGGGACTCCCCGAGTTGAGGGTTTGGGGCTTAGGGTTTAAGGTTTAGGGTTTAGGGTTTAGGGCAAAGGGTTCCTACACCCTACTCCCTGCACTTGAGGGCCGGCAAGCACTAAACTCCGAACCCGACACAACCCCAAGCCCCCGCGATGTAAACCGAGAGACAGCTCCATCAAGGACCAAGCCACCGCCTCGGACCGTGAGGCTCAGGGTTTAGGGTTTAGGGTTTAGGGTTTAGGGTTTAGGGTTTAGGGTTTAGGGTTTAGGGTTTAGGGTTTAGGGTTCAGCATTCCGGGTTTAGGGTTTGGGGTGTCGGGCTTGGGGTGTAGGGTAGGTTCGGTTGAAGGTTTGGGGGGGGGGGGGGGGTTATTGGAGCCTGAGCAAATCGGATTGGCCAAAACCCAAAGCCTGCTTCCTAAACCCTAAAATCCTAAACCCTAAAACCGAGAAAACAATATCTTGGGTGGGGGCGGGGGGGGGGGGGGGGGGGGCTATCCCCAGGATGGGGTCTAAGAAGGAGTTTGGAGGATTTCCGATTCAGGGAGTGAGCTTGTTTAGGGTTTAGGGTTTAGGGTTTAGAGTTGAATGAAGGTTTACGGTTTACAGGTGCCTTGTACATCGAGATGCAAGCTTGCCAGCTGTAAACCTGAGGGTCCATTTACCTTATATTTCTATTACTATTACTACTATTACTACTATTACTACTATTACTACTATTACTACTATTACTACTATTACTACTATTACTACTATTACTACTATTACTACTATTACTACTATTACTACTATTACTACTATTACTACTATTACTACTATTACTACTATTACTACTATTACTACTATTACTACTATTCTTACCATTATTACTATTAGTACTACTACTACTATTATTATTATTATTATTTATTTTTATTATGATTGGGCCCCAACATCCCTATATAGGATGTACTTTAAGACCCAAGTATTCCCTATTTAGGTACATGGACCCTCAGGGTAGCTATTTGGGCCCCCCCCCCCCCCCCAAAAAATAAAGGTAAGCGCAACCCTACCTGCGACTACCCGGGCTTCAGGCTTGTTTACCACGCTACAGGGTCTTTGGCCTTCGGAGGCTGCAGGCCTTTCGGGTTTAGGGCTTACCTGTGAAGCCGAACATCCAGAAACAACCAGACGCAGCCGAAATCCTGCCGAAATGCAGCCTTGGGCCCAAAATGCGGAAGTTTGCCCAAAACCACCAACATCAACAAAACCCGATTATAGGGTTTAGGGTTTAGGGTTTAGGGCTTAGGGTTTTGGGTTTAGGATTTAGGGTTTAGGGTTTAGGGCTAGGGTTTAGGACTCGAGGGCATCCGGGTCACACACCAGCCGTCGCGGCCATGGAGGGCGCACGCCAGGGGGTCCTGGAAGGCACCCAAAACCTTGTAAGACTTTAAACGCCCCGAAACGCCTAAAACCCCCTAAACCCTAAACCCCAAACCCTAAACCCTATAAGCTAAACCCTAAACCCTAAACCCTAAACCCTAAGCCCTAAGCCCTAAGCCCTCAACCCTAAACCCTAAACCTTAGGGCTTGGGAGGCCTGGGATGGTCTGCAGTCTAGCTACGCACGTGTTGGTGTGAATCGTCACGCACACGCTAAACCCTAAACCCTATACCCTAAGCCCTGTGCCCTAAACCCGAAACCCTAAACCCTCTATGCTCTAAACCCTACACCCCGCACCCTAAACCCTAACCGTAAAACCTAAACCCTACCTGAACACTCTTCAAACCCTAAACCCCAAATTTGCCAAATCAAAAACCCTAAACCCTAATCCCTAATCTTCCTTGTAACGAAATCCCTCCGAGCCTGAGGATGAGGGTTGAGGATTTGGGCGTTCAAGGGTTTCTGGCTCAGGTGTCTTCCTCTCCAGGCCATTGGGCATGCGTTTACTTAGGGTTCGCGAACTTTGGAGCGCGGGGCTACCATGCGAAGCCAAATTAAAGTCTGTTATCCAGTCCCTGAAACGGCCTTGGATAGCAACTGTGCTGGAGTTTCACTAGATGTCTCGTGCTCGTTTGGAACACATGGCGCACGACGGTTCATCTTAACAAAGTCATGACAGCCCGACAACACCTCCTGACCTTGACTTTCTTTTCGTTGAACCACCCGAAAATCTCAAACCTAGAAGGGATTGAGCCAAGTCACCCAGCTCACTGCCTGCAACCAAAGAAACAAATGAGAGGGCTTGCGCTAGCAAGGCCGTGCTGGTGCCGCGCTCAACGCCGGAACATCTGTTGCAACACCACTGTGACCCGGCCCACCCGCCCCAAGAAAACCCACTGACTTCATCCATATCAGAAGCCTAAAATCCTGAAACTCTCACACCCTAAACCCACTGAACACCCCTGAATCCAAAAAACCTCGGAGCTCAAGGGGTCGTCGTGTTTAAGTGCTGCTTACGGGTTCAGGATTCTGGGTTTGGGGTTCAAGGTCTAGCGTTCGGATTTAGGGCTTAGGTTTTGGGATTAGGGTTTAGGGTTAGGATTCAGGGTTTAGCCGGGTTTGGAGTTTAGGTTTAGGGTTTAGACGCTTTTGACTGCCACTTTGAAGGTGACGCTGTCAAGCTTTCTATGCCCTCAACCTTAAGCACTCCGAACCTCAAGACCCTAAATCTGAGAACGCCGAACCCTACGTCCCAGAGCCCCTACACCCCAAACCCTAGCCCTAAACCCTAAACCCTCCTAAACCTAAACCCTAAACCCCAAACACCAAACCCCAACCCTAAACCCTAAACCCTAAACCCTAAACCCTAGGCCCTAAACCCTAAACCCTAAACCCTAAGCCCGCCAACTCTCATGCCTGGAGCTCCAGAGGCAGATCTTCCGCAGGCGCGAAGCCTTTGGGGAAAGACAGAAGAACCTGAGATTGGACGGTTGGGGAGGGTAGAGGGTTTAGGGTTTAGGGTTTAGGGTTTAGGGCGTTCAACTGTTCTGGGGTGAATGGTATGTCTGGGAGCTAGGTAACTGGGAGCAAGTATGGTGACTAAGTGGTGGGGTGCGTAGGGTTTACGGTGTAGGGCTTATAGTGAAGATTTGAGGGTCTAGGGAAAGAAGCGGCTCGATGAAAAGCATTGCAAAGCCCTAAACCCATGTCCACCACAACACCTAAAACGTTCCAAACCGCGGGTCGACGCTAAACTTCCTATGGCCCCCCAAGCCGCCACAACTTCAAAACGCGACACCCCCCGTAAACCCGTCTGCACCAAACCCCTTGTACTCCCCCACAGCCGAAACCCCACCCCGGCCCTAAACCCTCAGTAACGCCCCACAAGATAACCTGCACCCTAGACCCTGAACCCAAAACTCTGAAACCCTACACTCCCCTAACTTCCCAAGAAGACCCCAAACCCTGAACCCTACATAACCCAGTAACCATATTATACGGGGACCCTTTCTTGGGTTGGGCTCCTGTAGAAGGGAACCTTGAACCCAAGAAAGGGAAAGGGTACCACTGGCTTACCAAGCCAAACTCGCCTAAACCCTAAAAACCCTAAAAACCCTAAAACCCCTAAAAACCCTAAAAACCCTAAAAACCCTAAAAACCCTAAAACCCTAAAACCCCTAAAAACCCTAAAACCTCGACAACCCCGACAACCCCGAAAACCTAAACCCTAACCCTAAACTGCACCGGGGGTCAGCGCGACCCCGCCATCGGCCGCTGCTGCCCTCGAGGTCGTCGGGCACCAACAGGGGCTTCGGCACCTGGTCGAGGCCAACTCCGTGGCTTCTGGGCTTGAAGGGCTTGGGGTGTTTAGGGTTTAGGGTTTAGGGTTTAGGGTTTAGGGTTTAGGGTTTAGGGTTTAGGGTTTAGGGTTTAGGGTTTAGGGTTGAGGTTCTGGTGTTCTGAAGGTTTGGGGTTTGGGAGTTAGGTTTCAGGTTCTTGGGGTGAGGATTTTTGGTGTTTGGGGTGTGGGATGTTGGGTTTAGGGTTTAGGTTTTGGGGTGTGGGGTGTGGGGTTTGGAGTGCGCTTACAGTGTTATGGGGGCTAGAGGGAGCATAGGTTATCAGGTCATAGGGGTATAGGGTTTGGGTAGGGTTGAGGCGCTGGTTTTGCAGAGATGCCGGCGAAAAGCTGGGGATACTCAAGGAGTTTGAGGTGTCCTCCGGAGCCTGAATACCGAAACCAAGTTGTCCAGTATCCTAGGGGAACTAAAGGTGAACCTTTGGGGTTATAAAGGGAACATGGGACCTCAAAAAGGTTGAAGGTTACCTGCTCTACTACTAAGAAAAGCCAAAAATCTACTTGCCTGGAGCAACACGTGAAAATTGAATGGCTCATGGGTACACCTAGCGGCTGCAGAAGCCTTTACAAAACAGCTGCTCCACTTGCAGCCCTGCTTACAAGTACCCCCGTAGCTTCAAACACTCTTCGTGGCAGGTGTGCAATCTTGCGGGTGCGTAGTGTAAGGGCACTGCAAACACAGAAACAACATTTCAAGCGAAAGTGCAGGGCCAGTATACACTAGGATGGCCCTCACAAAACCCCTCTGAGAAACATTCCTGAATATGATCCTCTTAAACCCAAGAACCCTAAGAAGGGGAAAACTAAAATATCGCAAGGGCCTACCTAAGGGAAGCCCCCTAAACCCTAAACCCTAAACCCCAAACCCTAAACCCTAAACCCGAAACCCCAAACCCTGAACCCTAAACCCTAAACCCCAAACCCTAAACCCTAAACCCTAAACCTCCTGGCAGCTCCCGGGTCGTGGCGCTGGTAGGTCCCAGGACTCCGCCACCACGTCGTCACTCGGCGGGGCCCGCGGCCAGATCAAGACATCACTCTCCAGAAGCTCCTACACTTAGGGTTTAGGGCTAGGGTTTCGGGTTTAGGGTTTAGGGTTTAGGGTTCAGGGTTTTTTACTATTCGCTGAAGAACGACCCAAACATTGTTTTGCCCATGGGGGGCAAAATTGGGATTATTGATTAATATTCTGTGGGCGTTTATTCCAATAATAGTATATGGGTTAGGTATTTTGGCGGCTCTGCTGGGAGTTACCTTGAATTGCATTCTTGGAAAATTCAACACCAGCTGCCTCCACCCCAAAAAATTGCCAATGTTGCAAGAGGGGAAGGGCAGGAGATTGCAGTAGGTCGGGCTTCGGGCACTAGGGCACAGGGTGTGAAGGCCTGAAACCACCACATCACTGGGCAACTTACATGCATGCCAAGTGGGGTGAAGCGTTCAAGCCCTACGAACCACAAAACGAAAAGCCAGC
Organism: Symbiodinium natans; assembly: GCA_905221605.1. Taxonomy (NCBI): domain Eukaryota; class Dinophyceae; order Suessiales; family Symbiodiniaceae; genus Symbiodinium; species Symbiodinium natans. The sequence continues at coordinate 231,298 of CAJNDS010002097.1, forward strand.
AGCTCAAACAAGCTTAAACATGTGTCCTAAACCCCTTCACCCTCAGCCCTACACCCTAAAACCCCCATCGGAGGTCAACAAGAGGATCTCCTTGTACTGGGGCGGACCCAATCCTTGGGAGGGGCAGGTGCGGTTGTTGAGGTTTCCTGTTTCCGTAGCAGCTCTGCTAGGACACTTTGCGGTACAAGGTTTAGGGCTGGGATTGATGGTCGCCAGGTTGCACGCAGGTTGCTCTGTCATAACAAGCTCTGGGGCTGTGTGGGATGGATTCGGAATCCTGGCGTGAAGCCGACCATGTTGTGGGAGCCGCAAGTCGCGCAAGAGAGTGCAACGCTAGAACAACTTGTGTTCTTTTCGGTCGCCTCTTGTTGTCAGTTCAGTTTTCGCTCCTGTCCGACACCCAAAAGCCTGGCGACTAAACAAACACGTGCCGAGTTGCGAACCGTGCTTTGCGAGGTGCACGCATTAACTCCCACTATTCTAACTGCCCCTGCTACTTCACAGCCTTCAACCCGAGGCCCGAAACGGACCGTGAACCCTACACCCTAAACCCTAAACCCTACACCCTAAACCCTGGACCCTATAGACCCTGAACTCTAAAACCCCAAACCCTAAACTCCCGCGGCCGAGCATCTGTCGCACGGACGCCGGGCCATGAGCGAAAAGCGCAACGCCGTCCCAGGGTCGATGCCTCGGTTTCCCCCGGATAAGATGGTGGGGTTTAGGGCTTAGGGAAGCGGAACCTAGAACCAAAAGCTTTTTAAAGTATTGTACTTCAAAACCCAGCATTTGGGTCCATCATTGGTTCTTGGCGCGCGAGGGCCACCACATACGTGGGCATCCAAGACATTTCCATGCGATTGGTGCAGGCCGTCGTCTAGACCGACGAGGTATAGACTATTCAAAGACTAAGCATTCAATCCGGGATGGGAAGAATGTATGCTGGAGCATCTCTAGCTCGGCGCCCTCGATGTCCGACTTATTGCAAGTGTAATTTGCGGGGGAATTGTCACGCAGCACATCGCGCAAAGCCGTGCGCTTTGTGCGTGCAGTAGTGCGCCCCCCCCCCCCCCCCCCCCGCACCTTCCCAAGACCATGGCGTGCATCCGACCTCCCGTGACAAAACAAAAAGCCCTCGGTTGTCGAATTAAGAAGGTTTAGGGTTTAGGGTTTAGGGTTTAGGGTTTAGGGTTTAGGGTTTAGGGATAGGGTCTAGGGTTTAGGGTTTAGGGTTTCGGGTTTAGGGGCAGGAATCATTGGATGTGTCCGGGCCTTAACAGCAAGTCTCAAGGGATGTCACTTGACAATTCTCGACATCCCGTCAAGGAATGATAGGGTTCTTAAGGGGATGGGGTTCATGGTGGCGGTAGGCCTAGGGAACCTTAGAAAAGCTTAGGGAACCTTAGGGAGTCAGGGGGTAGCATGGGGAGTATTCGGGAACCTTGGGTTACGTACAAACCCCCCCTTGAACCCCCTCCCTTAAGAACCACGCTACAACACGTGATGCTCCCAAAAAGGCACTGCGAGGATATGAAGGAAACTACTACTGGGTATCTTACAGCAACGATTGAGAGGAAAACTACCTTCCGCATGCAACAAGAGGCTTGAGACCCCAAGCACAAAACAAAAACAATAACATCCTGAATCCTCCGCCCTGAAAATCTAGAATCCCATATGAAGTCAACAAAAAACCACCCTGGCATCATAAACCCTTGAACCCTTAAGACCCGTAAACCTTTGAACCCTTAACACCATTAACCCTAAACCCCTCAAGCTCTAAGCCCTAAACCCCCTAAACATCCTATACCTCACCTTACACATCCTAAACCCCCAATATGGGGGTTTACGAACATAAGGGACCCCCAATATAGATCCCCCAAACAGTAGGATTCCCTGCTCTAATTTACTCAACCTAAACCCTAAAGCCTAAACCCTAAACCCCCATACCCCAAGAGGGCCAAGACACAACCTGTCGCGACGTTGAGGCTCTTGCCTCCACGGAGGGCGAGGGTTTTGGGCTTTGGGGCCCAGTCTCACCGGGCCAGGGTTTAGGGTTTCGGGTTCGGGTTCAGGGTTCAGGGTTCTAGGGTTTAAGTTTAGGGTTTAGGGGGTTTAGGGTTTACGGTCCAGGGCTCAGCGTTTAGATTTGGAATCCCAAACCTGCGGCCCTCCCCACCGAGGCCTTGCTCCAACTCTTCAGCGAAGCCGCTGATCGCAATGAGCTGCGAGGCGTTGCGGACCTCGCCCCCCCAGCCCCCCCCCCACCCAACCCTAAACCCTAAACCCTAAACCCGAAATTCTAAACCCTAAACCCGAAACCCTAAACCTCAAACCCCCACCCCCCGTCCCCAAAGTGGCGAGTCCAGGGTTTAAGAGGTTTAGATGTGGGCGTTGATGATTTTAAGGCATTTACTTAATTATACTTTATCTTCTTGCTTTTTTGGGGGTGTGGCCGTGGGGATTGATGATATAGGGTATGGGTTTCTGAATTTCTGGACTTTTTGAGGGCTGGGAAGGTTCCAGAACCCTAAACCCGAAACCCGCGTGTGAAGCTCTGAGGATTCAAGGACTTCCCGCAAAGCCCTTGAAACCCGACACCCGCTTTGAGGGCTCTTGAGTGTTTGGGGCTTCGTTGATGTTGCGGAGGTTGGACTGGAGGGTTGCAAGTGTTTGGGGTTTAGGAAACCCTGAGCCGTGCGGTTCAAATACATACACACACATATATGTACATATATGTATGTGGATATATATATATATATGTATTGCTAGATTTTAAACTCAACTCCTCTCTTCGTCCGGAACTCTTCTCCTCGTTCGGAACTCTTCTCCTCGCCCGGTCTACTCCTAGAGACTCCCTCAAATGTGAGTGCCAGAGACTCTGGAGTGCCCAACCCCAAAGTCTCCCTGCAGTGCCCAACACCAGAGTCTCCCTGGAGTGCCCAGCCCCAAGTCTCCCTGGAGTGCCCAACCCCAGAGACTCCCTGCAGTGCCCCACCCAGAAGGTGGGGATGTTCGAAGTAAAATAATATTTTTTTGCTATATATATATATATATTATATACATATATATATATACATATATATATATACATATATATATATATATACCTTTTTGTTTTTTTTTTTTTTTGGGGGGGGGGGTGGAGTTTGGGCTTGAGGTGTTGGATGACGCGGAGGTTTCGAGACTTGGGGTTGCAGGATGAAGCTTGCCCGGGAGGTATGTAGAGTAGGAACCCGAAACCCTAAACCCTAAACCCTAAACCCTAAACCCTGAACCCTAAACCCTAAACCCTAAACCCTAAACCCTAAACCCTAAACCCTAAACAAACCCTGCTTCATACAGGTAGGGCGTCGCGGCTTGAGGGCTTCGGGGCATGGGTGGGCGAAAGCCCAACAGCCATTCCCGTTGAGGCCTTCTGACCATTGGGGCCCAGAGGCGTCATGCTCACCTGGCAGAGTGTAATCTTAGGGTTTAGGGTTTAGGGTTTAGGGTTTAGGGTTTAGGGTTTAGGGTTTAGGTTTAGGGTTTAGGGTTTAGAGTCTGTGCGATGGAGGGTCTTGGCAAACCTAGTGGGCCTCCTCTGCATCTCTCTATCCTCAAGCCTTTTTCACAGCCCCATACTTTTTGAATCAATGTACCTCCATTCAATTTAGGGGTGTTGGGACGGTGTCTTTAAAGGTGTCTTGGGATGAAGGGTTCCGGGGCTTTCAGTTGAAGGTGAGGGGCGGCGCGGTTTGATTGATGTGGGCCTGATGGCACTTTATGGGCTTCGGACCGTTGGGTTTAGGGCCTTCCTGTGTCTTGGCTGTTGGGTACATCAGCTTGGGTTCCGAAGTTTTGGAGGGGGCTGAAGGTCTGTCTCGTGCAACGCTAAACCCTAAACCAGATGCCCTGCAAGCCCAAACACCCCTGCAGACACAGTTCTGAGGACCCCGAAGCCCTAAACCCCGTTCAACCCTAAACCCTAAACCCTAAACCCTAAACCCAAAAAACCCTAAACCCTAAACCCTAAACCCTGAACCCTGAACCCTGAACACAAAAAACCCAAGACCCTAAACCCTGAACCCGAAACTTGTGTGTGTGAAACAACCGTAAAAGAGCCGGCCAGCCACCATGTACTCCACATGTCCGCCGTCGCCCTGGAGGCCTTGAAGCACCGGGTCGAATCTCCCCTACTCCCTTTCTTCGGGATTCAGGGTTTAGGGGTTGAGGGGTTTAGGGGTTTAGGGTTTAGGGGTTTAGGGTTTAGGGGTTTAGGGTTTTAGGCTTTTAGGGTGGGATGTTACCCCTTATAATACCCGTCCTTAATGGGGATTATGATAGGAAAACAATAATGCCTGTTAAGACTGTTAGTATAAGCGGGAACATCCCAAGTTTTCGGGTGTAGAGTTTAGGAGGAATATTCCTGGAGTAGTAAGATTGCACATTCAGATTCAAGAAACCTTGCTATTTCCCGAAATGGAATACAGATCCCCGTCAAAGCATTTCAAAAGAAGCTGCTTGACAATCCTATACCCTGAACCCCGAGCCCTGTGGCCCTCTAAACCCGCTGAACATGCGCCCAGTGATGTGAGGCGATCCTGTTCAGCGCAAAGAGGGAGACCTATACAACATCCCAAGGGCCCGACCAGCTACGCTAAGGGGTCTTTTAGTCCTAAACCCTAAACCCTAAACCCTAAACCCTAAACCCTAAACCCTAAACCCTAAGCTCCAAACCTTCAGGGGCTCACTCTTGGGAGTTCAGCTCCGAAGGCTAGGGGCTGGGGGCCTGGGAGCTCAAGGTGTGCAAGGTGAAAGCCACCGGTTTGGGGTTTAGGGCTTAGGGTTTAGGGATTAGGGATTAGGGTTTAGGGTTTAGGGTTTAGGGTTTAGGGTCAAAAAACCGCGTGATGTAGCTGGATGGGCCCTTGTCATGTTTTATACCTATTTTGGGAGCTCCTATATAAGCAATGTAAACGCCAAACTCTTACAAGTCTGGGGGTCTGGGGGAGTAGGTAAAGGCCGATACACATGCTGAATCGGAGCTGCAGTGTGCCAAGCACAGTCAGCCAAGTTGTAACCTTCACCCGAAAGCACATGACGCTTGGCCGGCGAGAGCAGAGGCTTTTTCGCGCGCCGATTCAATTCAAGCATGTTGGGACTTGATTCTTCGGCACTTCATGAATCCCTCAACGGCAACAGCGATGCTGGTGACCATGGCATCGATGGAGGCCAAAAGCCAACTGCATTCTCCAGCACCAAGGCAGCACCAAGACCTATGGGGCGGCAGGTCACAGAATCCGCCTCTGCGAAAGCTGTGGCAGTGGCTGGGCAGTGGCTCCGTCAGGCGAGGCCATTCCGGTGCGACCCAAGGCCTCACCGACCTCGAGAACACCGTTGGAGTTCAGCCCCGCAGTGAAAGCCAAGCTCAGAGGAAAAGTGTCAGCTCCGCCTCTGCGTGCAGCCGAAGAAGACGGCTGACATCACCCAGCGCGCGAGGCCTCTCCAAACTCCTGGCAACCATCGGCGCCCTCTTTGCAAGCTTGGCAGGGCTGGGATACGACCGAGCAGGCAACGGAACCATCTCAGGCAGCTGGACCTCGCCTCCGCTTCACACCACAGGCCCCGCTGGCGAGGAGGACTTCGACCTCTTCAACGACTACCGCGAAGGTACCCACTGTGAAGATGATGGCTTCAGATTCGGAGGCGATGTCGGTGGACAGCGACTGGACTCAGCGTCAGCGCCCTCCACGTATCTGGCATCGCCCAAGGCTTCTCTGACGCCGGCTCTCAGCGCCTGCGCCTGTTTCGGCCGCGCCGCCGCCGCGCGGCTGCACCACCAGCAGATTCCTCTTGGCAGGTTCCCTCGCGCAGTGACGTGACGCGCAGCGCGATGAAGGGCTCGGCCTCTTCAAGCTGGCTTGCTGTCGCGGGAGGTGTAAACAGCCAGCCAAGGCTCTCGTCACAGCTCTTGCAAAAGAGGCTGGTCCACTCGAAGGGAGGGAACCAGCTGTTCGCAGGATCTGGGTCATGGTCTTCGGCAACGAACCGTTCTTGAAGTTCCGGCGAAAGATTCGCACGTATGACATAACTCTGCCGGACGCTTGCCTCGATCTCTTCAGCCGACAGGCCCTGGCCCTCAAGCAACGCACGGTTTGTCATCCCTCCGTAAGCAGGGACATCATCCAAATCCAGCAAATCCAGAGCTGAGGGATACCACATCTGCCGAGTTGTCGCTGTGTGCTCAAACTTCTCCATGAGAATGTCCTTGGGTAACCAGGAGCAGAAAAAGCTGTTCTCCTACGTAGTTTCGCTTAGCGCACACGGAAGGGACAGCAAACCTACGTCCCAGATCTTACTCTCATTCATCTCTAAACAAACGCAAAAACGCTCAACAACACTTCAACAAAACTACACCCAAAGGCTGATGCTGCGATCAAGTGTTCTCACCCTGAAGCTCAAGCTCCAAATCCCAAAGTCAAAACATGATGATATGGGGGCCGCAATAATTAGAACAGTTTTTTTTTTTTTTTGGGGGGGGGGTATTGTAGTATATCCATAAACGCGGAGATAAGGGAATACTAGTAGTATTTATTCCGACCCCCTATGTTACCTCAAAAGGGCTACTGCTACTCTGACTGGGACGGAAGAAAGCCACCTGCACAATAAGAAACATATCTGGAGCCTCAGCTCTAGCCAGAAGCAAGATCCAAAGGGCTATCACAGTATTATTGTTGCGTTTAGGAGGGTCCCTTCTTAAGTTTAGGGTTTAGGGTTTTCGGTTTAGGGTATTAGCATGGCCTTTAAGACCCTCTGAGAAATTTCCTTGAATATGATCCTCTGAAACCCAACAAGGGAAAATAGAAAAAGTCCCAAGGGCCTACCTAGTATGTATATTCATTGCCCTAACCCCCTAAACCCTAAACCTTAAACCCTAAACCCTAAACCCTAAACCCTACACCCTAAACCCTAAACACATTCTTGTCAGAACTGGAGTCGGCGGCAGAGAGCACGGTCTGCTGGCACCTCGCGCACTGAAGGACTGCGGCCATGGCGCGAGGGAGCGAGAGAGGCGTTCGGCCAGCTTCCGGGCTTTCTTGGCAGCTTTTAGGGTTGAGGGTTTAGGGTTTAGGGCCTGTGGGTTAAGGCTTTGAGGATTGGGGCATTCTGCTTCAGGTTTCAGAGTTTCGGAATCGGGCATAGGGTTCAGGAACTCTGGCCCAGGATGGCGCTGTCTTCTGATCACGTCCGCGGCAGCGCTGTTCGTCCAGGGGCTTCGGGTTGAAGGTGCAGAATGCAACGGTTGTACTTCAGAACACACACCCCTAAACTCGAAACCCTAAACCCTAAACCCAAAAAGCCTGTGATTGAGGAAGGTGCCCCTTCAATTCCAATAGGGTTTAAGGTTGAGGGCTTCGAGCTCTATAGGCCCTAAACCCGACCCTTGAGGGCTTTGAAGTTCAGGGTTGAGGAGTCTACCTTACATCATACCAGATACACTATTGTACTCCAAAAGACCTCCTTTTAGGTTTAATTAAGGTTTAGGGAATAGGGTTTAGGGTCTAGGGTTTAGGGTTAGGGTGACTTAAGGGTTCCTGAACTACGGGGTATCGGCGGTGTTGGGCTCTCCAGGACTTTATACACTTGTCGCTGCACTGCGTCGTTGCCTACAATCAGAGACGGCCGATGAAAAAATAAATCCCACGTATCATGTCCAAACCCTACCCCCAAGCCCTACATCAGCTGGGTATGAGTTTAGTGTTTAGGGTTTAGGCTAAGGCTATTTCCGCAAAATAGGGGTACCCCTGTTATACCCCTAAATAGAATAGAATCCCCTTAAAGGGGCCCCAAAAACCTTACGGACTATGCACAGGAGCCAGAGCCCCAGAACCCCTTAGGGTTTAGGGTTTAGGGTTTAGGGTTTAGGGAGCCCCTAAACTGCCTGGTCGAACATCATCAGACAAGAGCTCTCAATCTTAGCGGTCCCTTCAATTCCCTTTTGGTTTAGGGTTTAGGGTTTAGGGTTTAGGGTTTAGGGTTTAGGGTTTAGGGATGAAACCTCGACGCAAGCTAGCGAAATCTGCAACTTGATGGCTCGAGGAGTCTATGCTTTGCCGAGGTCGGGACGAGGCAAGGTGAGCTCGATCCTGTCCTTGGCTCCCCAGACAACCTAAACCCAAAGGCTCCAGGATTTAGGGTTTAGGGTTTAGGGGATTATCGTATACTGCCCCAAAAAAGGTACTACATAGGAGCCTTTGGGGAAACCTAAGACCCTAAACCCCACCCCGTCAAACCTAAACCCAAAAATCACCATAACAACCTGTTGCTGCAAACCTCAAGCCCTCAAGCCATCAAGCTCAAACCCTCATACCTGAAAAAGAGCATACTGTAACCTGAAGCCCTATAACCCAACAAAAACCGAACACCTGAGACTCTTAACCCTGAGACCAGAAACCCTATATTACAAGCCCCTCAAGAATAAGCTTGAAGCCTCAATTCTGAAAGCAAGGTATCCCAACTCGCAACCACAAGCTGAATATCCCCTTACGGGTTCCCTTAGGATACTCTCAACACGGCACCTTTCATTAAGGGGTGTAGGGTTTAGCCTAAACCCGAAACCCTTAGGGCTGAGGGTCTCGCGTTTCGGGTTTAGGGCTTAAGGTTAACGGGGTTCGTTGGACGGGTCCCCAGAGCGAAGCTTGCAACCTAAGGGTTCTAGGTGAAACTGCTGGATGCCACGCTAGTACCCCTAAACCCTAAACCCTAAACCTTAAACCCTAAACCCTAAACCCTAAACCCTAAACTCTAAACCCTAAACCCTAAACCCTAAACCCTAAACCCTAAACCCTAAACCGTCATCCTAAACCCTCAACCCTAACCCTAAACCCTGAACCCATGAAGCCCGCAACCTAAATTCTGGTGTAACCCTAACACCGGAGTTGAAGAGCCTGCATTGTAACCCCGAAACCCTCAACGAATTCTACCCTCCCCACCCTCCACAGCATAGTGATACTATAGCTGCTATAGCCCTAAACCCCTCAGAGTGCTAAAGCCCCAAAGCCTTGATACATACATTTTCTCTGAAGCCTACTGTTTTTGGTGACCCCAAAGACCCCTGAAGCCATAACCCTAAACCCTAAACCCTAAACCCTAAACCCTCATGAAATGCTGAGCTCCCGTCCGGTGGCCGGGCTTTGACGACGAGTGAGCTGCCCTCCATCAGCTCGATGGGTTGATATCGGACCTTCGAAATAGGGTTTAGGGGTCTAGGGTGTTTCTAGGCTTTAGGGTTTAGGGTTTGGGGTTTGGGGTTTAGGGGTTTAGGGGTTCGGGTTTAGGGTTTAGGGTTAAGGTTGGGGGACAGGGGCCAATTCGTGTTTGGGAAATGTCGAGATTATGGGGCCTAGGGTTAAGGATCTCCAGGGTTCATGGGGCTCGGGGTTTGGGATCTATGGGCTTTGTAGGCGTGAGGCACTAGGGTGAATAGGATTTAATGGTTTGGGGCTTGGGGTTTTGTGGGGTTTAGGAGTTTAGGGTCTCTTGTATAGGTTTTTCGGGTTTAGGGCTCATGACGGGTGCTGTAGGTATTTTGCGAGGGACTTGAGAGCCTCATCAGCGGCGCTTTCTAGGGCTTCAGGGTTTGGGGGGTCTCATAAATCCCCAAACCATAAACCCTAAACCCTAAACCCCAAACCCTAAACCCTAAACCCTAAATCCTAAACCCTAAACCCTACAGTTGAGACCCGGGCCAAGACTGGCTTGCTGACGGCGCTCCACGGTGACCAGCGCCAGTCATCGCCAACGCGCACTGCAAAGACCACCCTCTGGCCCTCTGTGAACCTGGGTTTAGGGTTTAGGGTTCATGGGGTTTAGGGTTCATGGCGTTTGGGGTTTAGGGTTTAGGGCTTAGGGTTTAGGGTTTAGGGTTCAGGGTTTAGGGTTTAGGGTTCCTATCCTTCCAGGGACCTAAACATGGTGTCCTTCAGGGATATGGTATCCTCGGTCCCTGGAAGTAGAGGGTTTAGGGTTTTGGGGTTCCGGTTCTCCAAAGTTGACAAGGCCTGAGATACAAGCAGCAGTCTACCAACTACCAAAAATACCCTATAAACCAGCCTAAACCATAAACCCTGTAAACCCTTTAAACCCTGTAAACCCTGTAAACCCTGTAAACCCTGTAAACCCTAAACTACCCTGAGTAACCATTGGAATATACTAGGGGCCTCACACTCCCACCTGAAACCCTAAACGCTCTCTCTGAGTTCCTTGAGCCACTTGCCACGAAGGATCCTTACAAGAACTGCAAGCCACCACTCAAACCTACAATTTAGGGCTTACAGACAGTTTATAGAGATCCAGCCGCAGGACAGGAGACTAGATCCCACGCTGAACCCTGAGCCCTAAACCCTAAACCCCTACAAAGAAGAGGTCCCAGGGGCCGAGGTTGCACCGCCGGCAGCGTGACGCAGTACCTGGCTCTTCACTGCTAAGTTGAATTCAGAAGTTGGGATGGTCCCCCTTTATACTAACAGTCCTAGGGTTTAGGGTTTAGGGTTTAGGGTTAAGGGTTCCTTAATAGTGATTCTACTCAGGGGTACTATAATTCCATATTAAGGACTGTCAGTATAAGGGGAACATCCCGATTTAGAAGTCTTAAACCCTCCACCTGCAACCCTACACTCTAAAAAGCCTACTAGTGGTAGTCTACGTCTTAAACGGGAGTTCGGGAATTCGGCACTCTAGGATTCCAGCCCCCCCCCCCCCCCCCCCCCCCGCACATAGGGTTTAGGGTTTAGGGTTCCTGAAGCCCAACGGTCGCCAGAAGCCCCCAGGCACCAGCATGTGCCAGGGCGGTCTACATCACTGCTGACGTCTGCCTCACAGGAGCTTCGAGCTTCAGGGTTTAGGGTTTAGGGTTTAGGTTTAGGGTTTGGTGTCTTGAGGATGTAGGGTGCATGGCTTAGGGGCTTGGATTAGAACCCGAAACCTACTTTCTTGCAGGTCATTGTGATGACAAACAACTCCAGACAGTTCTTGGGTGAAAGGGCAAGGCGGTTGGGATCCTAAGGTCAGGGCAAAACCCTAAACCCTAGACCCTGAACCCTAAACCCTAAACCCTAAACTCTAAAGCCTAAACCCTAAACCCTGAACCCTAGACTGCCGGCCTCCTCCAAGGCCACTGCATCGAGCTCTTGCAGGTCGTCCTTCTCATGCCTGCACTGCGCAGGCACGTTTGGGATGTGTTTAGGGTTTAGGGTTTCTAGGGTTTAGGGTTTGGGGTTTAGGGTTTAGGGTTTAACGTTTAGGGTTTAGGGCTATAAATCCCAAACCCTTTAAACCCTAAACCCCTCAAACACTTGGGCAAGCTGCTGATCTCCTGCAAGGCGGTGCGCCAGTTGAAGGCGCGAGGCCCGGCGGTGGCCGTGGCCGGGGGTCAAGGGCGGCCGGCCCTGAGGTAGAGCCACCTGTCAAGCTGCGCCTAACCCTGAAATATGTATTATGTATGTATGTGTATACATATATATATATATATATATATACACATGTCTAACCTTTCTATATATATAGTTAGATATATATATATATATACGGTTATATATATATATATATAGATACAGACACACATACAGGAACAAAAACAAAAGTGATGACGAATTATTGGCTGTGTTATGGTACAAGCCTCGAAACTGTATTCAGAGCAGGGTTTAGGGTTTACGGTTTGAGCCCTAAAATCTAGGGTTGAGGGTCAATCCTACTAAACCCTAGGGTTTGGGGTCAACACCAACCCGAAATCCTAAACCCTAAAATTTTAGGGTCAACCCTAAACCCTAGGGTTTAGGGTCAACCCTAAAGCCCAAAACGCCTCCGACTGGAAAGGCTCCTCGAAGCCGTAGTCCGCGGATGCACGGAGTGCAAAAGTCACCACAAGCTGCACCCCGCACGGGTCCTCAGCCAGGCGAATCGGGTTTAGGGTTTAGGGTTAAGGGTTTAGGGTTTAGGGGATTAGGGTTCATAGGGTTTAGGGTTTGTAGGGTTTGGGGTTTGGGGTTGAGGGTTTGGGGTTGAGGGTTTCTATAGGCTTCCCCAGCAGCTTGCGAATGAAGAGGGCAGCTGTCTTCGTTTTCTTGATGGGGGTTTCAAAACCTTGGTAACCCTGGTTTGGGGACGCGCACCCCTGCATGAAGAAGGCGGGTTTTAGGGTTGGAGCTGCATGTTGGGGCAGCTTTACTGCTTGTAGGATAACACGAACTTCAAGCCCACAAACATTAACCCCAGACTTTCACACGTAAAGCCTCGAGGCACTGAAACCTGAACCCTAAACCCTAAACCTAGACCCTGAACCCTTATCCCTAAACCGCAAACCCCTAAACCCTAAACCCCGTACCTTTAGAGTTTCGGTTATCCCTAAGACCTAAACCCCAAACCCTCGATTAGTCAATCGATGTCTCCTTGCCTCGCTGTTCAGCGACGCGCGAGGCTTTGGCGGTGAAAGGAAGGCCGTGGCGTATGGGCCAGAGATCCTGTTCTTAGGGTTTAGGATTCAGGGTTTAGAGGGTTTAGGGTTTTAAGGTTTAGGGCTTATGGTTCAGGGTTTAGGCTACTCTTCAAGTGGCCCAGGGCTACATTATAAAAGCTGCTTTTGCGACAAGCAGGGTGGAAAGCTGCATGTGCAACCTCCGCATAACATCCGAGAATCAGATTTCACTGCTCAGGAGCCCTGTCTTTGAGAAAAAACGCCGAAATTTCCCCATAAATAATAACCCTAACCTTAACACATCGAAACAACCCCCAGCGAATCACCCTGAATCACCCTGAATCATCCTGAACCACCCAAACCCTGGAGCTGGCGGCTCGGAGAACCCTAAACCCTAAACCCTAAACCCTAAACCCTAAACCCTAAACCCTAAACCCTAAACCCTAGCTCTAAACCCTACACCCTTAAACCCTCAACCCTAAACCCTAGCCCTCCAGTAGAGTCACGGACTTTGGGTTGATGCGGGTTAAGCATCATTCAGGGTTTAGGGTTTAGGGTTTAGGGTTTTGAGGGTTTAGGGGTCTAGGGGTTGAGGGATTTAGGCGTTTAGGGGTTGAGGGTTTAGGGTTTATGTTTTAGGAATTTGTAGGCCTTGGGGTTTCAAGCCTTGAGGTTTCAAGTTTTAAGGTACCCTTACATCCTAAACCCTAAACCTGAAAATGAGGATTTCGCCGAGCATCTGCGAAACCCACGCCCGACACCCAGTCGTGCGTGGGTTGTCCCGGTGGAGACGGAGCCGGAACTCGACCTGGGTTTTGGGTTGGGTCTAGGGTTTAGGGTTTAGGGCAGGGGCTTAGGGTTTAGGGTTTAGGGTTGCGGGGGTCGCCTCTTCGTTGTTGCTGGAAGGAAAATCATACACGAACCCACAAGCCTGAAGAAGCCGCAGCACGCGCCTTAGCCCTAACCTCAAGACCATCAAGACATGCATACCATTCTACAGCGCTGTAATCAAAGACCCCAACCCTGCCTTCTTCAAAGCCTCAAGCCACTGAACCCCATACCGGACCCCTAAAAAAGATCCCCACAGAGTAGGATCCCCTCATAATAAGGACCCCCAAAAGGTACTTCGAAAAAACAAGAAGAAAACAGTTGAGTGTTCCTGATTGGGGTCCCTTTTCTGGTACCCTAAATCAAAGGGGCCGCCTGATAATCACAACACGAAAAAAGGACCCTGATTCAGAGACTCCCCCACCAATACACGAGGATGGCCCTTAAAACCCTCTGAAAAATGTTGCTGAATATGATCGCCTTAAACCCAAGAAAGGGGAAAAAATAAGATATCCCAAGGGCCTTCTAATATGTGGGTTTACGAAAACAAGAGACCCCTAATGTAGACCCCCAAGTAGTAGGATTCCCTTATAATGAGGACCCAATTCAGGACCCCTAAACCCTAAACCCTAAACCCTAAACCCTAAACCCCCTAATATTACAAACAAGCCATGAGCAGGTGCAGCACGAGCCGCCGCCTCCGGGATGAAGTCCAACTCCGGAAGGTCCCAGATGCATATTTTCCGGCCCTGTGGGTTTGGGGTTTAGGGTTTAGGGCTGGGGGTTTAGGGTTTAGGGTTTAGGGGTTTAGGGGTTTAGGGGTTTAGGGGTTTAGGGGTTTAGGGGTTTAGGGTTTAGGCAGTATATTGGGGTTTAGGGCTTAAGCATTCCAAGACGCTAGGTCTTAGAGAGCTTAGGGGTCTTTGGGGGGTTTGGGGGGCCTTCTGGGCTTTTGGGATTTGCAGTCATGGTTTAAGAGGCTTATATCCTCCGGCCCTTTATCCGGGTTTAGGATTTCAGGCCTTAGGGGTTCACAGTTTTCGAGTTTTGGACGCTTTATGCGGTGAGTTCCCTAAATTCGGGCTCGGATGACGAGGTTGCTGGGGAGAGTTGGCAGGGTTCAGCGTTTCGGGGTAGGGTTCAGGGCTGACGCAGGGTGGCTCCAGACAAGCCTTCCAGCGGTCTTCTTTCGGGAAGGCTGGCATGTAAGTCCATGGATCTGATCTGAATGTATTTGGGTACGGACCTGTACCAACCCCCAGGTTGCCAACTCAGGTGTGCCTCTACATACGCCTGCCCCGATATGAATGACCTGAATACATGGATGCTCAAGTATGTATTGGTCCCTGTGCACATGCACAAGCTTGTACTCTACCCTGAACCCTAAATCCCAAACCTTTAAACCCTGAACCCTAAACCCTAAATCCGCACGCGTGGGCGTGCAGTCGTTGCAAACCATGACTGGCGCAGTTTCGCAGAAAGGCTACAAGTTTCCCACAGCTGATAAGGCCTGCACAGTGGGCGTATCGGGTATTATTAGGACTTTATTCAGGTTTATGGTTTACGGTTCTTAAGGGTCTAGGGTTTAGAGTTTAGAGCTTCATGAGGATTTTCTTAGGTATAGGGTTCTTAAGGGTTTCTAGGGTTCACTAAGGGTGTCGGAGGGTTTATAAGGGAAGTTTACAGGGTATAGGGTTCATAGGGTTTAGGGTAGGCCGCCCTTTGCGAATGCAGCCGGAAGGCCTTGCCACACGGCGGCGCATGCAGACCCGCCGTTTCGAGTGCTGCCGGCTGCCATGCTCCTATGCCAAAACCCGTGCAGGCCAACCCTAAACCCTAAATCCTAAACCCAAAACCCTAAACCGTGCCCCTGTGTACCTTGTGTCTTTGGAGGAGCCAAGGACCAAGACAGCCACAACAGCACTAGCAAAAACAAGAAACCTGAACATCAAATACAGAACCTGAGGAAGGCCTGTTGGTTCAGGGTTTACGGTGTTGACCCTTCTAGGGCTTATTATACGTATGTACACCCAAACCGCTAAGCCTGAGTCGTAAAGCCTTTTGGCAAAGCAAAAGCACATGAATCCTAGCTAGACCCCGAACCCCCAAAATACCCGAAGCTTAAATGGGCCTAAAGTCTTCCAGTACACCTGAGCCTCAAACCTATGGGGTCCAAGGTTTAGGTATGACTATGGGTGAGGCAAACCTTGGGACCAGAAGAACCTCAAAATTTTGGGGTCATATACCCCAGGATATGAACCCATAACTAGAAACCCTCTAAACCCTAAAACCCTAAAGCCTAAACCCCCATCTTTTGGCCCTTGTAAGGCAGGCCATGCTCTAAGTATGCCGGACGCAGCATTCGGAAGTGCCAAGGACCCTAAACCCTAAACCCTAAGACTCCTTCATCCATGTCATCCTCTGGGGCGGCCGGTGCCGGTGGCCTCAACTGTGGCGGCTTCCCTTAAGGGCTTTGAGGGGAGGGTTTAGGGTTTAGGGTTTCGGGTTTAGGGTTTGGGCTGTGAATTTTCAGGGTTTGGGGTTTGAGGTATGGGGCGCACAAGGTCTCACAAAACGGCTTTAAAGCTATGGCTATTTGCATCACCATCTGTAGGCTTTCGGGTCTGGCCACCTGGCCTTAGGCTGTTTTCAACTGCGTCTCTCTCCTCTGCTCCAGAGCGCAATCGTCGACCACCATTTCTGCAAATAGGGGTACCTTATTGGGGTCCCTATTATAAGGGAATCCTACTATTTGGGGGTCTATATTAGGGGGTCTCGCATTTTCGTAAACTCCCACAACTCACGACCCTGCGTCGATCTTTCAAAGTTACGCCCGCACCCCTGGCGCTCAAATCCTAAACCCTGAGCCCTAAACTCTACACTTCCATTTCGAAACCGTTGAGGCTTAGGATTGTAGACTGCCACACAATCTCTCCCCGGCCCTCGCTGATCCGGTGCTGCTGAAGCACCTGTGTGGACGCCACTCCACGAGGTACTCCGCCTGTCGACATTGGGCGTGTGGTGCGTTTACAGCTATGCACAACAACCAGATGGCTGGGTTCCAAGAACCTTTCCCTCACTACCCAAACACCTCTACGCTCTGATAAGCCCACAAGGGACTGCCCCATGCAGCGTTGGTTTCACCATCTGCCTGCATTTCCCAACGTAGGGTACTCCTTCAGATCCCAAGCACTATACTATAATCCTTATTACAGGAACCCCCCAACAAAACCCAATGCTCCCACCCCCCTGACTACCCCCCGCCCCCTTACCCCTACCCCTACCCCCGGTTTTGTGTGGGAAAGCCCGTATGTCTGGCCTCTTCCTGGCGGCCGGGGTCTGCCCTTTCATCCACCTGCAACGCTACACAGCTTCGCTCTTCGCTGCTCTATCTTCAGTGGGCGCAATGAGAAGGTTTAAGGCACGTTTAGGGTTTAGGGCTTACAGGTTTAGGGAGGGAGGGGGGGGGGGGGGCGGGGAGGAAGGGGCGAATTTTTCTGGGCGGCGTCCCACGACCTCCCTGGCCGACGTCAGGAAAACCCCAACCCCTAAACTCGACTGGCTCAGGGGCAGAGCCACTTCAAAGAAAAGAGAGGAAGATGGGTTGCAGAAAATGAGGTTGCAACCAGACATGCTAAACTGCAGCTTCCCTACTTCCCTACGGAGTACATACTCTTGAACCTCCAAAGTAAATCTCAACACGGATTCATTCGCAAAATTGTCTTCACATATTGTTTATTTCAATCTTTGCAACCCACATCTGGGCATTTCCCAAAATAGGGTCTCCGTAGAATATCCCAAAGTACTAAAAATCCTTGTTATCGGAACCCAAAAAGGGTACCCCCCCCCCCCCCTTCTTCTCGGAAATCCCCATCTACATATCGATGCCCCAACACCTTCGAAGGCCTCGAGCCAGTACTGAAAGCTGAAGGGCAAGCGCTTGTCGACGCCGCCGTGGAGGCTGGGGGGTGCCTGGGTGGCTTCTGGCTTCCAAAACTAGGGTTTAGGGTTTAGGGTTTAGGGTTCAAGGTTTAGGGTAGCCCTAAACCCCCAGAGAGCCCAATAGCCCTTTATAAGGAACATCCGAGTGTACACTAAACATTCAAATTCGGACCTAGTAAGAAGTACGGCTACGGCATAATTCCTTAATCGTGGGGTAAAGGCCCTACACGCCAGGGACAAATTTAACTTGGATTGTTTCCTTGGTTCGGGCATCAATATGAAATATGGACTTGCTGGGTTTGGGTTTCGGGCTTATGGTCTTCCAAAGCCTCGTCAGTGATCTGCCCCCGACACGCCCTTGCGCATCGACATCGCCATCTCGGTGATGCCAATTGTTGACATCGACAGCCCCGGTAGTGCTGTCGGCGTGTCCAAGCACGGCAACACTACTGCAACACATTAGACCTGGGACCCTCTTTACCTGCAGTTTTATGGGTTATACCTACTAATTCAGGGTAACTACCAATAAGCTGTAGGTAAGAGCCAGACCTGTAACTTTAACAGAGATCTTGACAGTCTAAACCCTAAACCCTAAACCCTAAACCCTAAACCCTAAAGTGATATCTTTGGCAGGTTCAAGCACAGCAACGCCCGCGACAGGCAGATGGGCATCTCTCACCATAGTATGGGTGCACCTTGATATTTAGGGTTTAGGGTTTAGGGTTTACCCTGATCTTCGGAAGCCCCCCAAAGCCATTAACAGAAACCCGGACAGTTCACTGCACCAGGACAACGGCTGATGACTTTTCTAATTCATGTCACCAACGGCTTACCACTAGTTTAGTTCATTTTACGCGAGCAGCCTCAGGATAACGTTAAACCCTTTTCAAACTTTGAAGGCCCTTTAAGCCCAAAACCCTAAAACTTGGGATGTTGCCCTTATACTAACAGTCCTTGGATTCTAGTATCCCCCCCCATTTCAATCTCTATGAAGCACTCTTATCTATGAAAAGGAAACATCCCAACTTAAAAAACTTGAGCCTTAAACCCGGTAACCCTGTAACCCTAAAGCCCTGAAACCCTAAAACCGCAAAACCCTAAAACCCTAAAAACCCTACAAACCCTAAAACCCTAAAACCCTAAAACAATCCTAAACCCCAAAACCCAAAAACCCAAAAACACAAAAACCCAAAAACCCAAAAACCCTAAAACCCTAGAACCCTAAAACCCTAAACCCCTAAACCCCAAAAACCCTAAAACCCTAAAACCCTAAACCCCAAAACCCTACAACCCTAAACCCTAAAACAACCCTAAACCCTAAAACCCTACAACCCTAAACCCTAAACCCTACAACCCTAAAACCTTAAAACAACCCTAAACCCTAAACCCTGCAACCCTGCAACCCTGCAACCCTGCAACCCTGCAACCCTGCAACCCTGCAACCCTACAACCCTACAACCCTACAACCCTACAACCCTACAACCCTACAACCATACAACCCTAAACCCTAAACCCTAAACCCTAAACCCTAACCGCAAACCCTAAACCCTAAACCCTACTTGCATCCTGAGGGCTACTTGCCGCGCCGGAAAAACTGGCGGGAACTCTGCCGGATCGGGCCCTTGAAGCTCGTGAGGGTTTCGGGTTTAGGGTTTAGGGTTTAGGGCTTAGGGTTTAGGGTTACTTACTGGTTCTTAGTAGGGACATGAGGGAATTGGGCACCTTATATCAATGTCCCCCGACATAAACCCCTTTAAGGGAAGGGATCATCTAGAGCGCCTAATGCCCTCAACCCTACTGCCCTCAACCCTAAACCCTAAACCCTAAACCGTGGGTTTTCAGGCATTCTGGGGGGCTGAAGTACCTGGAGGTTTGAGGTTTAGGGTTTAGGGTTTGGGGTTTTGGGTTTAGGGTTTAGGGACAGGAGATGCGATGACACTCCCAGGCTCTGCTTTTGTACTTGGACATGTCAGCTTCGCAAGGACATCTGGGCCGCCGAACCCTAAAGCCTAAACCCAGAGCCCCAAGCCCAAAACCCGAAACCTTGAGAATGCTGGGCTTATGCCGAGGAACTCTCCCCATGACCGTAGGGTTAGGGTCTAGGGTTTAGGGTTTGGGGTTTAGTTTGTAGAGTTTAGGGTTTAGGGTTTAGGGTTTCGGGTTTCGGGTTTTAGGGTTTAGGGTGTAGCGATCCTGGCAGCTGGGGATGCGACGAGCCAGCGTGAACTCGGCCTGCGTGCAGGGCGCAGGACGTTGAGGGCTCTGGCAGCTCATAAGGGTTTAGGGTTTAGGGTTTTAGGGTTTAGGGTTTAGGGTTTTAGGGTTTAGGGTTTAGGGTTTAGGGACATAGGATTCAGCTTACTGTTGGTTAACAGCATCGTTCATTCTATTTTTAAACCTCAATGTGAGTAGCCACGCCAGCGTCTCCCTGACTCCCTCCCCAAAAACCTACATATGATTTTCTCCAAATTAAGATCCATAGAGCTGTAGCAGGCTTTCTCCTTGCGAAGGGAAGGGGGGATATGCATAGGGCTTTTCCTTATTAGGGGGTTAGGGAAAGAACAAGTTTCTACACTTCTGTATCTCCTCCAAAGACAGTGAGGGAAATTCATGTCATCACTGGGGGTACTTCCCCATCTATACAAGGGCATGACCCTAAACCCTAAACTCTAGAGTCCCTACAAGCCTACGGCCCTAAACCCTGAAACGCTCAGAGATTGACCATGGACTTGGGTGCTGCCGGGCGCCCCGATCCGAGAGACACGGCCCTCCTGGACCCAAAGAGTAAACTAAGAATCGAATGGTGCCCTTCTTGGTTTAAAAGAGCCGTTGAAGGGAACTTAAAGCCTAACAAACAGAGAATAAGGGCCTACTCCCTAAACCCTAAACGCAAAAACAAGGGAACAAGGATGAATGGGGGCCTACCCTGGGTCCTATACACTCTTGGACTTGCCCTTTGGCACCCCCCCCCCCCCCCCCCGGCATGATCGCAAAGTAGTTCGATTCTCTTGCATACCTTGAAATATGTAAAACCCAACCCCAAAAGAATCTTGCTTAAATAGCTAGTAGCAGATATTCCCCAGCATAATTGGTAAACCCTAAACCCTAAACCTTAAACCCTAAACCCTAAACCCCTTTGGGGCTAAAGACGTTTTGGGCTTTGGCAGCCTGCAGGCTACACCCCGGCCCGAGCTCGACATCATCCTGCAGGCACAAGAGAACTTAGCAAGAGGTAACCCTAGGGTTTAGGGTTTAGGGTTTAGGGTTTAGGGTTCAGGATTGCTTCGGGTTTAGGGTTTATGGTAGGGCTCAGGGTACCACACAGGGTTAGGGCTCAGCGGTTTAGGGTTTAAGGCTCAGCGGTTTAGGGTTCAAAGGTTCAGGGCTTCGGGTTACACATGACAGATGACGATGCGCGACATGGGCTTCCGGGACGGCGACCCCTGAGCCGCCGAACTAGATCTTCGACATGGCAGTCCACAAAGCTGAGGGTACTTCGGGTTTGGAGTTTAGGGCTTGGGGTTTGGGGGTTAATGTTTAGTTTAGAGTTTAAGGTTTAGGGTCATGAAAGCCTAGGAGCCCTACAAGCAGGCTGTTGGGGAAGGAAGGGGCTGGGAATGGATGGCGCTGTGCTGACGGCCACATCTAGTTTATAGGGTTTGGGCTTGAGGGCCTAAGGTAAACGCCCAAAATCCTGACTCAAAACCCTGCACAGGGTTAGGGTTTATAGTTTATGGGGTTCATCCTGACTTAAGACCCTAAAGGGTTTCGGGATGTCTAACTAGGATTTATAGAGTTTAGGGTATGAAGAGACACAAGGGCACAAGGCTGTTTAAACCCTAAACCGTAAACCCCTAAACCCTATACCCTAAAAGCCCAAAAACCCAAAAACCCTAACGCTTTTTCCTTTCGGCAAGTTGCTGCAGAGTCAGCACGAGACAGCTCCCAAGAGCCGGGTCACAGTGCCTTGTCAACTAGCTACATGCGGGCTGTTCAATTTGCCAGGCCTCTTTTTCTACTAATTTGCTTAAGAACCCCGACAAAATGAAAAGACGCTTCCTTATTAAGGGCAAGGTAGGGATGACTATTTTTTCTTCTTTTAGGGTTCTTAAGCAAATAGTAGTTTTGGGGCCGGTCTCTAGTATGGTTTGTTGCTTCATGAGTTCTCAAAGTTTAGGGTTCCGAGAAGGTAGAACAACCCCCACACCTGCGAATCCACGCAGAAACGTTGGCAGGAGAGCCGAAAAACTTGCCAAAGGCAACATCTCTACGACTAGGTTACCTAGGCGCGGGAGATGTTGGGGTGTAGGGCTGCCCCACGGCGGCCGATACACCCAAAGCATTCCTGTCTGACGCCCAAAAGTTGCGAAGCATCGCCCAAGTGGGCCTTTGTTCTACACATCATCACTAAAACCCTAAACCCTAAACCCTAAACCCTAAACCCCAGCAATGGTTTCCTCAAAGCCTCGTATCTAAACAGTGTCATGTTTGGGAGTCCAGGAAAATCGTTACCGGCTGCAAGGGAGATCCGGATTTGCCAGCTGGGCGTACAGGTTTTCGCGTATAGCGTTCAGGCTCGAAGGTTGATGACCCTAAATCCCATAAACCCCAAACCCCAAACCCAAAATCCAAAACCCCAAACCCCAAACCTATTCGGGTTTAGGGTCCTAGACAAGTAAGTTTCCCAACTCAGGATTGAGGAACTCTGCTTGGGCGGATGGTGCATGGGTCTGGTATATCATAGGTTCCCCAACGGGTTTGGGGTTTAGGGGTTAGGGTTTAGGGTTTAGGGCTACTACCTCCCTCTACACTAACCCCCCCTCCAGGGTAACCTGAATTAGGCTTAATTATCCCTAAAGAGCCTTAATTCTGGGGGGAGCCTGGGGAGGCTAGGGGTTTAGGGTTTAGGGTTTAGGGTTTAGGGTTTAAGGTTTAGGGTTTAGGGTGCGGAGCTGCAGTTTGTATTCAGGAAAGGAGTTGGTGTTGAAGGAAAAGGGGTCAATGTACCCGTTAACTATTTGGCTCAAGATGGGCTTGAACAGGAAGCCACAAGTTCAAAAAGTAGTGCCTGGGTTCTTAGGGTTTGTTAAGGGTGTGGATTCCTTCCCCCTTTCTTTCCCCCCTGGGTTGCTCTTATCCGTGTTCTGGTTTGTCTCTTGGTTCGATCTGGGGAATATAAGTTCTGGGCGATCAGTGGAGTTGAGTTCTTTCCTTCTTTGGTTGTCCCCCCGTAGGTTATGAGCCCAAATTAGGTTCCCTGCGGTTGAGTGTTCTCTTAAGGTTTTTGGGATCAAGAAGCAATGCCTTCTCCCAAGCGATGGCTCCAGCCTTCCTCGGATGGTGGACAGAATGGTGGAGCTGGAAGTGGTGCAGCTGAGTCTCTGGGTGAAAGGGCGGCGCTGGAAGAGGTAATGCCTGGCGCTGAAGAACATCTGGAGGAAGCCTCGGTTGCAGAAGGCCCCAATGAGGGTATGAATCCCAATGCGGATATGGTTAGCAATGCTGAAGCTGAAGGACGAGCTGTTTCTGTATCGCCAAAGCCTGGGGAAAAAAGGAACTGGGACGCGACTGGCGGTATAGACCGTGAACTGGAGGTGACTGTTTTACGCGTGTTGCAAAGGCATGGGTATCAGCCGTCGACTTCAACTTCGGGCCGAATGGTGGATCAAGGGTCTCAGACCAATCTGAGTGGAGACGTGCTGCAAGCTGCCAGGAGACCTCTGAACAAGATTAAAGGGGATCCCTCGGCGAGTTCCCTGTGTGGTGGAAGCGGTTATGAACAGAAGGGTGCGGACAGCTTTGAAGCTGCACCAACTGCTGAATACGCCATGGGGGAGGAGGAGATCTTACAGATGGAGGCTGAAAGGTTGCGCCAGTTGTCAGAAGAAGCGGATGAGATGCGTCAAGTCTCTGAAATGGATGGTTTTCGGAAAGATGAGCATCTGATTCAAGCGTGTGATGGGACAACTTGGGAATGGCACTTCCACGAAGATGGGAGACAGTATTACTATTGCCTGGATACGCAGGAAAGCAAGTGGACGTTGCCGGCTGTAGGTGAAAAGATGAGAAGTGACGAGGTGGTTGGGTCTCCTTCGGGCAATGAGCTGGAAATGGAGACTGCACTGGGTCCTTCGTCGTCTACTCCGACGCCTGAGTCTACGAGGGCATTCCAGGGTAGTGTAAATAGTGTAGGTGACAAGGATTTTTCCTCTACTATCGGGGATAGCGGTTTTAGGGCTGGTGGTGACGCCCAGACCTCGGGTTCTCCTGATGAGGAAGGAATTTCTGGAATCCGAACAGACATCGCTGGAGAACATCTGGATCGGGAAGGAATGGAAGTGCTTTCTGAGGGTGTTGCAGCGGTGGAATCGGTGGATCCAGAGGACAAAATGCCTGGAACTGTGTCGGCTGCAGAAGAGCGAGTGGTGGATGTGGTACCTGTCGTTCAGGAAGGTGGTCCTGGAGATCTGGATGACGGAGGGAAAAAGTTGTGCGTTACGACTGAGGAGGTCTCTTCGTTTGGTGCCATGAATCATGCCATTCAAGGGAAAAATGAAGCTTCTGAAATAGCTGGAGACACGGTTGATCTGAAGGATGAGGCCTGGAGCGCCAATGAAGCGCGGGCCAATGTGCCAGATAGTACCTGGAGTGCAGAGAAGGCACGGGTTGAGGCGCATATGGTGTCATGTTCCGCGGATGACTGCAACAATGGGGCGCAGGTCTCCGTAGCAGCTGACGATGGAGGTTCACAGGTGGACGCACTGGTGCAGCCTGAAGTTGGCAGCGAGGAACGGAATGGAAAAGGCTACACCGGAGCCAATGTGGCAGCTGTGGCCAACGATGGTGGTGATTCTCTTTTGGAAACCATGGAGCCAAAGGAGCCTGCGGTGGAAGAAAATGTGCCTACCGCGGATGACCAATCAAACAGCCCTGCAGTGGAAGAAAATTTGCCTGCTGCAGAAGGTTTGACAAAGGACTCCAATGGTGGGTCCACTCCCAGGAAGGGGGAAGTATTGCCGTCTGAAAGCTTGCCGGAAGTCGACACCGAGCGAACTGTAACAGATGAGGCAAAGCCATTGGCTGGAAAAGAGGATGGTCCTGAACCCCTTGAGCACAAGGTGGATGATCTTGTGGGACTCGTGCAGGAGCAGGACAAGCAGCTTGGCCCAAAGGTGGAAGCAAGGGATGTTCCAGGAGCCGATGACAAGGAGATGGTTTCTGAAGAACAAACAAAGGAAGTGCCCAATGAGGCAGCCTTGGTGACACCTGGGAAGCCTTGTTATCAAGCGGGAGATATGATTACTGGTCTGGTGCGCTGCATCAATGTATATGGAGCCTTTTTGGACCATGGTGATCTGAATGTGCTGATTCCTGCAGAAGGGAAAAATACACCTTCTTTCAAAATTGGTGACACTGTCTGTGCGACAGTGAAGAGGGTGGAAGATGATGGCACTGTGATCTTAGATTCCTACCTGGTTTTTGAAGAGGACGAGGAGGACTCTTCTCCAGCGCAGCGCAAATGGAAAGACGGCGGCTGGGATACGTGGTGGGAAGATTCATGGTGTGCTGGTCAATGGTACCAAGATTCCAACGGTCAATGGGACTGGAAATGGGAAGAAGGGCAATCCGATGAGTGGTTTGCTGATCAGGGGTTATCCTCAGAAGAACAAAAGGAAAGGCAACTCTATGGAGAAAAGATCTATAGAGCTCTTCTGGAGGATGAAAAAGCTGATAAGGCCTATTTGGGCAAAATCACTGGGATGTTGCTGAGTCGTCCAATAGACGAGGTTATGGAGTGTGTCGCAGATCATGCATTCCTGAACAATGAAGCTCGGCGCGCATACGGCATCTTGCAAAGTGATGGTTGGAAGCCCGACGGTACAGAATGTGCAGGCTTGGAAAAAACAACCACCTTTTCCCGGAAGCAGTACCACAACGCGCTCTACGAACTGGCACGTAAGAAAAGGAGATATAGTGGACCAGTCGTAGGTGAAGCGGTGGCAATGTTGCTAAGCCAAGGCAAAGATTAACTTTGGAACGCGCTTTGGCTGGATACCAAGCGGTTTTTGCAGGAGCTTGATGGTGCAGTTGAATCTATGAGTAAGAGGGAAAACAAGCCAATGGAAGCCTACATGGACCCGGATCAGTATAGGAAGGCTCACATGACGCCAAGAACTGTGTCACCAGGGTACAGCAAGCTGTGCAAATTCTTCAATCAGGGAAGGTGTCGCAACGGAGACGAGTGTTCCTATGAACATTGTCGTTATGGTGAAGGTTGGCCAGGAGGAGGACCAACTGAGCCAAAGAACAGCCAAAAAGCTGGTGACGAGGATGGGGACATTGGTGACCCTCCTACAGATGAAGGCACAGTTGATGAGGCACAGCAGGAGCGGGAGGATTCAGCCTTCCGAGCCAAGTACAACTTTGGTAAAGGTGCATCAAAGGGTGAGCCTGTGTCAGTCGAGTCAAAGAGGCAGATGTGTCTGTATTACAACCAAAGAGGTTGTAAATTTGGAAATTCCTGCAGATATTCGCACGACGAAAAAGCGGTTTTGGAAGGGACTTGGGAACCCGGCAGATCCTGGGACAATGCTTCTCGGAAAGCCATAAGGGACGCAGGGCTCCATCATTGCTGCTTCGACTACTACCTCAAAGGGAAATGTCGCGTGCGATATGGTTGCAAGTATTCCCACGACGAAATGTCTGAAGAGCGACTGGCTCAACTGAAGCATCTGGCGAATGTGGCGAACCATGTTCGGTTTCAAAGAGGAAGAGGATTGGAGATTTCCGACAGGAATACCTTCCAACCACCGGTAAGTGGGGGAGCGGAATCTTCATCATCTTCGGCACCACAGGCGTTGCAAATGACCAATGTGTCAAAGAAAGCAGGTGAGGTTGATACGCTGGATGGAGCAGATGGAGATGTACAAAAGGATTCGGTGGCAGAGTCTACCACTGTACGTCTTCAGAATCCGGAAGAGCCAATAGAAAATTGGATGGCTCGCAACCAACACTTGTGGGTGTATACACCTCACGTAAGTGACGTGATGATCAAGCTTGGTGTAACCAATGTCAAGGAGCTACAAGAGTATATCTTCGTGGAAGATTTGGTGGAAAAAGGGGTTAACAATGTGACGGCCTGCAAAATTCTGGAACTGGTGGGTGGTGTCCATTACCGGCCAATGTCGCCGGACGTGGCTGTTTCTACCAATGCATCGGTACGCATGGAGCAATCTTCTGGAAGCCGTGAAGCTGGAAGAGGTGCGGCGAGAACTATCTCTCAGGTGCGTGAAGCTGAAGGTCCTGGTACAAAAGAGATGCCGCGAGGGTCTTATCGAGAGATTTTCGACACAGGCAAGTACCGTGACGCTTGGACGCTTGCGCAGAGGTCTCCGCTGTGCGTGCAGATGTTGCGGTTGGTGGGAGTTGGAATGCCACCGGTGAACCCGCCAACAAAGGGGTATAGGTCAAGATCAAACCCTGTTAGAAGGGGAAGGCCCTTGCTGGATCGAAAGCAGGTGCGACTGGTGCCACGTTCTCACTCAAATCGGCGTATGCAGCCAGCAGTGGTGGTGGAAAAGCCAAAGCCACTGGAACTGAAGCCTCGTGGTGGTTTGTCGTATCGATTCAGCAGAGCGTGGGCAGATGTGGTGGATGATGATGATCAGGCGGGAGCTTTGGTCTCCTACGCCGATTCCTCAGGTGATTCAAGCGAGGAAGAAACCAACAACGCGCGACACCTGTGGGAAACCTTTTTGCGAGAAAGGGATTCACAGAGAACTGTGACAAGTGGCAATGTTCCACTTGCTGGTTCTTCAAGCTCCAATGAAGAGCAGAAAAAATCGGTTCACCTTGGCGAAGAGCGCGACAAAGCGTCGCGGGGGGAGACCCGCCAAGAAGTGACTTCTCAAGTTTTTTCGCTATCACAACCTTCTCGTCGAGCTGAGCAGTCTCAAAAAAGGGCAAGGGATGGCTCTGTTATTGTCGGTTCGCTGGCGGTGGGCTCCACGGATGAGGTGTTACCTGGGCAAAGTGTTGCTGGACAGGTGAACATATCTGAAAGCGCTCAAGTTCTACCTGGGCAAGATGTGGCTGGACAGGAGACGGCGCTAGAAGGAGCTGTACAAATTCCTGGCGAGGAGACTGGCCAAAAAGAAGAAGAAGGTGGGAGCAATGAACTCCGTGGTGATGGTACGAAGATATTGGATGTTCGTCCGGTGAAGAAGGGCCATCAGCAATTGCTTACCAAAGGCCTTCTGAATCGGATTTATTGGAAGGTTGCTGTCGGCAAGTTGCCTGTGGGGCAAAAGGACTGTCAGAAAGGGTCCAATAAAATGGATCGAAATTTGGTTATTAGCATGTCATCCGAAGGTGCAAGCGAACAGGCTTTGAACCTGGCACTGGTGGACGATGCTGATCAGTCAATGGATGATGGTACATTAGTGGTTATGGCGTATGACCCACGAACGCTGATTCAATCGCCAACAACTGATTGGGTTACGCGTCGCGGTTTGACCGATCGTGCCATCTGGCCGGCAATAGCGACTGCAGCGCAGAGGATATGTGCTGAAATGGTTCAAGTGGATGAACTGAATGCCCAGCTGGAGACTGGGAGACTCCTTTTTCGTTCCATGAAGATCCGTGCTTGCCAGTGGTGGGAAATTATCCTCTTTCGGTGATGGGTGCATTGCTATCTCCTGGCCTGGAAAGGGAATTCAGAAATACTGAAAAGTTTGGAACTGCTATGGAGGCAATAGCCTACGATTGGAGTCGCAGTCCAGGCATGGAAGTTCATGAACTTATGGCGAGGGTAGCCAAATTGGTTGCTCCGTTCCTTACTCTAGGAGGCCAAGGGTTGGTGGTGAATTCAGAATTTCTCTGGCAGCGCGGCAGGGGCCAAATGATGGAGTTCCTTCAGGCGGCGACTTGTGCTGATCAATTGGAGGTTCTCTGGAAAAGAATGGACGACGATGCTGATGAGGAAGTGGATCCTTCAGGGATGGTGCTGGAGATCCCCGGACAGCAAGATGCGGTACTTGAACAAGGGATCAATGAATCCCCTATTCCCATCGAAGACGCTGGAAGTGAGACAATTGGTGACACTGGAAGTGATGGCAAAGCGCCAGAAGTTTCTCCAGAAGAGGAGACGACCAGTGGTTCGTCAAGATTGGCTGGCACAAGAATGTTCTTGTGGTCGGTGTATTCTCGTGTCGCTTCCAACTGGGATTTTTCGATGCAAGACCGCACTACTGGTAGGATCTTTGACAGTACGAAGGGGTATCCTGGTGAAGGACCGGACAATGGTGATGATTTTTCCTCTAAGAGGAACTTACCCTGGATCTCTGAAGATTACCTCGACGAAGTGGTGTCAAAAAAGATGGAAAGGTCTTCAGATATGGATGGGTTGAATGGGTTTGTTCCGGAAAGTGAGGGACAGTTGGAAAAGGTAGAGGTGGAGAATGTTACTGCCTCTAGAATTCTTATGGCTCTTTGGAAAAAGGGATATAGAGCTGGGTATAGGAGGTTGTGTCGTTCAAATGTATCTGGACCCAAGGTTGGAGCAATGAATCATCCAATCAAAATGGTGCGGAAGATCGGCACTAGAAAGGCCTTCCTGAAAACGTTCAATCTTTTTGGATCGTCTCAGCATGGCTCAGGAGCTGGTGGAAAACCAATCATGAAGGTTGTAGGACCAAGGCCAGGTTTTCCAGCTGTTCTCAAAGCATCAACTACTGATAGCACCTTGGGTGAAGGGAGCAGTTCTCAGGTACATGGCAATGTTCATGTAGAGCAGAATCGCCCTATGGACCGGTACGAGGCGGAGCGTCTGGAGAAGAGAAAGAAAGGCATCTGCTATTGGTTCAGCAGGGGAAAAGATCGCTGCAAATTTGGTGAGAGTTGCAAATTCATCCATTCAGAGGATGACGTGGTGCTACAATCGTATTGGTGCAAATACTATGTGGCTGGGAGACACTGCTTCTCTGGAGAGAACTGTAAGTTCTCGCACAATGCAACTGGTGTAAGGTGTATCCAGTTTGCTCAGTCTGGGAAGTGCCGTCATGGGGACAGGTGTGTCTTCGAACATGGTGATCCGCTGGATGAACAGCCAAGGTCTCCTAGGACGCCCCCAAGGGATAGTCCAAGGAGAAGTACTGGTACAAGAGGTGGAGGAAAGGAAATTTCTCCTGAACGTTATGATGAAGAAGAGGAGGATTTGACGGTGTATGACGACGATACCAAGATGATCGAACTGCTGATGGAGGCAATTTCGTATATGTCTGATGGTAAGTCAGATTTAGCCCGAGCAGAGGCGGATCCAGTGTTCAAACTCCTGAAGTTCAAGGGAGATACTGAACAGATGGATGCAGAATGGTGCTCATGGACCACTGGTATGTTGTCTTTACTGGAACTTCACGAAATAGTGAAGTCGTACGAGATTTCGCTGGTGGACGTGGAAGAATGGATCAATGACCTGAGGATATGGTTCCAGCGAGCCAATATGGAAGAAGAGAGAGATCCAAAAAGGGGCAAAAAGAGGTCCCTAGAAAGGGAGTCCAGTAAGGACACTCCTGCCAAAAAGGAGGTGGTTGGAACCTCGGAGACGGATGTCACCGTTGAAGAAGAGGTAAAAAAGGCCAAAAAGAAGAGGAAAACTGCGGCTAGTGAGGATCCTTATACTCTTCTAGTTCCAAAGCCGAAGAAGATGCCCGTGAACATTGAGAAGGGTGGATCATCATCCAACGCGGTGGTTTCTGGAGGGGAAAAGGCCTCTTCGCGAATGCGCACCAAGACAAGCGTCTCAGGAAAGACGAAAAAGAAAGAGAAAAGTCAAAGTCCCAAGAAGGAAGAGGTGGTAGTGGTGAAAGGTCCTGAGGAAAAGGATCGTTCCTCTGATGTGGATGCGCAAGCGTCTACCACTGTGGATGCAGAGCTGGGTCAATCTTGCCAAGCGATTGAGGACGCGAAGAGAGAGGGGTTGGTATCCTCAATTCAAAGGTGTGTGCAGGATCCTGTTCTTACAGTGTCGGACCTGGAGCACGTTTTGCTGCGACTTCATCTAAGCATCGATGCCCACCGGAAGAAGAAGAAGGGATGACTGGATGGTATTGATGAGGGAATGGTTTTTTCTCTTTCTGAAGACAAGTGCGCTGGAACAGCCAATGTGCTGAAAGTATGGTGGTTCCTATTAAGGGTATGGAAATCCCTGATAGTAGAGAGTTTGTAGCCTTTTGCGTAGCGAAGACCACGGTTCGTGGTGAAGAAGGCTGAAGAGTCTTCAAAGACAAGAGAATCATGGTGGTAAAAAGATTCTCCATGGTAAAAGGTGTTTAGCCAATGTGCTATAAATTCGTCCTGGATGACGTTAAACCATAACATGCTGGCTGCTGCCTTAATGGCAGCTTTTGGCCAAAAGTCTGCACCTCCAGTTTGTGTCCTAGGAAATCCTAGGACAGGGGGAGTGCGGAGCTGCAGTTTGTATTCAGGAAAGGAGTTGGTGTTGAAGGAAAAGGGGTCAATGTACCCGTTAACTATTTGGCTCAAGATGGGCTTGAACAGGAAGCCACAAGTTCAAAAAGTAGTGCCTGGGTTCTTAGGGTTTGTTAAGGGTGTGGATTCCTTCCCCCTTTCTTTCCCCCCTGGGTTGCTCTTATCCGTGTTCTGGTTTGTCTCTTGGTTCGATCTGGGGAATATAAGTTCTGGGCGATCAGTGGAGTTGAGTTCTTTCCTTCTTTGGTTGTCCCCCCGTATAGGGTTTAGGGTTTAGGGTTTAGGGTTTAGGGTTTAGGTAGTAGGGCAGCCCATGAGTGTAGCACAGGGATGATGGATTTTGAGTTTACCTTGGGGACCGAATGAACCCCCAACATTGGGATCGTATACCCCGTACTACTCTAATCCCTATCAGGGTATATGAATCAACCCTAAACCCGGACCCTAAACCCTAAACCCTAAACCTGTTCTTCGTTGGGGTCCTTGAGGTAAGGCTTGGTGGGCGAGACTCCAGGAGTGGAAGGGTGCTTCCTCTCAACCCAAAACCCTCAAACCTACTACTTAGCTGTCCAGTAGCCTGGGGGCATTAAAGGTTAACCTTTGGGATTTGATTGGAATTAGAATGCCCAAAAAAGGTTAAAGGTTACCTACTCTACTACTAATACTATAGGGGTCAGAATCATTACTCATAGTATTCATTCCCTTATCCTACCTTTGGAGTAGACCCTGGAAAAAAAGTATATACTTTTTAGGTAAAAGTAGCTACAATAGGAACCCAGAACCAAAAAAAGTATTAAAGTACAGTACTCCAAAACCCAGTTATGGTCCGTGTATAAACTTACTGTACTAACTTCCAAAACCCCAATGTAGCTATTGAGGCCCTAAACCCTAAACCTCTCTTTCATATAATAATTTAAACCTTAATGAGCTTCGCGGTTTAAGCCCAGAATTCGTGGTTCAAGGCCCATAATTCGTGGTTTAAGGCCCATAATTCGTGGTTTAAGGCCGGTCGTTCCTTTCGGCCTTAAACCAAAAATTATGGGTCTTAAACCACGAATTATGGGCCTTAAACCACGAAACGGTTTCGTGGTTTAAGACCCATCATTCGTGGTTTTAGGCCCATAATTCGTGGTTTAAGGCCCATAATTCGTGGTTTAAGGCCCATAATTCGTGGCTTAAGGCCCTAATTCGCGGTTTAAGGCCTGCGGTTTAAGGCCCATTATTCGTGGTTTAAGCCCCATAATTCGTGGTTTAAGGCCCATGATTCGTGGTTCAAGGCCCATAATTCGTGGTTTAAGGCCCATGGTTTCAGGCCCATAATTCGTGGGATAAGGCCCAAAATTCGTGGTTTAAGGCCCAGAATTCGTGCTTTAAGGCCCATAATTCGTGGTTTAAGGCCCGTGGTTTAAGGCCCATAATTCGTGGTTTAAGGCTCAAAAATCGTGGTTTAAGTCCCGTGGTTTAAGGTCCATAATTCGTTGTTTAAGGCCCGCGGTTTAAGGCCCAGGCTTCAAGGCCGGGGTTTAGGGTGTCAAGGCCTGAAAACCGGGGTTTAGGGTTTCAAGGCCTCAAGGCCGGGGTTTAGGGTTTCAAGGCCTCAAGGCCGGGGTTTAGGGTTTCAGGGCCTCAAGGCCGGGGTTTAGGGTTTCAAGGCCTCAAGGCCGGGGTGTTGCGTTTCAAGGGGGAGGCTAACGAAGAGATGCAATGGCAAGAATACGAAGTTAATAACATTAGGTGTGTTTGTTGTGTCCGTTCATTTAGGCCTTTGAAACTGAGATGATTGGAGAATACTTGTATTGTTGTTGTTCTCAATGTTATGGGATTCTCTAGGTGGGTGGGTGTTATATCAGAGCCGTAAATATAACTTTACCATGAAACTGCTCGACCCGGAGCTGCTGAACCCTAAACCCTAAACCCTATGTAAACCCTGAACCCTAACCTTAAACCCTGGGTTCTTTCTCTGCGCTGGCTGGTGAAGTCAGATCTCCTCAACCTGATCACTTGTGATGCGAGGAAGGTGCAGGGAGACGTCCGTGCCAAAGCCTGCATAGGTTTAGGGTGTAGGGTTTAGGGTTTAGGGTGCAGGGTTTAGGGTTTAGGGTTTAGGGTTCCCGAAGCAGAGCTACCCGTTTCAGGGGTTTCCTATAGGGGGTACACCTATCTTGGGATACATCCGCATAAGGCAGGGCTTGTAGTCTTGTATCCCCAAGCGGCCACCCCGTGCAAACGCTGAGCGATATTCATCAGGAGCCCTTTATACACTCATCATCACAACCTTGAATCCTAAATCCAAAATCCTAAATCTTAAACCCTGAATCCTAAACCCTAAATCCTAAACCCTAAATCCTAAACCCTAAACCCAAAACCCTACCTCATATCAATTGGGGTTCATGTCGATCTTAGGGCCATGGCCCGGGCGCCCTCTGAGACTTGAAGCCATGTGAACCTCAAGGGACTAAAGGAGGGGCCCTTATAAGGGACCTTGGGGGTGATTTGGGGGTGATTTGGGGGTGATTTAGGGTTTAGGGTGTAGGGTTTAGAACCCTAAACCCTAAACCCTAAACCCTAAACCGTAAACCCTAAACAGACCCCAGCCGGGGCCTGGATAGGCCGTCAGATCCAACTTCCCACCCAGATATCGCGCGTGCAGCCGGGAGAGCGGCAGCCCTGGGCGGGAAAAGTGAACAGGCTTTTCAGGATTCAGCCCTACATCCCTGAACCCCTGAACCCTAAGCCTCCAACCCCTAAACCCCAAAAAGAAGTGTTCTGTAGTCTTTTGTAAGGATTTCAGGGCATCTTTCCCTAAAACCCTGCCCCCTAAAACCCTCAACCCTAAAACCCTTTAACCCCTAACACCCTCTGCCACAAAATCCTAAAACCCTAAAAACCTCAACACCCAAAAACCCTGAAACCTTAAAACCCTAAAACCCTAGAACCCTAAACCCTAGAACCCTAAACCCTAAAAACCCTGAACCCTTAAAACCCTATAGCCTAAATCCGTAAAACCCTACAACCCTACAACCCTACAACCCTAAAACCCTAAACCCTCTAACCCTAAAACCCTAAAACCTCAAAACCCAAGAACCCAAAACCCTAAGGTTGTAAGGCCCCTATAGTAGCCCTCAACCCTATACCCGAAAAACCTGAACCCCGAAGCCCTGAAGCCAAAACCCTTACAGTAAAGTCCAGAAAGTTGGAACATGATTTAAGGATGAGTAGAGCTGGGCTTCCCTGTAGTATGCCCTTTGGGGTGTGGGGAAAAGGATGTTCCAACTTTCTCGAGTTTACTGCAAGGGTTTAGGGTTTTGGGAGGTCTCTGAGTCGACAGTATAAAGGCCCCGGTAGACGGCGCCCCCCCCCCCCCCCCCCCCCCCTGGACCCGGAAGCCTATCAACCGAATATAGGGGCCTGAAGACTTAGAATAGGGTTTAGGGTTTAGGGTTTAGGGTTTAGGGTTTAGGGTTTAGGGTTTAGGGTTTAGGGTTTAGGGTTCAGGGTCTAGAGTTTAGGGCTACTATAGGAGCCTGAGCAGCTAGAATGGGGTTTTGGGGGGGGGGGGGATATTGTAGCATACTTATACAGGGACCCTAAGGGAATACTACTAGTAATTGTTCCGACTGCTGCACCTTCTAGGCCTAAAAAGTCCAAAAGCCGATGCTCATCCACAGCACCCCATCGGCTTTGGGGTTCGAGGGTTTGAGGGTTTGAGGGCTTTAGGGTTTTCAAGTTTCGAGTTTTACGGTTTCAGGGTTTGAGGGTCTTTAGGGTTGAGGGTTTTAGGGTTTTAGGGTTTTAGGGTTTTAGGGTTTTAGGGTTTTAGGGTTTTAGGGTTTTAGGGTTTTAGGGTTTTAGGGTTTTAGGGTTTTAGGATTTTAGGGTTTTAGGGTTTCAGGGTTAGCTTAGGGTCTAGAGTGTAGGGTACCCTACACCCGAAGAACCGAAACCCTAAACCGAGCCAAACCCTAAACCCTAAACCCTAAACCCTAAACCCTAAACCCTAAACCCTATAACCCTAAACCCTAAACCCTAAACCGAGCCAGGCGACCGACGCCATAGCCTGACAAGGGTGTCGCTGAGGTGCTCTTCGCGTGTGTGGTGTGCGCCTCATGCCAGGGGCAGAGAGTTTGGCGGTTTAGGGTTTAGGGTTTAGGGTGGTTTAAACCCGAAACCCTGAAGCCCTGAAAGGGTGAGGAATTTTAGGGTCTAGTGAGTCTAGTGCTTAGGGTTCCGAAGCCCTGAAAAACTGAACGCCCGGAGCGCTCGAGCCTGGGGAAGGTAAAGGCTAAAGACCAAGGTCCACAAAAAGACCCGAAAGCCCAAACCCAAAGCGTTAAACCTTTCAAGTTGTCAAGCATTTCTCAGGGTAGAATGCCCTGCCTCGCGCGCTGCGGCTCCGTAAAGGTAGGACCTTGCTCTCTCTCTCTCTCTCTCTCTCTCTCCCTAAACCCTAAACCCTAAACCCTAAACCCTAAACCCTAAACCCTAAACCCCAAACCGTACTAATCCCTGTCTTTCTCATTGACCCCAGACTTCTCTCACTCCAACTCTTGGACTCCCTTACGTTTCGGGTTTAGGGTTTAGGGTTGAGGGTTTAGGGTTTAGGGTTTAGGGTTTAGGGTTTAGGGTTTAGGGTTTAGGGTTTAGGGTCTTTTGTTGGCACCTAGCGTCGACCAAGTCTTTGTAGGCCTCCTTAGCAAGTCTCAAACCTAGGCAGCTAACTTCCGAGGCCTAGGTGATCCAACCCTAAACCGGTGAAGCCTAAAAGAAGAGAGACAGCCCTTCAAAATATTTCATGGTGTTACTTGGGCTTTAGGGTTTAGGGTCTAGGGTTCTGTATCCCAAACCCCCCTCGCCCCAACCGAAATCTCAAGCAGCCTGCTCCCCTTAACCTTACACCCTCACGAACTTCTTTTTTGAAGTCGTCTTCCACACCATTGGTTTCCCTGAGTTCCATCTCCCTTGCCTAGACCTGAGGGCCCGAAACCCATTCAGAACATCCCCGCCACAAAAACCTAAATGCGAAGCCCTGAACCCAACCCTCAGCCATCTCAACCTTTGAACTTTACGCCCTGAAGCCTCGAAGCCCTCTCAACCCAGTTCATCCGCCTAAGGCCTTGGCTTCAAAACCCTCCAAACCTCTAAACCCCCATGCCCCTATAGATCCCAAACCTAAACCCCAAATCCGGAAACCCTAAAGTCCCGAACTCCCTAACCCTCAACAAATCCCTAAAGCCAAAAGACCCCTCCACCCGCCCAATAAAAAAAACAAACATAGTAATAATAATAATAATAATAATAATAATAATAATGAGAATAGTAATAACCATAATAAAAACAATCATAACAACAATAAACCCGAAATCCTTTCAGCTAAATATCCCGCAGGATCTTGCCGAATCTCAGCCTCACCCAACTCGCCCTTCGGACCCCCCGGAGATGTCCACTGAAGCTTTGTGCAGCTTCTTGGCAGCCCAGTAACGGTTTAGGGTTTAGGGTTTAGGGTTTAGGGTTTAGGGTTTAGGGTTTAGGGTTTAGGGTTTAGGGTTTAGGGTTTAGGGTTTAGGGTTTAGGGTTTAGGGTTTAGGGTTTGGGGCACTCTTTTGGGAGTTAGTTACATTATAAGGGTACACATAACAAACAAAAACCAAAAAAACAAAAAAAGGGCAAAGGGCACCACTGTGCTACCAAGGCTTCAGAGCTTGGTCGGCTTAGGGTTCACAAAGGCCACAAGAGCTTTGGGCTTAGGGTTACGAAGCCCCCCACCCCCCCCCCCCCCCCGAAAAAGAGATTAGGGCTTAGGGTTCGCAAGCCCTATTAAAGCTTTGGGGCGCAGGGTGTTGAAATTTAGGGGGTTTACGTCTGAGATTGAAACCCCTAAACCCTAAACCCTAACTACTACACCTTCATCCCACAAGCTCCCCAAGTTTTCCAGCAAGCTGCCAAATTCGGTCGCCCACATCGGAGGGTATGCCGCCGGCGCGGTCGCTGACGCGGATCATCACGTGCGCTTCATCACGGCCTCACAGAGCTTCGAGCTTTCGGAGCTTACGGAAGGTTGACCCTAAACTTTGCCCTAAACCCTAAACCCTAAACCCTAAACCCTAAATCCTAAACCCTAAACCCTAAACCCTAAACCCTAAACCCTAAACCCTAAACCCGCACCCATAGAGCACTTGGGGCGGCGGGGCCTTAGGGTTACAGACATGTTGGTCTAGTTGTCCAGTAACCTGCGGGAATTAAAGGATAATCTTTGGAATTAGAAGGGGATTATACTACCCCAAAAAGATCGAAGGCTACCTACTTTACTACTAGGTTGGTAAGCCTTTACCATAGGCTTCCGAGAGCTTTCCACAGCGCGAACTCAGCCCCCTGCAGATGAGCACGTGGATGGGCCGGTCCTCGCCATGTAATGTCGTATGAGCTAGGGCTGCAGGGTTTAGGGTTGAGGGTTTAGGGTTTAGGGTTTAGGGATCAGGGTTTAGGGTTTAGGGTTTGGGGCTTAGGGTTTAGGGCGGTTGAGGGATCAGGGTGCTTGGGCCCTCCAGTGCCGCAGACTTCTTCTTCACAGGTTGCAGCCCCACCATGCCCGGATTGGGGTTTAGGGTTTAGGGTTTAGGGTTTAGGGTTTAGGGTTTAGGGTTTAGGGTTTAGGGTTTAGGGTTTAGGGTTTAGGGTTTAGGGTTTAGGGTTTAGGGTTTGGGTATTTCCCAAAACAGGGGTACCCCCTTTCTAACCCAAATAGAATAGAATCCCCTTGAAGGGACCCCCAAAAAAGGTACCCCCCATTTCCGGGAACCCCCCATTTATGTTGCTCTTCCGACAAGCCTCATACTCCAGCTCAGCACACCGTGAGGGTAGCCAGTCTTCGCCAGCGCAAACGAGATCGCGTTGCGGCGACACAGCCCTCTATTGATTGCCCAACCGAGGCATAGTTGCAGTTCATCCGGGTCGAGGATTCAAGAAGTAGGATATGGGATTAGGGTGTAGGGTGTAGGGTTTAGGGTTTAGGGTTTAGGGTTTAGAGATCGGGAAGACAGGAAGTCGGAAGGGCATTAGTTACCTTAGATTTTCATAAGCTTCGCTGCTTGCTGCCACCCTAAACTTGCAACCCGACGGAACAACATGCCCATGGACCTTCAACTAATAAGGAAACCCTAAACCCTCAACCCTAAACCCTAAACCCCAAATTAGCCCTGGACCACTAGAGCCCTGAGCCCTGGACCCTTAAAACCCTGAAGATCCTAAAAAGCCCTACGCCCCTGAATACCCAAAAGCCCGAAGTATGGGCTCCGGATTGTCGGGGTTTAGGGTTACGGTTTCAGGGTTGTTGGTTTGGTGCTGGGGCAGGGGGCCCTTCAATTCAATGTCGGGCTGGGTTAAGGCTGCAGGGTTCCAGGCTTAAAGGCCCAGTATAACTCCATCCACCTGCTGTTAAGTAATAATCTTCACCTGGTGACTGAATCAGCCAGAAAGCTGTATATGGGTGCTTCCAGAACAAAGAAAACAAACTATAATCCTTCCTATGCGAGACCCTAAATACTAATGTTCGGAAGCTCCCCCGAAACAATGGTTCGGGGTAAGGGTCTGTAAAGCCTTCTGGCGCAGAAGTGGGCGGACAGGCAATCTGGTTACCCTAAACCCGAAATCCCATGCACACACATAGGCCCTGGAAGTCTCTAGACAGGACTCACAGTCGCAAACGCAAAGCCAGCCTGTCTACGCCTTGAGGGTTGGGGTGCAGAGTCTAAGCCCTAAGCCCTAAACCCTATCTTCGGACCCATGGATCCAAAACTACTGCTACCAACATCCGAGTTGGGGGGGGGGGGGGGGGGGGGGGGGGTTGCTTGAAAGTAGGCCATGGCTTCGGGGTTTCGTGTCCTAGGCCCTGAACCCCGGAGTGGGTAGGGTTTAGGGTTAGGGTTTGGGGTTTAGGGTTTAGGGTTTAGGGTATAGTTTAGGGTTTAGGGTTTAGGGTTCATTTTCTTTACCCTGGGTCCTGGATTTCATCTGGCCCGTATCTCGTCAGCGTTGCCTGGCAAGGTAGTAAGCTCTGCAGAACTACGACTCCTTAGGGCTCGCCCTAAGCCCTAACCAGATCGTAACCCCAAACCCTGAACTTAGTTGCGGAGTTCATAAGCCCCAAAAAAGTGTACACTTTCATTTCTATAGGGGACTGTGGTTTCCCAAAAATGTAAAGTGTACTCATTCAGCTACTAAGTAAACCCCAAAACAAAAAAACAACCCGGGGTTTGGGGTTGAGGGCTTTGGAAGTCGAGGGCGCCATGGTGCTGGTAGCTGAGGCGATGGATATTCATGGCTCGGTTTAGGCTTCAGGGGTTCTGAAACTCCCCCCGGCAACAAACAAAAACAAACATCGGTCAGCATCCTCGAAAACAACCCCCCCCCCCCCCCCCTCTACCCCCTCGCCCTACGGTCCCAAACCCCCCACCCCCACCCCACCCCTCCCGCGATTACTTTAAGGAGGAGGCAAAGCCCAAATCCCTCAACCCAAAACCCAAAACCCGAGTTTGAAGGCTGTAGTGAAACCATGAGAGCGCGAAGCTCCGAGCCTAGAGTCCATGTCCAAGTCAGCTGCGGTTTCACGTGTAGGCTTTGCAGAGCTTAGGGGGCTAAAGGGTAAGGGCTAGGGTTTAGGGTTTAGTGCTTAGGGTTTAGGGTTGAGGGCTTGGGGGGGAGGGGGGGGGGCTAAAGGCCCGAGCCCTAAACTACACTCCTAGGCAAGTCCTAAGTAGGAAGTAGGAGATTCAACAGGGGAGCCAGAGAGCTGATCCTACAACCAAGCGAAGATGGGCAATTACGAATGGGAGCGAAACCCTAAACCCTAAACCCTAAACCCTAAACCCTAAACCCCAAACCCTAGAAACCTAAGGGCGTTTTCAACGACCCGAAGAGCTTCCGGGTTCGGGATTAGGGCAATTTAAAGTTGAAAGCTGCAAGGTGGCTTCTGCTACTGAGTTTTAAGGGCGTAGGATGGCTCATAAAGCACGATCATAGCCTTAGTTGCTGAGTTCATATAAGCCCCCCCCCCCCCCCCCCCCAAAAAAAAAAAAAAAGGTGTACACTTTCGGTTTTATAGGGGATTCTAGTATCCCAAGAAGTGTAGAGTGTGCTCACCCTAAACCCTAAACCCTAAGCCCTAAACCCTAAACCCTGAACCCTAAACCCTAAACCCTAAACTAGGATAATAGCTGTAGGGCCAACTATCGGCTTTCAGGGGTGGTAGAGTATCAGGGTTGGACCTCTTGGCGGGGTTCTTGATACGAGCGTTTGGGGTTTAGGGTTTAGGGTTTAGGGAAAAGGCACCCCTGAAAGGGCAGCCCTACTCACGAACACATGCATCGCCTTGAAACTGTTCTTGAGCAGCTCCACCATGATGTATCGCAGGAAGCAAGGGATGTAGCCTGATCTTGGTTAAACCCGAAACCCTGAACCCTAAAACC
This sequence comes from Symbiodinium natans, assembly GCA_905221605.1. Lineage (NCBI taxonomy): Eukaryota > Dinophyceae > Suessiales > Symbiodiniaceae > Symbiodinium > Symbiodinium natans. Next base: position 271,468 of record CAJNDS010002097.1, read on the forward strand.
CTGCCAAGGTACAATGCTTTTTAGGGGACACTATGGGTAGTTCTCTAAATGAGGATCCCTTTCTGGGCCCCTATAGTGTTCGGCACCTTCGAAACAAAAAGGACCTGTAAAAGGCACCCTGATTTAGAGAACTACCCTTGTCATACCCCTAAACCCTAAACCCTGAACCCTAAACCCTAAACCCTACAGATTCTCTAAGGGACTACTTCTAGCAGCCAAGCAGCTAAAGTAGCACGGAGAGTCGCTGTGGCAGGCGCCGGTTCCCGCCTTCGCATGTTGAGCAGAATGCTGGGGTTTAGGGTTTAGGGTTTAGGGTTTAGGGTTTAGGGTTTAGGGTTTAGGGTTTAGGGTTTAGGGTTTAGGGTTTAGGGTTTAGGTTCTTGCGACCCTTCCTCTCACTACACACATACACCTTCTCAAGTCTCACCAAGGCCCCGGAAGCCCGAAGCCCTGAATGAGCCCGGAGCCGGTCCACAGTTTACGATCTGATGTTTGGGGTTTAGGGTTTAGGGTTTAGGGTTTAGGGTTTAGGGTTTAGGATTTAGGATGTAGGGTGTAGGGTTTAGGGTTGAGGGCTTTTGCGGTTTCACGTGTTCCTCACTGCTTGTGCACGCTCGTTACCCTTGCTCATGACATCTTGCTTCAGCCGGATCACTCGAAACTGAAGGCCGCGGTGTGTTGGTACTGGTTAGACAAGGTACTCCAAACCCTAAACCCTAAACCCTAAACCCTAAACCCTAAAACCTAAAACCTAAACCCTAAACCCTAAACCCTAAACCCTAAACCCTAAACCCTAAACCCCGCAATCCTGATAATCCTTAAACCCTCTGGGAGCCCGTATCTGCCCTAACCTCCGAAGATCACGAAACACGGGTTCAGGGTGCAAGGGCTTTCGGGATAGGGGTTTAGGGTTTAGGGTTTAGGGTTTTAGGTTTGGGGGTTTTGGGGTTTAGGGGCTAGGGCTTAGGGTTTAGGGTTCGGGGTTAGGGTTTAGGGTTTAGGGTTTCGGGTTTAGGGTGTCCAGTACGGTAAACCCTAAACCCCTCGTCGAGCCTCGTAGTTGTCATAGACGACGACTGGTTGTTGCCCAGTGTGCAGCTGACCTCACCGACTAGCGGACTAGCGTTTCGAGGTTAGAGTTGAGGGTTTTCAGGCCTAGCATTTCAAGGAATCTATTTTGTTTGGGGGTTTGGGGGGCAAACGCTACAACCCTAAACCCATAAGCCCTAATAGCTCTAAACAACCCTATAAACCGCAAGCACCAAACCCTTGACATCTAGGGATCTTACGGTTTTCGGGTCCTATGTAGAGAATCCAGGGCGCCCGACCCGCCTGAATTCAAGAAGACACCTCACTTGCTTTTAGGATCCCTTCCAAGATATTGGGAGTACGTTGTTCTTTTTAGGTGCGTGGGGGAGAACCAGATGGTGGTGAAAAAAAAGGATATTTAGGATTAAGGGTTTAGAGAAGGGGAAGGGCACTCTTTTGGGGTTAAAACTCTGGCCATAACAGGCTGCTAACACAATGCTCGAGGGTGCTTATAGCCCTGCTTTTTGACTATCCATATAAACCGCAAGCCCTACTTCCTTCAAGAGATTAGGTTCTCAACCAGGGTTTCAGGAAAGGAAAATGTGAAATGTCCCGTAAGGGCCTAGTTTTCGCAAAACTAGCCTAGGAATATAAACAGGGCGGCCCTTACCCTAAAAAATGCACATAAGGGCCTACTCTGAGGTCCTAGGATCGGTTTGAAGCTTGGAGTTTGGGGTTCCAATGTAGTTCCTTTTCAGGGATTCCGGTATGCTACCCCAACAAAAAGGTACTACATAGGAGCCTTTGGGTAGGGTTCAGGGCTCAGGGTTTATAGGGTTTGGGGTTTGGGGACTAGGGCTTATTGCTTAGGGCTTGGGGTTTAGGGTTTAGGGTTTAGGGTTCAGGGTTTAGGGTTTAGGGTTTAGGGTTTAGGGAGTCTCGGATGTTCCGCATTCGAGTGGCAAATCCGGGAGGCATAGTCTGCGGCCTGCTTGCAGAGGGCCACCGCGTCGCACTTGGGGTCGATGATCCCAGTCTTCCGCTCCAGGCCACCTTCATGCGTTTAGGGTTTAGGGTTTAGGGTTTAGGGTTTCGCCCTAGAAACCCTATAAACCCCTTTAACGTATGCCCAAAACCCTAAGCCCTAATCCCTAACCCTAAAGCCTGAACCCTAAACTTAAGGGGTTAGTGTTTAGGGCGTCGCATAACCCAAATCCTAAACCCCAACGGGGCAGGGGGGGGGGGTTGTGTTCATTGTTCATGCGCTGTGGGGCTGTCTTCCCAAGGAGCCACTACTTCTAAGCGAAACTTTATGCGAGGTTTAGGGTTTAGGGTTTAGGGTTTAGGGTCACTTGTCTAAATTCTGGTCCCTTTTGGGGTTACTGTCTTGGAAGCCCAGTAACCGTATTCTAAACAAGGGCACCCTTCTGTGGGTTGGTTACTTTGTAAGGGAACAGGTAATAAGCTTTGACGATGTTACTTTTTTCATGGGGAAGCCTATGCCTTGAACCTTAAACTAGCACTAATCCCAGCACCCTTGGCTCTTCCAAGAATAACCTACAATCTTCTCAGAACAGGAAAACATGCTTGCACGATATTACTTGTTCATGCGTAAACCTCGACCTTAAAGCCCAAACTAGCCCTAAACCCAGTGGTTTTTGAGGGAATGAAGGTAAACTTTTGGGAACCCCGAAGCCTAAGTCGGCCCGTCTGGCCTCTAGGTGGAGCCTCCTGGGGATACTTACAGGCTCAGGCTCATTCTCACAAGTTCAGGGTTCAGGGTTCAGGGTTCAGGGTTTAGGGTTTAGGGTTTAGGGTTTTCGGGCTCGAGTTCAAGGTTTGGGCACAATGACCGGGCAAAGCAGTGGGACAGGATGCCGAGTTAACCCTTGATACAGAAAACGAAAAGCTGAGAGGTTGGGGCGGGGGTTAGGGTTTAGGGTTTAGGGTTTGCCCTAAACAAAACCCTACACCAAACCCTACACCCTAGGGTTTGGGGCCTAGAGCTCTGGGCCGTGGGGTTCTGGCTTTTGGGCTTTTAGGCCATTGGCTTAGTTGTCCAGTAACCTGACGGAAGTAAAGCTTAACCTTTGTTGGGATTAGGATACCCCAAAAAGGGAAAAAGGTTACCTACTCTACTACTAAGATTCTCAACCAAACACGTAATTCAAAATCCTCAACCCCAACCCCAAAACTCCAAAACCCCCAAACCCACAAGGGGCTTGTGGGGTTTCGGGCTTTCGCTCCCCAGACAGGCCTGCATCCTTGGGGGCGCACGCATAGTACCTCAACGAGGCTTGGGGCCTTTAGGGTTTAGGGTTTGGGGTTTGGGGCTAGAATACCCTGCACCTTAAAATGTTCCCCCTTATACTAACAGCTCCTTAGTTGGGTTCATGATCAGGGGTACTCTAATCCCTACTAAGGACTGTCAGTAGAAGGGGCAAAAACCCAACCTACACCATAAACCCTGAACCCCAAACCCCCATTTTGGGTTTAGGCTCCTAGGGGTTTAGGGTTTCATTGGAGTCCACAGCTTATAAGGGTTTATTTGGGATCGGGCGCTTGGATGGCTTAACTGCCACCTAGGCGCTGGTCCAGCAGCATGTTGCTGCCAATGCGCGAAAGCAGAAAGCCGTCCAGCCAGTTGTCCAGGAACTCATCCGAGTAGATTCCCTCGGACCGCCTCCTGAGCACTCGCGAGGAAACCCTAAACCCTAGACCCAAAACCCGAAATGGCGTGGATTTTCTAGGGTTCCAGGTGGGCTATGCTCTGGTAAGTTTGGGAGCAACCTCAACCGCAAAATCCTCACTACTACAGAAGCCCTAGACTCAAAAACCCTTAACCCTGCACCCGACATCGTATGTCACGTCCTGGCTGATTGGCCAGTACTCACCAACCGGCTAGGCACTCTAGGCGCTGACGCATGCAACGCTCAAACTCCAAGACACACCCGTAATCGAAGGGCGCAGACCCCTAAAACCCTGAAGAGACCCAAGAGCAAGCTAGGTATGAAAAGGGCGCCCTTTATTGCTCTAAAGGGCCTGATAAGGGAACCCTAACCCTAAAAAGGAAATTAGGGTTGTATAGTGTTTAGGGCTTAGCCCGGTTTAGGGTGCCCTCCGAACCCAAAACCCAAAACCCAAATCCCTAAACCCTAGACCCTAAACCCGCCCCAATCTCGGCCAAAAGGCTGCAACCGGTGGATGCCTTGAGGCGCAGGAGTTGTTGCTTTTGGGAATTCAAGGCTTTTGAAATCCCATGCGGCTTGGGATTCAGGGCTAGGGTTCAGGGTTTCGGGTTTAGGGTTCAGGGTTTAGGGTTTAAGGCTCAAGCCCAAAGAGCCCATCAACCTTGCATGGACCCCAGTTTAGGGTTTAGGGTTTAGGGTTTAGAGTTTAGGGTTTAGGGTTCAGGGTTTAGGGTTTAGGGTTCACCCACAAACCCCGCAAAAGCCTGAACACTAAATTCTCAACCCTAAGCCCTAAACACTCAATTCTCAACCCTCTGCCCTCAACGCTTAAAGTCCAAGCCCTCAACCCGAAACCCCAAAACCCACAAGACAAAGGCATGGGGTGCACGGCGACTGCACTGTGTCCAGGCTTCCCGGCCGGAGGCAACCAGCCCAACCTCGGAGATTGCTGCGGATATGTGTAGGTTCTCTGTGTGTTTTGGGCTTCAAGCCTAAACCCTAAGGCCCTAAACGCTGTAGAGTGTAGGGTTTAGGGTTTAGGGCTTCGGGTCCACCCTAAACCCTAAGCCCCTAAACTCTGTAGGGTAGAGGGTTTAGGGCTTAGGGCTTCGGGTTCCTCAGCCGATCTGGAGTCGTTGCAGCAGCTCAGCATTTGTTGGAAGGTTTAGGGTGTCGGGAGTGCAAGCAGTACTCTGGCGGGGTTTCGGGCCTAGGGTTTAGGGTTTGGGGCCCCTAAACTCTAAACCCTAAACCCTAAACCGAGGGTGCTTAGTAATGCTAGTTGCCCAGGGGCAACCAGCGGTCACCCATATACTTCCAGGGACCTTCTATGGTCTGTTTTCTTAATGATCCCTAAACCCTAAACCCCAAACCCTCAACTCTAAACGATCGTCCCCTTATCAGGCGCCCTAAATTCTGAAATAATTAATAGGGGCCGCCTTAGAATAGCAACCCCCAAAAAGGGACCCGAATTGAAAGAATCCCCCATATGAAGGTGGCACCCTAAACCCTAACCCTAAACCCCAAACCCTGGCACCATAGTTTGGTCCGCGCATGGCCCTTAGAACCCTCTGAACACAAAGATTCCTGAACATGATGTTCTTAAACGGTTTAGGGTTTAGGGTTTAGGGTTTAGGGTTTAGGGTTCCTGGTTTCGGGTTTAGGGAACCCAATAAGGGAAATATAAACTATCCCCAGACCCTACCTAGACATTTGGGTCCCTGGAAGGTCTAGGGTGATTCTTATTTAGGGCTCAGGGTTTAGGGTTTAGGGTTTAGGGTTAGGGTAAACTCTCCTGGTCCGGCTCTGGCATCTCTGGCGGGAGAAGGGGAGGCAGGGGCGGACGGGGGGCCTTTAGCCTGTCAACCCGGAATTCTCGACTTTGAATGGGGAACTTCGAAAAGCCCTGGGGCTTGGGGTTCTTGGTAGCCCAGTAAGCATATTCTAATACGGGCACCCTTTTTGGGCTGGTTATTTTGTATATAAGGGAACCCATAACCAAAAAAAAGGGTAAAGGGTACCACTGGGCTACCAAGGGTTTAGGGTTTACGGGGGAACCCCGAACCAAACTGAGCCGGGTCTTCTGCGGACCAGGAGCAGTGGTGCTGCCTTCCTGGCGAACTGCCCGCGTGATTTCCTTGGCTCTCAACCGCTAGTGCATCCGACCCCCACGCCGTTAACCCTCAACTCTACCTGAAAGTTATCAAAAATGAACCCCCTGCAACTCCTGAACCCAAAGGGTTCAGGGACCAAACAACCTCTGAACCGCCGGCCAGCAGTGTCCGAAGTAGCAACGTAGCAGCAACCGCAGCAAACAAATACTTACTTCTCCAATAACCAGGAGGAAAAAAGGTTACACTTTATTTTCCCTACAAAATAAGGAAACCCAAAAAATTTAGCAACGGAGCAACAACAGCAGCAAAAAAATATGATTGCTGGTGCCGCATGCCTTCATTCCCCACGATCTACAGTTGCAGGAACCTGAAGTCCCCCTAAACCCTAAACCCTAAACCCTAAACCCTAGACCCTAGACCCTAAACCCTAAACCCTAAACCCCACCGCGGTGTGGACTAAATAGGAAAGAGCACCCAAGCACTGGCCAAAGCTGCGGAGGATTTTGGGTGATGACGATCAGGGTACAGATTTTGGGGTTGAGGGTTGAGGGTTCAAGAATACGAACTGATAGCATGTTGGGGGGGGTACATCCGCGGTACCCTATTTGAGGTCCTAACCTCCAGGCCGGCGTGGTGGTACGATTGTGGGGTTTAGGACAGTCGGGTTGAATTGGAATTCGTGTCTCACGCTCCAGGTATGTTGTCTTCGGCTAGGGTTTAGGGTTTAGGTTTAGGGCTTAGGGCTTAGGGTTTAGGGTTTAGGGTTTAGGGTTTATAGGGTTTAGGGTTCCACCTACCCCCTACTGCCACCTAAGTGCAGTCACTTTCTTCAGGCCACCATGCGGGTCCACCAGGCGAAGATCTCGATACCTCGGATTGTACAAACCCTCAACCCTAGCTCAACGGGCTTCCACAGGGACCTACCCCAAAACCCTAAACCCTCAACCCAAAACCCAAAACCCAAAACCCTAAACCCTGAACCCTACCACCTTGAACTGGAAACAAGGGTGCCGCCGGGGCGGGGGTCCCAGTAGGGCTTCGCGAATGAGAGCCGAAAGGGGCCAAACCTAAACCCTAAACCCAGCTAGGGTTTGGACCCTACACCATAAGCTCTAAAGTTTAGGGTTTAGGGGGTCTAGGGCCTTGTCTGCCGAAGAAGGAAGATCTTTTGATCTCAACACTAAGCCAAACCCTGAAACCCTACGTACTTAGGGGGTGGCTCTGGGACTTAGCAGGGTGGTAGGGTGTTCGGGACTGTGGCCGGGTGGGACATTTCAGAAAGTTCGTAGCATCCGCTTTGGTGTGTGTGGGACCTTATTGTAAGGAGTCTTTCCCAGACCCAAGAGTCACCTAGGAATAAAAGGGTGCCCTTCTTTGGCTTCAAGGCGCTTAAAGTCGTAAACCTGAACCCGAAAAAAAGTGGAATAAGGCCTACACTGGGTCCTAGGTTAGGGTTGGGGTGTAGATTTAGGGTTTTATAGGGTTAGGGTTTAGGTTGGGGTGTAGGTTTACGGTTTACGGTCTAGGGTTTAGGGTTGAGGGTTTGGGGTCTTCGGTGGGGTCCTTGTTTTCCGATTGGGTCGAAGCCCCGGCTTCTGGCATTTGGGATCCTGGGGCATGCGGGGAGCAACTGGAACTCGACTTTGGGAGTTGGGGTTTAAGGGTTAGGGGTTAGGGTTTAGTAGGGATTAGGGTTTGGGTCCAGGGAGTGGGGGCTAAGTTTAGGGATTGGAGTTTGCAAGTCCCAAGTTGAAAGGCTGGCTGAGCAGGCCACTAGGACTTGCAGGATTTTGCACAGATCTCTTCACCACATGCAGCCTGTGGGAATCAGCTGTGTCCCTAAACAAACCCCCAACCCCAAACCCCAAATTTTGCGGGCTCACAAACGTCAGGCTTGGAGTTGTTGAGGTCAGTGCACTGCGCTGCAGACTGGCTTAGGGTGTAGAGTTTAGGGCTTAGGTGTAGGGTTTAGGGTTCAAGGTGCCGCGGTTAGGTTTTCAGGGTTAAGGGTTAGGGGCCAGGGAGCAGAGCCTAAACTCGAAACACGAAGTCTGCAGCGGGAGCGACCAGCGCGACATCATGGAGTGCAGTTCGCTCATCTCTGGAATGGACTTCCAACCTGTTCGTTCGGGGTTTAGGGTTTAGGGTTTATCGGGTTTAGGGTTTAAGTTTAGGGTTTAGGGTTTAGGGTTTAGGGTTTAGGGTTTAGGGTTTAGGGTTTAGGGTTTGGGGTTTGGGGTTTGGGGTTTGGGGTTTGGGGTTTGGGGTTTGGGGTTTGGGGTTTGGGGTTTGGGGTTTGGGGTTTGGGGTTTGGGGCTGCAACTCCAATACCCCCTAACGAACCTTCCTCAAGAGATGTCATGGGGATACCCAAGCCCTAAAAAAAAGCCCGAAGCCCGAAACCCTAAGCCCTAAACCCTAACACCCACTACCATCCCCTGCCTCGGGGCTCATGGCCCTAATCAGGGCTTAGGGTTTAGGGTTCATCTCTCGGGTGCTTGGGGGTCAGGGTTTAGAAGGGTTTAGGGTCTAGGGTTTAGGATTTAGGGGCTCAACAACATCCGGGGAATCGTCCGAAGCCCAATTCAGATCTCCCAAGTTACATGAAAACTATTTGGTTGTTGGGTTCACGGTTGGTTACAGCCAAGGGTTCTAAGAGTGGATGCGTTTGGGAAGTGGGGGTCTGTAGTTGGACCCTAAACCCTAAAACCCTCAACCCTAAAGAACAAGCGTTGCATTCCTGGCCTGTGAGGCTCTCAATCATGCGAATGCGCACAGCGAAGCGCTTGGGCACGTCAGTCTGGATAAGTTCGGCCAGACCTGCAGATCAAACCATCGGATGTGGTCCGGCAGGGCACCCGCTATTCCCCAAAACCCCAAAATCCCATCCTAAGTTCTGTAAATAAGCACTTTGGTCCCTAAATCCCACAGTTGTCGGGGGGGCAGGGTTAGGTTTAGGGTTTCGGTTTTTTAGGGCTTGGAGTAGCTGAGGTCATAAGAAGGGTAACTGAAGGAGAGAAGGAGGGAGCGAGCGAGCGAGCCAGAGAGAGAGAGAGAGAGAGAGAGCGAGAGAGAGAGAGAGAGAGACAGAGAGCGAAAGAGGGAGAGAGAGAGAGAGAGGGAAACCGATGATAACGTTGTTCGCGGTACTTCTAATTGGCCGTGCATGCAACTACCCGAACGTTCGATTACAGTGGATAGGAGCCACGGATGTATGACGTTTCGAAAGCAAGCCTCAAGGACATACACACCGTGTCTCGGGCGCCCCAATGTTTACGGTCGCTGACAGGCCAGCTTGCCGGCAGGTTTGCTGGCGGGCTTGCTCGCCAGTTTGACCACTTGTTTGCTTGTGGGCGTGCTGGCAGCAGTATCAGCAGGCTTGCCTGTGAGCTTGCACATAGGTTTCGCTGCCGGCTTGCTCACAGGCTTAGACGCAAGCTTGGCCGCGGGCTTCTGTTCGGGTGTTGGTTCGAAGCTGCTTCTCCCGCTGCTTGCCGTGGTCCCGCCCCTCCGAGCGCGCTCATGCGGCTCTGCACCGATAGTAGTGTGCTTCATGCCCCCCTTGACGCTGCTTGGATATCCAGCACGCTGCACTGGCACAACACCGGTTTTTGAGGGAGCAGGACAGCCCATCATTCTGCGGTCTGGCACTCGGGCATGCCTCCCAGCTACATGCTCATCAGCAGCAATATCCTGGAGCATCTTGACAATCTTGGCATGACGATTCCTAGCTGCCACCTCAACAGGTGTCGTGCCGTCCCTGGAAGCCACACGTCTATCAGCACGAGCCTCCACCAACAAGCGCGCGATCTTCTCATGGCCATAGAAGCATGCAGTCCAAAGGGGTGTTCTGCTAAGTTTGTCGCGGGCTTGCTTGTCAGCACCTCCTTCCAGCAGCAGGCACGCGATGTCGACATGGCCCTTCATAGCAGCATCGCCCAGAGGTGACACGCCATCAGTGTCACACGCATTCTTGTCAGCACCGGCTTCTATCAGCAAGCGCGCAGCATCGACATTGTCGTGGTGCAAGGCGGCCCAGAGGGGAGAGTCGCCATTGTTAGCAGGTGCCTCCGTATCAGCAGCCGCATCCAGAAGCGCTCGGACGACTTCGGTGTGTCCCTGGAAGGACCCTGCCCAGAGGGGGGTTCGGCCATCGTGGTCACAAGCATCTCTGCTGGCCCCAGCCGCCAGCAGTACGCGAGCCACGTCAAGAGATCCACACATCGCTGCATGTCGGAGAGGCGTCGCACCATCTCGTTCGTCCCTTGCGTCCGCGCAGGCACGGGCTTCCAGTAAGAGCCTGAGAACTTCCAGGTGGCCCCTTTCCGCTGCACGGTGCACTGCCGACTTCCTCTTGGCCACATCTGGATTCTGGGGTCGTTGCAACATGTCTTCGACCTGGCAAGCCAGGCCGTTCGCAGCAGCTTCTAAGAGCAGAACTTCTTCTTCGTCTGTGGCGGAGACAAACGGCAAGAGCACCAGCTGGAGATCCATGGGCGTGTCCAGCTTCGTGTCGTCACCCAAAGTGGCTTCACCATGCACCAGCCGCTGCCTGAACCGCGGCACCCCACAGAGCGTTTGAAGATGCTCCTTCAAGCCTCGCACGTCCCACGCTACGGGCACTGCAGCAATCTCGTCTCCTGAAGCTGTCCAGACGTGCAACATGGGGCGGAGCGGATGAAATCTCTGATGAAGCCTTAAGGTTCGACCTGTTCCTTCGAGCGTCACACCGCAAAGCCCAACGGAGCAACATCAAACGTTTTGGGCTTCCGGACGTCAGAGTAGACATGCTCATGTACGATCTTGCCCGTGTCCCTGCACACCGGACGTAACGTCCTAAAGCATGCTTCAAAGTCATCCTAAGTCTGCAAACCTAACCCGAAGCAGGCGAACACAAGACTCACAAAGACCCACACACGCTGTTTGAATGTACTGGCGGATGAGTCTTCGCAGTCTTGCTGCTACGGCAAAACGCTGAAAATCCCAACAAGTAAGCCCTAAACCCTCAGTCTGGGCCACAAGGCCACTTTTTTCGGGTTTAGGGTTTTGGGCTTGGGGAATATAGGGTTGTAGGGGTTGGCGTTCGGGATGTACGGTTTTAGGGCTATGGTTCGGGCTTCAGGTTTTGGAGGTTTGGGGTCTTGTGTTTTTGTTGCATTTTTTCTTTTTTTTTTTTGGGGGGGGGGGGGGGGGGGGGGGGGGGGGGGGGGGGGGGGGGGAGTTGTAAGCCTGTAAGCGACAACAAATCTAAACTTGAGGGGAGGAAGTCGGCGAAACCTGAACCCCGTACCGCGCTGAAACCCTAAACGCCCCCAATTCAACAAACACTAAACCCTAAATCTACAACCTGAACCCGAAAACCTAAACCCTGATCCCTGAAACCTAAACCCTGAACCCTAAAGCCTAAACCCTGAACACGAAAACCTGAACCCTGAACTCTGAACCCCAAACCCTGAACCCTCAACCCTGTACCCTAACCGCCCTAAACCCTTTAAACCCTAAACCCTAAACCCTAAACCCTAAACCCTGAACAAAACAAAGACAGCGCAGCCCAGGAGCTTTCTGAGGATTTCAGGCTGAGGACTTCCTGCCTGGGTGGGGGGGGTTTAGGGTTTAGGGTTTAGGGTTTAGGGTTTAGGGTTTAGGGTTTAGGGTTTAGGGTTTAGGGCACAGCCCTTGCTGTTGCCCTCTAGAGTCTTACCAAACATAGCTTGGGGTTTTGAAGGGCACTCAACCCACCCAAGAAACTGAGGAAGGGCGTGTTGGGGCATCCTAAATACTCTCAATGAGATGGTTTTTTGGGCGGTAGAGTTTAGGGTTGAAGGCTTAGGCGATTTACGTGATCTACGTGGTTGTGTGCTTTTGCCTCTTATCAAGAGTCAATACTAAATGCCAAGCTCCTCTAAACCTAACATTCCACCCAATAAGGAAGACAGACACGTAGCCCAAGGACATACTAGGCTGCTCCCTACCCAGCACCACAGGGTGTAGGTGTGCGAGGGTGCTTTGAGGCGTGAAGGTTGGTCATTGGGGATGCAAAAGGATGTAGGGTTTAGGAGAGAGGGGGAGGGTTTAGGGTTCAGAGAACCCTAAACCCTGACCAAAATCCACAAACCCTCAACCCTCAACCCTCAACCTTAAAGCCCTAAACCCAACACCCTAAAAGCCCCCTAACCCTTAGAGACCTAAGGCTCGGGGCCCCCCCCGGGTTTAGGGTTTAGGGTTTATAGGGTTCCCCCCCCCCCCAAAAAAAAAAACTGAAACACTCGCCCCTAAGCCCTTTGGGCTTTGGGGTTTAGGGTTGAGGGCTCTGTAGATCCTCGGCCCTCTCTACGCGAACGACATCAGCTTTGAGATCATTACATGGCCTGTGAGCCTTGCTGATATTTGGTGTGCCAACAAGCTGCCTTGGTAGGAGTCTGCAGCCCGAAGTTGCCGAAGTTTAGGGTTTCAAGGGTTATGAGGCGGTTACGGTTTAGGGTTAGGGCTTACAAGGGTATGTCGGGTGTGTGGAAACTCTAAGTGCAACTGTACAAGCGGCTTGTATGCATCATGACTTGCATGCACTACATCTGGCTTGAATTTGAACATACCGCAAACAGTACCCTAAACCCTAAACCCTAAACCCTACACCCTAAACCCTACACCCTAAACCCTAAACATCCCAAACCCCTTCACGATCTGACGCCTGAGGGCGCGGCATGCTAAGAGGGCGGATGGGAACTGTGCTCATGTATCCCACCTTTGCACGGCTTTAGGGTTTAGGGTTTAGGGTTTAGGGCTACACCCTCGTGCCTGTAACCTCATAGACCCTCAACGGTGAAGGCGTTCGGGTATGCTTGGTTGGAGGAAGGCTTAGGATTTAGGATTCTTTCTCTGAGGGAGTGCATAGTATAAGCTCCAAGCCTTGAGCTCTTCCGGCTTGCCGGTGCCCTCACTTGACAGAGCTGTCAGCATCTGCTCTTCTGAGTATCCTCGCTTGTAGGCCTAAGGCTGAGGTGTTTAGTGGGACTAAACGGAGAGTTCGCAGAGAGTCCAGCACCCCCCTTGCTTTGAGGAATATGGCCACGTTCCTAAAATGAGGTGGCTTGGGCTCTCCGGAAACCCTAAATGTCGGGGCCGCATTGCAACAGAAAACCCCCTCAAAAAGGGGCCCCGAGTTGAGGGCGCTAAGCCAAACCTTGCCTCCGATCCACTTAGCTACCCAGTAATGGTTTAGGGTTTAGGGTTTAGGGTATCTAGGCGAAGCATACAGGTGCATCTGTCGAAAGAAAAGGAATCGGGGTGCCACTCGGTGTCCTAGCCACTCCTTCCCGAAAGGCGCCAGACGGGCGCACTTTTTAGAGGAGAATTAGTAGCCTCAGGAGCATGTAGGGACCGGCGAAAGCCACAACACGCTTCCTTTCGGCACTCTTCGCTAGCCGCGCGGTTTGTATGTGGCTCGTCGGTTGGGGAACATCACCCATTCAACTTTAACAGTCAATACCTTGAAGCGCCAGGACTTCAACAAAACGAAACAAACCTTCTCCGCCCAGGAGCCTCTGCATACAGGAGCTCATCGAGCCTCTCGGGGGATTTGGGGTTGGGGTTCCCAAAGGCTCCGTGTTAGAGCAGAGATGGCTCAAAACAGGCTCCATTTGAGCCCGCTAGAATGCAAACACCCACTTTGGGTGTGTTCACGGCGGAGCGCATAGGGGCCTGTTTACTTCGAGTGCATATTTTGGGTAGTCTCCACCAGTCACTATCCCCTATATATGGATAGGGGATATCGCAACCCCCGAAAACCCACACACTCTAGAGTAGCAACCAAAAAGTTGGAAACTCAATAGTCTCAAACCCAAAGAGTAAAGTATAGGCAATCCCAGCACGATTTGTCCTTAACAAGGCTTCCAAGTTTTTGGGGTTTACTTAAACTTCAAGGGTTTATGCTCAAAGTTGGCCGGTGTCGCCCCCCCTCCCCCGCTCCCACCCAAAAAAGGATGTAATCCGTGGCCGGTGTAGCTTTGCTGCTCTCAACCCCACCCCTAGACCCTGTAAACCCCAGAATCTCTACAAGCTCTAGAAACCCTAGAAACCCTAAACCCTAACCCTCAACCCTAAACCCTAAACCCTACAAACCCTAGACCCGAGACCCGCATAAAACCCCGAAACTTCCTGCAAACGCTCAGAAGGCCCATTTCTAGCGGACCGGAATACTGGACCCCGGAGGCTTTTGACATGGCTGGCTCTTTAGGGTTTAGGGTTTAGGGTTTAGGGTTTAGGGTTTAGGGTTTAGGGTTGAGGGTTGAGGGTTGAGGGTTGAGGGTTGAGGGTTTACACCCTCTGGCCCCTCTTTCGCCCAAAACGGGAATACAAATTCACAAGCCAAAAGGGCCTAAACCCGAAACCCATCTTGGTGTTTCTGCTGGGCGCAACGCCGAAAGCCCAACGTCCGAAACCCTGTGCAGGCTGACTCTCTCAGCCTTCAAGGAGGAAACCTTATCTTGCAGCTGCTCCGTGAAACCCCCTTCGCACACTGTAACGGGTATTTCCCGAAGTTTTGGGTGCCCCGATGTTGCGCCAAAATGCCCTAATCCTTTTACAGGAACCCCCACCACATTTGCTCAGTAGCCCAGTAACCACCTTGTGCTAACGGTACCTGTTTCGGTTCGCTACTTTAGAGGGAACACAGAACCAACAAAACTTGGAAAAAGGTACCACCGGGCCACCAAGTTTGGGTACCCCTTTTCGGAAACCTCCATACAAGGCCTTACATACGGGCTGCTTGCTTTGAGAAACTCACGGGGAGCTCAAAAGCACTAAACCCAAGCCCTACACACTGAATCTGAACACCAAACCCCCTTAACTACAAAACACACATGTGCAGAGAGAAAGCCAAGAAAAACACTACGTCCTAAACCCTAAACCCTAAACCCTAAACCCTAAACCCTAAACCCTAAACCCTAAACCCTAAACCCTAAACCCTAAACCCTAAACCCTAAACCCTGCAAAATACTCAAGCCCATGTCGCAATTCGCAGAGCCCCGGCGCCTGCCACGAGGCAGGTAGACGTAGCCGTTGGGCCCGGCGCCTGAAGGTGCACAGCGTGTCTTGGCTGAGGGTTTAGGGTTTAGGGTTTAGGGTTTAGGGTTTAGGGTTTAGGGTTTAGGGTTTAGGGTTTAGGGTTTAGGGTTTAGGCTTTAGGGTTTAGGGTTTCAGGCTTAGGGCTTAGGGCTTAGGGCTTTAGGATGGCTCAGGGAGTGGGGTCTTCGGTTGGTTCGGGCTTAGAAGCTTAGGATGCTCTAGGGCTAAGGGTTACCAATTACAACTGTACTTAGGGTTTTAGGGTTAGGGTGAGAGTTTCGGGTTTAGGGTACTGTACTTATAACTGTACTTGTAACCCTGTTAGGGCGCTCAAGGGGCTTATAAGTGGGCCTTAAGTACAGTTGTAATTGGTTAATAAGTGCCATGAACCTCCAAGTAAGGGTGGGTCAGGAACTCAGGGTGTCGGTAACTAGGGCAGTCAAGTATAACATGGGGGTTTCCGAAAATAGGGGTACCCTTTTTGGGGGGTCCCTTGAAGGGGGTACGATTCCAGTTGAAATGTGAAGGGGGTAACTCTTTTGGGGAAATACACATGTAGGCAGCCCTAAACCCTAAACCCGAAACCCGAAACCCTAATCATGTAGGGATGTTCAGGTGCTAGTGTACATCTGGCAAGCCGGGTCACCAAGCGCATTTCGGGCAGGAAGCTGCTTTTGAACACTAGACCTCTTTGTCATAGACAAACCTCGCGGCTCGCGAAGAGCGCCGAATGGAAGTGTGTTGTGGCTTTCGCCGGGTTCCTACATGCTCCTGAGGCTAGTAAGATCCTCTAAAAGTGCGGTTTAGGGTTTAGGGTTTAGGGTTTAGGGTTTAGGGTTTAGGGTTTAGGGTTTAGGGTTTAGGGTTTAGGGTTTAGGGTTTAGGGTTTATGATACAGTGGGTGGCTAGTAGGATCCCAGGCACACGCCCCAAGCCCTTTAACCTTGCAAAACTCCCAAATCAACTCCCCAAAACTCACGACCCAAAACCCCGAACCCCAATGCCCGAAGCCCGAACTAACACTCCCAAACCCACCAGCAAACCCTGAACCCTGCCCCTAAACCCTCAACCCCTAAACCCTAAACCCCTAAACCGGTAAACCCCTAAACCCGAAACCCTAAACCCCGAAACACCCTAAAGTTTAAAACCCTCAGCCCTGCGCCTGCGGCTGCCGTCTGCAGCGCCCGCAGCCGCGCCAGGCTTTGCGGCGGGCGGAGGGTGCTTGCCAGGCGGCCGAGCATGATGGGAGGCCTCCGAAGTCTCAAAACCCTTAATATAATAAGTATTATTATCATTTCTACATTATTATTACTATTATTTATAGGGTTTAGGGTTCAGGGTTTATTGAAATTGTTAAGGGTTCAGGTCCGGGGAAGCGTCGGGGAGTTTCGAGGAGTTTCAAGGAGTTTCGTTTTTTGGATTTCTCGTAATAATTTCGAGTTACGGGGCTTGAGGGTTTAGGGTTCAGGGTCTAGGGTTTAGGATTTAGGGTCTAGCCGGTCCTGGAACGTGGGATCCTAAACGCGCCATCAAGATGGAGCCCCAGTTGCCGTATTCTACACTAAACCCTAAACCAAAAAACCCTAAACCCTAAACCCTAAACCCATGCACTAAAACCTAGAATGCTGCTTTGTAGCAGCTATCGTCGGTAGCTACAGCAGCCCTCAAGTACGAGCCGTAGTCACCTGCACCTTCCAGCCTCAGTCTTTAGGGTTTAGGGTTTAGGGTTTAAAGGCCTTGGGGCGTTGAGGGCTTGTAGGGTTTCTTTTCGTGGGGCTTATGATCGGCTTCTTGCTTTGACGTTCAGTTAAATTTTGTTGACTGTTTGAAGTACTCAACGTCTGTAATTGGACAGTACCGGAACCATCAAAATGACCATGCACTTTTTAATTTCAGGCTCTATAGCGATGATGTGGTGTCAGGTGTGTAGGGTTGTTGAGAAGGCTTCGAGAGAATTGGTTTTTAGGCATTTTTAGGGTTTCGGGGGCTTCCCGGGCTTTAAAGGGTCTCCATTATTGCGCAGCGCGACAAAAGATCCACATGGCCCCAGGCACCAAACCCTCTTTCCCAAATCCCAAACTCCCTCAATAACCAAAAGAACCCAATTTTAGGGTCATATACCCAAAACAGGTATATGAAGCATCAACCCTTTTAGGGTTCATTTCATCCACGCAGTCTAAACCTCAAACTTACTCCCCAAAATCCCAACCCCTAGAGCCTAAACCCTAAACCCTAAACCCTAAACCCCAAACCCTAAACCCCAAACCCTAACCCCAAACCCCAAACCCTAAACCCCAAAGCCTAAACCCAACACCAACAAAACCCTTCACCCAAGGAGGCCTCCAGGGTTCAATCAAGTAAACCACTTGTGCACCATACCCATTTACTATATCCCCCCTTAGAACCTGAATAAAAATAACAAAAAACAATGACAATAATAATAATGATAATAATAATAATAGTATTTTAAATATCCTCTTGAGTTTTAGATGAACAAAACTAATTCCCCAAGGGGGATATAGTTTAAGGTTTGAGAATGGGTCCTTACGGTAACCTATAGAGGACCACATGAACCCTGTAAGGTTCTGATGGCTCATAGACCCTGATAGGAAATTTACCCAGCAACCATACTACAATAAGGGCTCCCTTTTTTGGGTTGGTTCCTCTATAAGGGAACCCAAAACCAAAAAAAGGGCAAAGGGTACCACTGGGCTACCAGGTAGTAGTACAGGGTACATGATCCAATTTTCGGGTGCACGTGGTTCCCAAGGACCCTGCCTCGTTACGGACGTGCGCCGCCCATGTTGTAGCTCGTACACGCAACCGGCGCTGACGAGGCCGGTGGAATTGGGGGTTTAGGGTTTAGGGTTTAGGGTTTAGGGTTGGGTTCGGAGGAGCTCAGGGCAGCCAGGCAGCTGAGGGCTAAGAAGCTCGGGCGCCTGGCTGGGGGTGAGAGGGCTTCCGACTTCCGTGCCGTTTAGGGATCAGGTTTCGGGCACGGTGATTTCTCTAGTTTGGTGGGGCCTCGGTGAGTCGGGATATGTTGTGTTGCTCGCAAGGCAAGCACCGGGAGTACGCTGCACCCTGCAGGTACTCCGTCCCTCAAGTAAAAAAGCTGCGAGCACGGGCGGTTCGCAGTCACAAGGGAGAGCAAGCTGGGCTTCGACTGTGCTAACTATTACTCCTGGATTCGACTTTCCGGTAGGAAGTCTGGGTTGGATTGACTTTGTGCGCTTCTAGGATTCTAGGTTTCTAGAAGTCTAGCTGTCTAAGCAGAAAAAGCCAAACATTTTGGGTACCACACGAACCGTATTATTTAGGGTGGACCCGTAAACCCTAAACCCTAAACCCTAAACCCCTTTAAGGTTCATCTCGTCCCCAGGGCACACACAACTCCAGGCCCTCCCCGAAAATGTCTTTCCCGGGCTGAAGAGCCCAATCAGTTCGGCAGTGTCCATAAACCAGAAAACCCCCAAACCCTAGATACAATGTCCTTAAACCTCTATACCCTGTATACTACATGAAACCTTTCACCCATATACACATGCTTAAATGCCCCTAAAGGCTATTTCCATATAAACCCTAAAGCCCCATTTTCGCATCCTTAAATGCCCTAAGAACCCCTCAGCAGCAGCCCGAAACCCTATCCTTCGAGGGGGGCGTCCAGATCATGACTCGAAACGAAAAACCTGTAAATCCAAAACTCAATTTTTCCCAGAGTTAGGGTTTAGAGTTTAGGGTTTTGGTTCAGCGTTGAGGAGCAATGATTAACGCCCTAGCCCTACTACAAACCTTATGGGTAGTTCTCTAAATCATCGTCCCTTTTTGGGGTCCAATAGTTCAGCACCCTTACAATAAGTTTTGGGAACCCTATAGACCCTAAACCCTAACCCTAAAACCTAAGCCTTAATTTGGGGGAACTACCTTTAACACTCCCTAAGCCGAAGTCACACAACCGTGCATACCCTAAGTATCTACCCAAAGGCTCCTGTGTAGTACCTTTTTGGGGTATCGTGCGCCTGCAACATCCCTTTCGACCCCCTTTTTGACTTTTTGTGTAGGGTTTTGGCTTCAGAGCTTTAGCAACCCTAAACCCTAAACCCTAAACCATAAACCCTAAACCCCGCCCATCATCATAGGATGTCCTGGGTACAGAACCGGCTGAGATGCGGATAGGCGCCAGCCACGGAGATGGCCTTAAGCCCAAGCTGGGGGTTTAGGGTTTAGGGTTTAGGGTTGAGGGTTGAGGGCTGAGGGTTGAGGATTGAGGGTTTAGGGCTTTGGTTTCGGGCCTTTGTGGCGTTTAGGGCTTAGGGTTATGGGGTTTAGGTATGTGTTTGGGTTTTAGCCATGGGGCTTATAGGGGGGAAAATTCCGCAACTCCTCCTCTCTCATCGTATGTAAGCGTATTCGGTATTCAAGATGATGGCTTGAGGGTTTGGGGGTTTTGGGGGTTTCGGGTTTAGGGACTAGGCTGCGCTGGTCTTCAGCCTAACCGTAACAGACTGGACCGTGAGAACACAGCTTAACTTCTCCCAGCAGCCCTGAACCCTTGCAGGGGCAACCCTCTCTAGAGAGGCAGTACAGATACAATCTAAAACCCACGCGCTTCTCTCTAGCAGCCCACCGCCAACTAGCCGACGAAATGGGTCCATTTAGAGTTAAGACCTTCAACCCTTAAAAGCACCCTGAGCCCAAAACTCTATATATATATATATATACATATGCATACATCTGTATGTACATACATGTACGTATATATAAGTATATAGATACACCTTAAGCCCAAAAACCCCTGTAACCCGAAACCCTGTAAACCCCAAACCCTAAAATCCCCGGCCCGAAGGTCCCAAAGAGCGCTCCCCTAAACCCTCAACCCTCAACGCCCAACCCTAAACCCTAAACCCTAAACCCTAAACCCTAAACCCTAAACCCTAAACCCTATTCCCTAAACCCTAAACCCTAAACCCTAAACCCTAAGCCCTAAACCCTAAACCCTAAACCCTAAACCCTAAACCCTAAACCCTCCCCTAAACCCTAAACCCTAAACCCTAAACCCTAAATCCTCCCCCAGGGCGGTGGCGTACGGCACGTCCGGCACCAGCTTTCGCAGCACCGCCCGGTGCCAGCCTGGCACCCGGCAATTCCTACATTACTTTTTTACAGGTTTAGGGTTTAGGGTTTAGGGCTTAGGGCTTAGGGTTTAGGGTTTAGGGTTTAGGGTTTAAACTCAGCCTAAACCCTAAACCCTCATTTGCTTAAGGTGTACTCTGGCTTTCTGGGACTAAACTTCCCAAGCTCTAGCGTGCCCTACAAACGGCTTAGGGTTTTCAGTCGGGCTCACTGGGGTTCAGGGTTTAGGATTTAGGGTCTATATGGGTCTACGCCCTATAGGGTTTAGGAACACTTCCGCCAAGACCTACTGATTCATTCGAGCCCCTGAGACAGCAATAAAAACATAACAGAATGGTCGGTGTGTGGCTAGCTTCTGTGGGGTTGAGAAGTGGGAAAGGCCTCGACATCGAGGGCATTAGGGTCAAGGGCTTGTTAGCTTGGCCATAGAAAAGCTACGACAAGAAACTAAAGTCCATAACGCGTACACCTGGAAGCCCAGGCCATCCGTGAAAGAATACAGCATTCCTCCAAATCACAGAAACAGCATGAAGCCCAAAACCATTAAACAGCCCCAATGCCGAAACACTCCAGCTACTGCCACAGTCCCCTGCGCCTGCGTGCTCGCTGCTCTCCACCGCAGCCGAGTGCGCCAAGAATCGCTGAACAACATCCTCGTGACAAAGCAGGGGCTCGAGTCCAAAAAGTCCAAGCACCCTGTATAACCCCGAACACCCTAAATCCCTAACCGCGAGCACTCTAGCTCTAAACCACCCTAGCACCCCTCAGACCCTAAACTCTAAAACCATCCTAAACCCTAAACCCTAAACAATCCTGAACCCTAAACCCCCATCCTCCGGCAGAGCGCAGCAGACCGCCTTGACCTCAGGAGCACCCTTAAGGGGCAAGAGCGGATTTAGGGTTTACGGCTTAGGGCTAGGGTTTAGGGGTTTAGGGTTTGGGGTGTAGAGTTTAGGGGTTTAGAAGATCGAAACGACTCTAGCCCAACCAAGAAATCAGGTTTTAGGGTTTGAGGCTTATACGGCTTAGACGCTTTCTGTCTTAGGTTCATGCAGGGTTTAGGGCTTGTAGGGTTGAGGTTTTGGATACGAGGGCTTGGGGTTTTCTTTCTACCCTAATCTACAGTCTGCTCGCCTTGGATAAAGCGCTGCAGTGACCACGCACCACGCAGTCTCCACCCCCTGCAACCCACGAGGCCCACAACAAGAATCGGAGATAACCTGAGCTCTACGAATAAAAGCCCGGAGATGTAGGGTTTTAAAGCTCAAGCTTGGAGGGGCTTAGCTCAGCGAGCTCCTTCATTACTCCTGGCTGGTGGCCTGAAGACGTGCCCCCAGACATCGTATACGCCTGCCCAAGCAAGAACATGCCGAAATTTGTGGTTGGCACATGCATTGGTCTTTGCTGGACTTGATATTGCGTGCGCCGTACTCATTGCCGTTTTGGCACTCCCGCAAATAGTGGAAGTTTGCTTTGCCTAGACGGGGATCGGTGCCTCGACTAGCATGGGCAGGGTCCAGCATGAGCCAGCCTCAGGCGAGGGCCAGAATAACTTGCCCTGGCTCTGCCAAGTCAGCATCGGTGGCTTGGGCTAGGCGCAGACCCTTGGGCGTCGTAGCATGGGGGAATAGATGGATGTGTTTTCACTACGGCTTCTTCACCATCCACGCCGAGAGAGAGAAAAGCCTCGCCAAAAGGGTCTCTTGCCTGCGGCCGAATCACAAATGCACTCCACCATGCATCGGGCCGCATCGTGGACGGGTGAGTCGATCCCTTTTGGTGGGATCCAAGAGCGCGTGAACATCCGAATGGCAAACCCAATAAAAAGTATAACTGCGCTTCAGCGACTATGATTATGTGAACGGTAATCGAATGCGATTCAGCGTCCAAATCAACCAACTCCATCAATCAAACTACTTTACTACTTGCCCTTTGGCGTTTTTTGAAAGTAACTTTGCAAACAGATAACTCGGCTATCTGATAACTCCATCAATTAAACTACTTTACTACTTGTCCCTTGGTGTTTTTGGTAGTAACTACTTAGCAAGCAGATCATGCGGCTAACTTATACAGTAAACAAATCATCGTCATAGCCCTGCCTATCGCAGCCCGCGAACCTTCAAGTACCTAAACCCTATAGGGTCTGGGGATTAGGGTGGTTTAAGGTTTAGGGTTTAGGTTTAGGGTTTAGGGTTTAGGATCCATAAAACCATCCCAGGCCTGAGAATTGCCCCAGCTCAGAAATCGGCCTGGTAGTCCACCTGGACGAGTCCTGGCTCAAGACACCTACAGATTGGGATGCTCCCCCTTATACTAACAGCCCCTAAAGAAGGATTATAGTAATCCCCCTAGTAGAATCCTAAACCCTAAACGCGAAACCCTTCAGCCTAATAGGGGTACACTATAATCCCTATTAAGGAGTTGCTAGTATAAAGGGGAACATCCCAACCTACAGGCTTGAATGGGCTTCATGTCGGTCTACGGCTTACTGAGGGAGATTGGGGGCCATGTAACAATTGTTTGTTTCATGGCCTCAAACGGATTATTTTGGGATGTTTAAGGGTAATGTAAAAGAAAAAGTATGTTCAAGCCTACCCCTGTTTACAGGGTTTAGGGTTTAAGTTCTTTTCCTGGGTTTAAGAGTTTCTGGGATTTAGGGTTTGCGCCCCATCAGCTTTCGAAACCCTAAGTGGTTGAACAGGCCGGGGGCATATTCCGTCTCCAGTCCTGTGTGAGGCTTACCTGGGCTACCCATAATCATCAAAGGGATTTTGGTTAGGGTTCCCAGAATAGAGGGTACGCCGGTTCTATGCTCCCCTTAGAAAAATTTAAAACATAGTATGTTCAACATCCTTTTGGGTTTTACATGAACAAAAATGTTAAGAAAAAATCCCCAAGGGGGGATAAAGGGTTTTCTTGGGGGACGGAGCGCAGATGGGCTCAGATCAGGCTTGTGAAAAAACTTCAGCGATTTGTATGCGGGCGTGCGGTCTATACTCCCCTTAGAACCTTAATAAAAAAAAACAATATGCTTGATATCCTCTTGAGTTTTATATGAACAAGAATAAGAACTAATTCCCAAGGGGAATATCGTGGTATACAGGCCAGTACGATGGGAGATGCCAAACCCCAAAACCCTGAACCCGAAACCTTAAACCCTAAACCGCAGCTCTGGTAGTTGCCAGGATTAAGGGTTCAGGGTCTCCAAGTGATCAATATACATTACATGTGCAGATAAACTTGGAGTAATAGCCTGCTGTATTGTACATATACACACACACAGTGTTATGCTGCATGCATACGTATACCTATGCGAATTAGCTTATTCCTTTCTTGGCAGCCTGCGAGGAAGGAACTGTGGCCCTATACCCTAAACCCTAAACCCTGAACATGAAAAAAACAAACAAAGCCTGAACAGGGACCTCCAAACCCTAGACCCGATTCCCTAAACCCAAACGTTTAGGGGCCCCATCTTCTGGTTGGCTCTTCGGGTTAGGGTTTAGGGTTTAGGGTTTAGGGTTTAGGGTTTAGGGTTTCGGGTTTCGGGTTTAGGGTTTAGGGTTTAGGGGTTTAGGGTTTATGAGGGTTTAGGGTCTGGGGTTTGGGGTTTAGGGACCTTCCCATCGCCAACAAGGGACACCCAACTTGCGCGGATCCTTCGGCAGCTTCGAACTGCTTCCAGCTCACCTTCGAACATGCGGGGTTTAGGGTTTAGGATTTCGGGTTTAGGGCTTCCAACCCAAACCCTAAACCCTGAACCCCAAACCCTGAGCCCTAAGTCCTAAACCCTAAACCCTAATCCCTGAGTAAGGGTTGAATATTTATTTAATGTATGTATGTATGTATGCATGCATGTGTGTATGTATGTATTGTGGTGGGACTGCACAAATAGAGACCCTCATGCTTAGAAGCTGCACTGCAAGACCGAAGACCCTCGCCTTGTCATGGCCACGCTGTAGGGCTTGCAGGGCTTTGAGGTTCGGGTTTAGGGCAAGCTCGCACCTGCTGGCCTACATAGCGCCGCACGACTGGAGGGCTTACAGGGTTGAAGGTTTTGGGCTTACGGGGTTCAGGGTTTAGGGCTTCCAGGGTTTGGGGTTGCAGGGTTTAGGGCTTGCAGGGTTTGGGGTTTAGAGCTTGCAGGGTGTAGGGTGCAGGGCTTACAGGGTTTAGGGTTTTCGGGTGCTGTGACATCGGTACAAGAATAGGAAGTAAGGCCGAGGCCTAGTTGCTGAGTATTCTGGGCCAGAAAAGGTTAACCTTTCAACTATGGTAGGCTTACATATACCTCAAGAGGCTAAAGGTTACCTACTCAGCTACTAAGGATTGGGATGTTCCCCCTGATACCAACAGTCCTTAATAGGGCTAACAGTACCCCCTAATCGTATCCCTATTAAGGACTGTTAGTATAAGGGGGAACACCCCGAACTAAGGAGGTTTTGGCTTCGGAGCCCTCGGCTGGAGGGGCCACGCCTCAATGGAGTCTCGCTCCAGCTGCTTCACCGTAATGCCCTCGCAGCTTAGGGCAGGCTACTACATCGTTCCACGTCTTGCATGAAACACATATTGGGATGCTCCCACTTATGCTCACAGTCCTTCATAGTTATTCTAATAGGGGGTACCAAGATCCCTAGTAACCCTAGTAAGGACTGTTAGTATAAGGGGGAACATCCCAAAACAAATACACAGTCCTATGTTCTCGTTCTTATACGGGGTATCATCGAACTCAAACACCCCCAGCAGCTCAGACACCCCGCTCCTGAATGACCCACCACGAAAAGAAAAAAATCAACAGCAAGCCCCAGAGGGGTCCTAGCCCTAAACCCTAAACCCTACACCCTAAACCCTAAACCCTAAACCCAAAACCCCCCCCCAAAAAAAGGGGCGAATAGGGGCCTACTCTGGGTCCTAGTTAGGTCTCTCCGACGACAGTGAAGAAATCAGAGTGCCAATATACCCTTACTTTGGGCTTTGCGGCATCCCTGCAGCCTTAGGGTTTGTAGGGTTTAGGGCTAGAGTTTATTTCGGGCTTAGGGTTTATTTAGGGTTTCGGGTTTAGGGCTTAAGGGTTAAGGGTTTCCTTCCGCACTCTCGGTGTTCGGGGCTTGGGATTGCGGACACCTGAGCCTCTCCATGAGTGGCTTAAGGGTTTGGAGTTTGGGTTTTAGGGTTTAGGGTTTAGGGTTTAGGGTGTTTTGCTGCCCAGACAGAGGCGCACACCCGAACCACCAAAGAAATCGTAAGCGACACTATGCCACCAAGAAAATAGAAGACAAGGCCAAGACTGTGAAAGCATCACCCTGACTCAACCATAGGCCCTTTGCCCAACACCAGCAAGCATTTGGGGCGGGCAACGTAGCCCTGGTGAATATTTTGGATAGCTAGCCTGGCACGAGAAGCCCTATAAACCCCAGAAACAAAACCGAGAGCTTAACACTGGAGTTCCTATAAGCCCTAAACCCTAAACCCTAAACCCCAACACTAAAAGCCCTACAGACCCTGAAAACCCAAAACCATAAACCCTAGAAGCGCTATAAGCCCAAAACCATAAGACTGGAAGACCCACAAGCCCAAAACCCTTTAAACCCAACACCCCAACACCCCAACACCCCAGCACCTCAACACCCCAACACCCCAACACCCCAACACCCCAACACCCCAACACCCCAACACCCCAACACCCCAACACCCAAACCCTAAACCCTAAACCCCAAACCCAAAAGTCCTCCTGCGACGTGGGCCGCGGTGGTGGCAGACGCAGCGCCAGGGGGTCCGAGGCAGGAGACCAGGCCTGGTCTGGGGGCTTAGGGTTTAGGGTTTAGGGTTTAGGGTTTAGGATTTAGGGTTTAGGGTTTAGGGGTTTAGGGTTATAGGGGTTTGGGGTTTATAGGGGTTTAGGGGTGTAGGGGTTTAGGGTTATAGCGCTTAGGGGTTCATGGGTTTAGCATTTAGGGTTCAGCTTTTAGGGGTTAGGGTCTAGCGGTTAGGGGTTTATGGTTTAGGGGTTTAGAGTTTTCTGGTTTAGGGTTGGGATGTTCCCCCTTATACGAACAGTCCTCATTTGGGACTGTTCGTACAAGGGGGAACATCCCAAGTTGTAGGGTCTGTAGGGTTTGGTGTTTCGGAATGAGGGTTTCGGGTTTAGGGCTTGGCTGGGTTCAGGGTTTTGTGCTTGGGAAATAGGATGAAGGTTCGGGGCTTTCAGTTTTAACGGGGGTGGAGGGTTGCGTGAGGCATGGAGCCCTGCCCCTCAACACTGATGGCCACAAACAGAAAACACCTATGAGCCCTGCTACGACCTAAACCCTGAACCCTGCGAGCCCTAAGGCCTGACGCCTAGAGGCCCCGCACTCGACACCCTGTCACTCCTATATACAACATCCTACTACGAGCCGTATGAACAGAACACCTTGCAGTCCACAGCCCTCCACCCTAATCCCTACAAGCCCTTAGAAGCCTGGGTTTAGGGTCTAGGGCTTGGGGTGTAGGGAGCCTGTTAGACAACTCCTACACCCCAAAAAACCTGAGAGCCCTAATCCCTTAAACCCCATGAGTCAGCACCTCGATGCATTGCCGCTTCACTCCATTAAACTACTAAACCAATAAACCAACAAACCAATAAACTAATAAACTAATAAACTAATAAACTAATGAACTAATAAACTGATAAACTGATAAACTAATCTCGCGTGAATAAACCCTAATCTTACCGTTGGTTAACCAACAGTAAGTACTGCCCAAAGCTCTTTCGCGCATTTCAGCCGCGTTGCCGACTTCGTGGCATCGTCGCCTACACGTACTTGCACCACCACCTGGCGACGGTGTGCTAGTCTGGTTCGCCAAACCCCGAAAACCCTGAGGGATTCTCCTCCTATCTGGCCCAAGCCAAAGCCCCGAACCCTAAACCCTAAACCTGCTCAGCACCTCACCATCCGAACAATCTATCCATTATTATTCCTCTTATTATTACAGTCATTATTGCTGTTATTATTAATTATTATCATTACAAGTATGATGATTAGTATGATTATAAAATCCTTGGTTCATATTATTCTTCTTCTTCTTAAGATTATTATTATCATTGTCAATTTTGATTCGTCTTGTGGACTACTTGTTGTGGCGGCCTGCTGGTGCAAGAGGACGTTGCCAGCCAGCTCCTGAACTGAAAGCCCTTCGGGTTTAGGGGTTATGAGGTGTCAGGATTTAGGGCCTGGGGTTTACGAGGGCCCCGCCTTCCCCCGACTCCCCGACCAATTAAGGAGCGCCGTTGCGTTGAGCTTTTCAGGGCGTCCTGAACAGTAGTAGGTTTAGGGTTTAGGGTTTAGGGCTTAGGTTTAGGGTTTAACGTCGGAGCTCCTGCCTCACTGACCCTGCCAAGTCCCAGAGGCGCGATGGCAACAACGAGGCCCGCGTTCAAACCCGTGCGAAACCCTGAACCCCGAAACCCTAAAACCTTCAAATGAACCTACGTACTTGCACTTGCTCGTCTGGGGCTCCTCGAGCTAAAGGGCAGAAAAGGGAGCATAGGGTTTAGGGTTTGGGGTTTAGAGTTAGGGTTTAGGGTTTAGTTAGAGTTTAGGGTTTAGGGGTTAGTGTTTTGAATTTCAGTCCTTGAAGCATCTTGTCTGGAAGAGTTGAGGAGTTTAGAGGCTCGGGGGTGTGGAGGTATGGGGTTTCGGGTTGGCGCGCTTAGGGGTTTATGGGCTTAAGGGTTAGGGTGTAGCTGTGCCCGAAGCCGCATGCCATGAACTACCAGACCTTTGCTCTCATCCTTGCAAGCCACTACAAGTCTGAAAGCCCTACTTGGAGGTTCATGTGCAGTCGGGCAACTCTTGTTCTGTCTGGTTATACCCTTGATACATCTTAGAAAGATGACACGCTTGACGACAATATCTGCCCTCAACCTTAAACCCTACAGGACAACCAACCAGGGGGACCTCTACCCCAGAAGGTAAACAGAACACTACACCCACAAACTCTAAACCCCAAACCCTAAAGTCTAAACCCTAAAGCCTGATTTCTAAACCCTCAAGCCTAAAACCTTAAACCCTGAACCCTGAACCCTAAACCCTAAACCCTAAACCCCAAGACCCTAAACCATGGCCCTGAACCCCTCGAAGCTGAACAGCCTCGACATCCAGGGTGTGGCTCTGCTCGGAGATCAAGGCGCCGCCGGAGTGGTCCAGAACCAACCTGACTTGGAACTTACTAACCAGTTATAACTGTACTTGGGGGTTTAGGGTTTAGGGTTTCGGGTTTAGGGGTACTAATAACCCGCTTAAACGCCACTTAAGTGCCCCTTTATGGTTGTAAGTACAGTTATAATTGGTTAATGAGTACCATGAACCAACCGAGGGTTCAGGGTGTGTAGGGTTTGGGAACTTGGTTAGGGTTTAGGGTTTAGGGTTTAGGGGTTTAGGGTTTAGGGTTTAGGGTTTAGGGTTTAGGGTTTAGGGTTTAGGGTTTAGGGTTTAGGGTTTAGGGTTTAGGGTTTAGGGTTTAGGGTTTAGGGTTTCGGTTTAGGGATTAGGAATTAGGGATTAGGGCTTAGGGACAGGAGTTTCGGGTTTAGGGCTTCGGGCTTAGGCTGCTGGGTTGCAGTAACCCTCATGCACACACACACATACAACTAACCCGCGAATGCCTAGAATCCTCAAACATACACATGGAACTCTGCAACAGAAAACACGACTATGAGTCTTAGCTGCTGAAGCCAGGAGGAGCCGTCTTGAACCAAGCTCCAAAGATCCCAACTAGTGATGCCCAGGCCACCACAAAACAGAACGCTGAACGAGACAGCCATCACACCATCCTTCAACGCGATTCCTCAAGAGAGCTCGTCTCCTGCACCTCCCCACCTGCAGCAAAAGCACTGAAAGACTAGACCCAAGAGTAACCTAGGAATAAAAAGGGTGCCCTTGTTGGTTTAAAGGGGGTCATAAGGGACCCTAAACCCCAAAAAAGCGAATAGGGCCTGTTGTGGGTTCTAGAGAACAAACCCTGATGTTCTCGCAACCTGACCGGGCCCGCACCCCACCCTTCCACTGCCTGCTAAAGCACCTAAAAAGGAAGACTCAGAAACTGTTCGACGGCCTCGACCCAAAACTAAACGAGCAAATCGTAACCTCCGAACCCTGCCAGGGGCTCCGACAATGGTAGCTCCTGCGATGCCGGGGCGGCCTGCCAAAACCAACATTTAGGGTGTAAAGGTTGAGGCTTCAGTGCTTAAATGCCCTAGTGACCTAAAGGAGTAGAAAGGGTACCGGGTCTTTCTGTTCGAAGGTTTTTGTTTTGTCGTTCAAGCCCTTGCAGAGAAGAGAATGAAGTTACACCGGAGTTCCCAAAGGTGGAGGATGCGTGGGGGAACCAGCTGAGGTCTTGCAGGGCATAGGGTTGAGGACGCTATAAACCGGGGTGAGGCAAGGTTAATGATTAGGGTTGGGGATTTAGGGTATATGGGTGGTTGTCAAAATTATGATCCCTTTTGGGGTACCCTAAATGCTAGATGCCGGCTTATCATAGGGATCCAAAAAGGGACCATAATTGACAACAACCACCCATATAAGTACTTGAAGGCATTGTTGGATCGGCCCTATAGGGTTTACAGGTTTAATATTGGCATTGAGGCAAAACGGTTTAGTGTTGTTGGTTTTGGACTGGCAACAAGCCAGTTCCCAATTTCCGTAACGATATCGGCCTTACAACGAAAGCATTCGATCAGCACGCAAACCCATAAAGCCCGAACAAAGCTGAGGGTTGTGCGCGTTTCGGGCGTAGGTGCATAGCATGTCAATGGCTGAAAGTATAGGGCAGATAGTCTTAAGTGTTTGGGGTTGAAGTCTAGACCTCCATGCCTGAAACTTAACAGCGAGGGCCGGGATCTCGAGCCGACCCTCATCCCAAAAACCCCAAACCCCTAAGCCGGTCGGAGGCAATTCTTGGGCGTCGGGACCCCTTTCAACCTCTAACCCTAAACCCTAAACCCCAACCCTAAACCCTAAGCCATAAACCCTAAAGCGCACTTTGGATACTTTCCAGGCCTCGCCAGCGCCTGAGACCTGAGCAGTCGGTGTCAAGAGGCATCAGATCCTGAGTACTACTTGGAGGCCCTTTTGACTTGGTAAGTCACCCTAAACCCTAAACCCTAAACCCTAAACCTTAAACCCTAAACCCTAAACCCTACACCCTAGTCTACTTGGGAGTTTCCGACATGGGGACCTCAAAATATATAGACCCCCAAAGTAGTAAGACTCCCTTATAAGAAGGATCCCAAGAAGGTGCCCCTAATTTGGGAAACCCCCACTTAGTATCCCCCAGAACCCCCTTTATACTCCCGATAGCCCAACGTACGAACCCTACTTACGAAGTCACAAGAGCTTCCAAGTATATACCCAGAGAACTGCGGTAAAGCGTGACTAGAGGGTTTAGGGCTGAGGCTTAGGGTAGGCCTTGAAAAACAGGGCATATAGGGCCTAGTGTAAACCCTCTAAGATGACAGCGACCGCAAGCGTAGCACGCCGCCGCGTTTGGAGGAGGGGCCCTGCAAGTTGCACGATTGTGGCTCACGGCTTATTAGGGCTACAAAGCCTCTATGTGTGGGGCAAGCGCCTAGGGCAAGCGCCGAAACCCTAAACCCCAAAACCCCAAACCCGAAACCCTAAACCCATAAACCCTAAACCTCAAGCCCTGCGGCCATGATGGAAAAAGGAAAGGGAACGAGTTGGTCGCGCCCGCGCTCGTGGAATCTGCTTCTAGGTCTTTCGCTTTGGGGTATGGGGTTTGGGGTGTAGGGTTTGGGGTTTGGGGATTAGGGTTTAGGTTTACCGCTTGCAGACGGTTTTTGTGTGCAGCTGTGGGCGGGAACCATTCTGCACGGCTCGAGCAGGCTTGTTGTTTATAGCTACACCAGACCCAAGAGTAACCTAGGAATAAGAAGGCACCCCTCTTAGTTTCAAGGGGCTTCCTAAACCGCAAAAAAAGGGGAATAAGGGCCTACTCTGGGTCCTAGCACAGTAGAGTTTTTGAATTTCAGGTTTCAGTCAGCCACCTGGCTACCCAAAACCGTGTTCATGTTTGTCCGCAAGATTCTTCAGCGTGCGACAACTTCTGCCTGTCATGCACTGAGAAGCAGAGACAGAGCCCTTCGGGTGGACTTTGATTTGGCTCAACTGCAAACCCCTATGACCACCAAGACACTCTTCGTAAGCCGATAAACCCACAACCCAGAAGCCTAAACCCTAAACCCCTAAACCCCTAAAACCCCTAAAACCCCTAAACCCTAAATAAGGATTCTGGCTTTCAAGATCGAAAAACCAGCTGAATGTCTTCAAGAGTCCATGCAAAAACAAAAAAAAGCAGCAGTCTGAAGCCGGCCCAAGCCCGAAACTCTTGACTGGGGGGTTTAGGGTTTAGGGTTTAGGGTCTAGGGTCTAGGGTTTAGGGTTTAGGGCGCAACGCAGGTGCAACTCATGGTACAGAGCCTGGGGCCTTAAGACGGAAGAATGAAACTTAAAGCCACAATTCTTGCACACGTGCACGGAAATCTTGCAGGCCGAAGCATCATATGGAACTCTCAACCCAAACCCTATACCCCTAAGGGTCCATGTACCTAAATAGGGAATACTTGGGCCTTAAAGTACTTCCTATTTAGGGACTTTGGGGCCCAAGTATATAATAATGAGGTACATGGACCCTTAGGGTACCTCAGGCCAAGCCTCGTCGCTATCCGGGAATCAGGGTTTAGGGTTGCGGGTGTACGTTCGCTTTTGCAGGCAGGAGTCTTCCCAGCCTGAACCCTAAAGCCTGAACCTTCAGAACTTTAAACCCTAAACCCTAAACCCTAAACCCTAAACCCTAAACCCTAAACCCTAAGTCAACCCAGAGAGACGTCACTGGCTCACTAGCGAGCCTTGCTCCCTCAACCCCAGAGCCGAAACATGAAACTCGGGATGTTCCCCCTTATACTAACAGCCCTTAAAAGGGATAGTACCCTCCCATTATATTCCCTACTAAGGAGCTGTTAGTATAAGGGGGAACATCACAACATGAAACCCTTGACCCAGGCTTCGGAGTTTGCTTCTTTCTGCTGGGATTCGCCTGGGCTTAGATGTTCAGGGGTTAGAGCTTGAAGAGCCAGAACACCAAAGCGTAACCATCAGCAACAAGCGCTCCGCAGGACCAAGCCCCGAAACCAAAAACCCTGAGCCCTGAACCCTAAACCCCTAACCCCAAACCCTAAACCCTTACAACACCTCCACCTCAGGCTCCGCGCTCGAAACTGGAAGGAGGTGGCAAATCCTGGAATCAGCGATGCATGTCTTGTCAGAGGTTTCGGGATTGAAGGGGTTCAGGGTTCAGGGTTTATAGGGTTTAGGGTTTAGGGCTCATTTTGCAAGCTGTTTAGTAGGCTCTGTGAAGTCAAGTTGCGTGGGCTGTTCAGGACACCCTGACTGTTTGGGGGTGCAGACCAGGTCCGTCTTTAAGGTCGTATCGTCCCCGTGTCGTATGAAAATTCCGCGCGGCACGCCTTCAGAATCAATTGCCGGGCATCGCTGTCCCTTTCAAACATGTATAAACTCCTCCCTATTAAAAAAAAAACGTATAAAACCCATGGACCGTGTAAACAGCGCGAAACCAGCTTCGACAGTTCTGGCGGAAGAGGGGCCACACACTAAAGAGGGCCCAAACCCTAAATCGAGAATCGTAAACCCTAACAAGCTTTGGTGTTCAGGGTGCAGGGTCGAGCGCTATTCGGAGGCAAGCAGTTGCAAAGTAGCCGAGCACATCGCCCGTATCTGACTAGATGGCCGATCCCAGCGTGAACTTCCCAAACCCTACATCGATGCAAGCGCAAAGCCTAACATGACACCCTGAGGGTCCATGTACCTAAATAGGGAATACTTGGGCCTTAAAGTACCTCCTATTCAGGGTCTTCAGGGAACAAGTACATGATAATCAGGTACATGGACCCTTAGGGACAGAATCAACTGCTGCAGAAGGTTCTAATGTGAACGGGCAATATTGCCAGCCAAGTGCGGCTATATGATACGATCAACAGGGTAAACCGTAAACCCTCGACTGTCAGCGCTGCAAATACGCTAACTCTAAAACCCCACAAGGACAACGATCCTGGTGCAGGGAAATTTTGGGCACGTTTAAAAGTCAGGGGCAGGGCCCCCCCCCCCCCCACCAACCCTGAACCCTGAACCCTAAACCCTAAACCCCCCCCCCCCCCCCCCCTGATTTTGAGAGTCGGGCTGTGGTCTTCTCCATCCATCCGCATCTGCAGCCAGAGAGCCAGTGCGGTGTCCTGTCGTCTTTGGGAATCAAAACCCTAACAACAAGAGACCAAGGGCCTACTCTGAGCCCTAGACGATATAAATATAAATATAAATATATATATATATATATATATATGTATATATATATATATACATATACATATATATATATATATAATATGTACATATATATATATACACACACGAAGCCACCAGGTTTCATATCAACACGCCTCCAGAAACAACCCTACGAAGACTTGGCCCTGCCTTGGCGCGCAGCTCCACAGTCGGCGGCTCGGGCGAGGCAAAGAAAGGCACCACCGCGGTACGGGAGCCCACCTGGGCAGGGCGTTTAGGGCTTAGGGTTTAGGGTTTAGGGTTTCGGGCGTTGGGGTTTAGGGTTAGGGTTTAGGGGTTCAGGGTTTTACAAAGTTTGGGACTTGGGCTAACTATCTTTATTACGGCGTGGCCTCAATCCAAAAAGCACTGATCTCCTGAGGGCTAGAGGCCCTACTTGAAAGGCTCAGGGGGTGTTAGTATCTAAGGTCAGATGCTCACTGGACTTCGGGCTACATATGCAGTTTCCCTGTTTGAAAGCATACTCACCACAACCCCTTACCGGTAGCCCAGCAACCATCGGTCTAAAAAGGGTACCTTTTTTGTGGTCGGTTACTTGATAAGAGAACCCAGAACCAAACAAAAGGGTAAAAGCCACTGGGCCACCAAGCTTAAGTAAGCCCTTGAACCAGAAACCATACACCCTAAGCCCTGACCTAAGGCCGATGAGGCCAACTGCCCCTAGCATCGGGGGCTCTTGAACCCGAAACCCCAACCCTGAGTCCTAAACCCTAAACACTAAACCCTAAACCTAAAGTTGTGAGTGGGTTCGGCTTTCAAAGTCGAGCCTGGGTCTGATACTTCCTACATGTTCTACTACTTAAACGCCTCTGGGGTAGTCAAACAAACCGGCCCGAACTTTAGCATATTAAAAACACATACACTTTTCAACAAACAAACGTCCACCCCTCTGAATTCTTACACCCCTTAAAGCATAAACGCAAGCCCCTTGAAAGCCCTAAACTCCGTAAAGCGCCCTAACCACGTGAACTACGTACTGGTATGGGTTCGTGGTTCTCTTAGTCAGGAGTGAGGGAATTAGGCGCCATATATCTCCCTTCCATTTGAGGCTATTATACTAGTAGTTCCCCCCCCCCCCCCCCCAAAATAAAAGGACGCGCAATATATACACTCACCAATAATGTTAAAGAACCCAAATAACAGAAGCCCTGTTTCATATACCGGTTATGGGATTAGAGATGGTGCCGTTGCATCCCCCTGTACTCTACCATCTACAGGATTATAAATGGTGCCTTGTATCTCTCAGTAGACAAATCTATGGGTTAAGGGTTTAGGGCTCAGGGTTTAGGGTTCTGGGTTTAGGGTTCAGGGTTAGATTAGGGTTTAGGGCTTACACTCCCCTGAACAATTTCTTGGGTTTTGAAGGCCATCTAGAAGTACCCTAAACCCTAAACCCTAAACCCTAAACCCTAAACCCTAAACCCTAAACCCTAAACCCTACGAGACTCAAGTTGCTTTGTTTGCTTGGGCGGGTTGCTGTAGTAGGCTGGGCTACTGCCTTTCAATCAAGATTTGGTATGGCAACGGGTTTAGGGTTTGGGGATTAGGGTTTAGGGTTTAGGGTTGCGGCCGAACCCTCCCTACAGCCCTAAGCAAAAATAGAGCTGCAAAGCGTACACACAAACGCAGCCAAGAACAACAAAGCCTGAAACCCCCGAAAACAAAACCTGAGACCAGATCCCATGCACATCTGAATGAACAACCCTGAACCCCTAAACCCATTAAACGCCCCCCTGCCCGCGCAAAACCTGCTGAAGCGCCCCAAGCCCAAAAAGCGTAAACCCCTCGAACCCAAAACTAGATCCAAGGGTAACCTAGAAATAAAAGGGTGCCCTTTTTGGTTTGAAGGGGTTATAAGGGAACCTCAAACGAAAAACACGGGAAGTAGGGCCTAGGGAACCCTAAACACCAAAAAAGGGAATAAGGGCCTGGAAACCGGAGCCGACTCTGGGTCCTAGACAACGTCCCAGACACGTGGCTACTCCCAGGCCCCGGACGATGCCAGAGATGTGGCACTGTCGCCTTATGTAGGGGAGGAAGGGTAAACAGGGTTTAGGGTCTGGCACGTTGAGGCACAAGATATGAAGCTCCACGTCAACTGCAGGTTTGTCCATGGTGCCACCCTCAACCTAAGCCCAAGCCCTAAGCCCTAAACTTAACCCAACCCTACATGCTAAACACCCCCCCCTCCCCCCCAAGCAAGACCCAACCTTATCAACGGCGTGGGACAGCACCCCCCCCCCCCGCCCCCCAAACCCTAAACCTTAAACAGCCCTAAACCCCAAACCCTGCTCAGCTCGCTGCACATGCAGCTGACCCAAGTCTGTCGGCAGGAGCGCCTTTAGACCTTCCGCTCAGAAGTTTCAAAGAACTACATTTCATGAGGGCTCAGGGTTTAGGGTTTAGGGCGAGAGTTCGGTTTCAAAGGTCTCACTGTTACTTGCCCTGTTAATAAAGGATCCCCGAAGCGACCCTACTTTTCTGTGCTAGCATGTTCGGGGTCCTGCGAGCGGGGTAATCTGGGGATTAGGGTTTTAGCGCCTGGGATTTAGGCATCTAGGGTCTAGCGATGTCTCAGGGCAAAGTGCACAGAAGCCCCATGGAAACCTCCGGGCGCACGTTGAAAGAAAGGGGCCCCTGCCGCTGCCATTTGCAAAGTTCTCGTCCTGCAGGCTTGGGACTTGCAAAGGCCGTTTGGGCTGCATGTCTGTGCATATTGCGTGCGCATGTACGGTCTGTTTGGAACTGTACTTGAAGGCAGGCTTATAAGCTACAGACTACTATGCAATTGAATTTGGCTGTGGGGAACCTAGCGTGTCCACGCCCTGAGCGACCCAAGCCAGCCGCATAGTTAAAAAATGGTACTCTTACCCCCTAACCCCCAAACCCTGAACCCAGTACTATGAGCCTACTTACCCAATATGTGCGCATATAAGGATATATCAGCTACCCCAGGTCAACCCCGGCTGCAGCCTCAACTGAAAATTAAGGCAGAACCACCCCTAAGAACAGCTCACTGTCAAAAGAGAGCCCTGGGTGAACCTTACCTAAAGCCTTAACCCGAAACCCTAAAGCCTGAGCCCTAAACCCTTATACCTAAACTTGGCTGACTTCTGAACCCCTCCTACAAGTTTTACTTTTAGGCTCCTTATTGTGGTTTCTACAAAACCCTAAGAGCCAGACAGAAGAAAGCCGAGTATATCTTAAGGGTCCTAAAAGTGACTAGAGTCGTGCTGAGGACGCTTCAGCTCACTAGGGCCTACAAATTAGGGATTGTCCTAGAGGGTTTCGGGTTTCGGGGCTTGGTGTTTAGGGCTGTAGGGTTTCAGGGTTTGCGGTTTGGGGTGTTCGGGTCTAAGGGGATAGGGGTTTAGGGTTGCCAGGGTTTTAGATAAAGTTTAGGGTTTTAGGGTTTACGGTGTTGGCCAAGTATAGGGCTTGTAGGGATTGGCTTATAGGCCTTGTTCGGCCTGAAACAGAGTGTCTTCTTGACCCTAAGCCCCTAAATCCTAAACCAAGGGCCTAGGGCTTGCAGAGATTGCAGGGCATTGAATTATCGGGCTTTGCCTCGGTCCTTTTCCAGCTCGGGCCGCAGCGCCACATGGTGCTTTTGCGCGAGGCGCCAAGCAGCATCCGGCTCACGCGCAGGCCTACGTTGAAGGTTTAGGGTATAGGGAAACCCAGGGCTATAAACACTCAACCTGCCCCTGCAAATGTCCCCGTTGGTTGGGGACTAAAGGAGGCACCCTTATAAGGGACCTTAGGAGTTGTTTAGGGGTCATTTAGGGGCTGCTTAGGTATATAGGGACTATGTACGGTATATCAAGGGGTTATACAGGGGAATCAGATTAAGGGTCACTTCTAGTGGTCCCTTCTTTTGCCTCCTAATACAGGAATCCGACAATGCAGTGCCTGAGAGCCCCAAAAACCCGAAAACAAAAACCCTGAACCCTAAAAACCCCAAACCCCCCAACCCCCCCCCCAAAAACACTTAAAAAACCCTGAACCCTAAAAACCCTACATCCCCAAAACCCCTAAAAAAACCCTGAAGCCTAAAAACCCTAAACCCCCCCAAAACCCCTAAACCCATGGAGGGCCTCCATTCAACAAAGCTGCTGTCCGGCGGCCAGGAGGCCGAGATCGGCGGCACCCTGGGTTAGAATTAGAGTTTGGGGTTTAGGGTGTAGGGTTTGGGGATCAGGGTTTGGGGTTTGGGGTTTAGGGTGCAGGGTTTGGGGTTTAGGGTGTAGGGTGTGGGTTGGGGTGTAGGGTCTAGGGTTTGGGTTGTGAACTCCCCCTCTTTTGGGCCTCCTTCCCGGTACGCGTCCGCGCTGGGCTGGCTCAGGACCCAGGGTCTGTTCCGCCCCTGCACGCCACCGCTGTGCAAGCAGCCGGCCCGCAGGGGCTCCGCCTTAGGCACCTTCTTGCTCGGGCGTAGCCTGCAGTGAGGATCCTAGCGATAGGCTTGGGGGCTCAGGGGTTCCGGGTTTCTAGTTCATGGTTGGAATAATATTGAGAATTTAACTTTATATTCCCTATTGGGCTTAAGTAGCCTTAAAAATGTAAAATGGTACCCAACTATGACAAAGGTTTAGGGGTCAATCCGAAAGGCACCTGTAAACTCCCAAGCGCGAAAAAGACCCAACCACAAGCGCAGAATGCAAAAGTTAGGCTTTACTTGGAGGTTCGTGGTACTTAGTAACTAATTATGATTGTACTTATAAGCCCACTTACAAGCCACTTAAGTGCCCTATTATGGTTATAAGTACAGTTATAAGTACAGTTATAATCAGTTACTAAGTACCATGAACCTCCAAGTAGGGCTTGTGCGTGAGCCCTGAGTACATATAAAATACATACATTATAAATGAACAAAGAAAGAAGTAATATCATATAACATTACATATCTACTGATTCTTAAACTATATAGGGAGTGGAGATGGAGCTGCAGGGTGCGAGGCTCGAGTACTTCGGGGAGTTGAGCATGCACAAAGTTTTAAGGGTCGTGCTAGCTGGGGTAGTGGGCTTAGGGCGCAGGGTTTAGGGTTTAGGATTTAGGGTTTAGGGTGAAGTTAAGGGTTCAGGGATTCGGGTTTAGGGATTCTTGTTGTTTGTTGAGGGTGGGGGGGGGGGGGAATTGCAGATGGATGGCCGAACCGCCATGCTGCCTCCAACACCCTCACCCTAAACCCTAAGCCCTTAGTAGGGATTAGGGTAAACCCTAAACCCTAGACCCTGAACCCTAAACCCTAAACCCTACGGGTTTTCGCACGGGCGAAGTGAAACCCTCCCCGTGAAACCCTCCCCGTTCATTAGACATTCAGCAACACTTAAAACTTGAACTGCATGCTCTCAGGCCTTGAAGCCTTTTAGGGTTTAGGGATGGGGTTTGGGGTGTAGGCTTTAGGTTTTAGGGTTACCCTGCTATGAACCCGCCGCTACAGCCCTGTTTCCGAAATATGTGGTCATGGTCCGAACGTAGTCTCAACCTAGGCATCC
The DNA here is from genome assembly GCA_905221605.1 of Symbiodinium natans. Taxonomy (NCBI): domain Eukaryota; class Dinophyceae; order Suessiales; family Symbiodiniaceae; genus Symbiodinium; species Symbiodinium natans. The sequence goes on from CAJNDS010002097.1 coordinate 310,414, forward strand.
TCCAACGGAGAGCCTTGCATAGGAGTTCATATTAGGGTTGAGGCTGCAGGGTGTAATGAGGGTTTGGGGTTTAGAGCGTTTACGATCTGATGTTTGGGGTTTAGGGTTTAGGGTTTAGGGGTGGAAAGTCAGCTGGGGACAGCGCCAGAAGGAGTACCAGGCCTGTGACCTGAGAGCTCGCGGCTTCTCTTTGGGGGTTGAGGGGTTAGGGTTGAGGGCTTAGGGCTTAGGGCTTACGGTTTAGGGTTTAGGGTTTACGTCGAGGGGTTAGAGTTGAGCGCTTCTAGGGTTTTAGTATTAGCGTTTTGCATTCCCACTCTGCTGGGCCAGGCACGGTTGCTTCCACTCATTATCCTGTGGGGCCTGCGTGCATTCAAGGCTGACGAATCTTCCGCTAGGAAGCCCAGCTTTCAAGGGCATGAGTCTTTTCGTTTGGGGGGGCAGGGTTTGGGGACTTGGGCTTGGGGTTTAGGGTTTAGGGTTTAGGGTTTAGGGTTTAGGGTTTAGGGTTTAGGGTTTAGGGTTTAGGGTTTAGGGTTTAGGGTTTAGGGTTTATTTGGGACTTGGCATTTAGGGTTTATAGGTTTTTGACTGCCAGGGTCTCGAAGAAATCTCGCGCATTGGCTCATTGGAGCCTGGGTCTCTCGACCGGGTCACAGGGCTGCAATTCTAGCCATAGCTGGGGTTTAGGGTTTAGGGTTTAGGGCTTGGGGTCAGTAGGACTCTGAGCCCTGACCCCTCAACCATGAACTTTATGGGGGCTGCTAGCAAACGGTACGGACTGTGCACGGTCCTGCATTGCACAACTCCGAAAGCCGTTGATCAAAGAACAAATTCAGGGCTTTGGATTCCTAAGCCTCAAACACTAAACCCAAAAACCCTGCTCCCAAAAAAGGGTCTAGGGATTAGGGCTTATAGGGAACGCTGTGCTCATTCAAGGCACTCGTCCGGGCGACGACCAGGGACGGACTGGCATAGGAATCATATTGGGGTTAAGGGCCGAGGGCCTACGTAGGGGGTTTCGGGGTTCAGCGCTGAGGGCTTAGGGTTTTGGAGTTTTAGGGGCTCAGGATTTCAGGGTTGAGGGCTTAGGGTAAGTTTACGGGGCTTTCAGGATTAAGAAACTGGTGGTGTTGGGAGTTGGGGAACTCTTTCTCGCAATCGGGACAACTTGCTCCAGTCCAGCTAGAAAGGGTTCTACAGCTTCTGTGGGGAAAAGGTCCTTGGTTCCTGAGAAAACTGTACTCGGGGTCGGGGGGGTCTGCAAAGCAAATTTATAAAGAGGGTCCTTCAAATGGTGCCCTAAGTTACAGCCACCCTCATGTGTTTCAAAGGGTTGTAGTTCCGCTCGCGATGCTAAGCCGTCAGGCGTGTGCATCCGCATGGGTACGTAGCCCTTGCCCCAAATATAGCACGTGCCCTTTCCCTTAAGGACCCCTAAACCCTAAACCCTAAACCCTAAACCCCAAACCCTAAAAGATTCCCTGATCTTGAAAATCCACGTACGACAATAGGGAGTGCCAACATGGACTCAGAGCATGTCCACTCTTTTTAGTCTTGGCGGCACAGCTTTTAAAGACGAAGCTGACGAACCTGCTTAGCGCCAAAGGCCCCAACGCCCCAAAACCCTAAGCCCTATAGCCTAAAAGCCTAAACACAAACCACCTTTAACGCATAAAGCTCCTCTAAGCCCTCTAAACCCTAAACCCCTGGAAGCCTGAACCCTAAACCCTAAACCCTAAAGCAGCCTTGGCCAACAGCGCTTCAGGAATCGCTTCGAGCGGGGGCACGCCAGACCTTGGGGATAGTAATGGGCCCAGGCACAGTAGGCTTGAGGGTTTAGGGGCACTTGAGCACTAGGCCCTGTAACATGTCGTGCATAAGCACAACCTATTGTCGCTTCTGCATGAAGAGTTGGGGGCTGAGGGTTGAGGGTGTACAGGATTGAGGGTGTGCAAAGGACTTGGGTTGAAGACGGTTGAAGGCAGGGCCCTTTAAACCCAAAACCCAAAACCCTAAACCCTAAGACTTGGGATGTTTACCCCTTACACTAACGGTCCTTCATAGGGATTGCAATAGGGGTACTAGAATCCCTATTAGGGACTGTGTTCACAGAAGGGGGAACAGCCCAAGCTTCGGGGATCAACGGTTTAGGGTTTAGGGTTACTTGGAGGTTCATGGTACTTATTAACAAATCACAACTCCCACCTATCAGCCCCTTAAGTGCCCTAACAAGGTTATAAATGTAAATACAAAACAATAAATACATATATATATATAGATATAAGTACAGTTATCAGTTACAGTACCCTAAACCCTAAAACCCTAAAACCCTAAAACCCCAAAACCCCAAAACCCTAAAACCCTAAAACCGTAAAACCCTAAACCCCAAAACCCTAAGTACAGGTATCATTGATTAACAAGTACCATGAACCTCCAAGTAAGAGGCGCAGGTTTCAGCAGTTGGCATGTGCGGTTCGGGAAAATTGGGCCGTGTTCAACGTTGAGTGAGGCTTCGCGGTCGCTAAACCCTAAACCCCAAACCCTAAACCCTAAACCCTGAACCCCAAACCCTAAACCACAAACCCTAAACCCTAAACCCCAAACCCTAATTAGACCCTAAACCCTAAACTCTGGAGGCTTCCGCGCGCTTGGCCCTGAAACGAAAACAAGAACCTGGCCCGAAAGCCTCAGCAAGAAGCCGATGAAGCCCCAAGAGCCGGGATTGTCTTGAGGAATTGCTTCTAGGGTTTAGGGCTTAGGGCTTAGGGTTTAGGGTTTAGGGCTTAGGGTTTAGGGTTTAGGGCTTAAGGTTTAGGGTTTAGGGCTTAGGGCTTAGGGTTTAGGGTTTAGGACTTAGGGTTTAGGGTTTAGGGTTTAGGTTTTAGGGCACCACATTTTGGCCTAATTCTGTTCATAAGGGAGCCTAGACCTCAGAAAGAGAAATAGGGGGCACTGCTGGGCATCCGAGGTTGAGGGGTGCATAGGGTTCAGGGTCAGGACCTAAACCCTAAACCCTAAACCGTAAGCCCTTAGCCCTAAGCCCTAAGCCCTAAGCCCCAAGCCCCAAGCCCTAAGCCCGAAGCCCTAAGCCCTAAACCCCAGCCACCCTTTCGGGCAGCGGCTCAGCACCCGAGGCCGGCAAACGAAATTCCTCGCAATGGTGGGTGTGGAGGAATGAGGGTAAAGGAAAGTTGTCGGGTTTAGGGTTTAGGCTTCATGGGGGCTTAGAGTTTAGGATTTAGGGGTTCGGGCTTTGAGGGGTGGCTTTTGGCTATTTGAAGGGATTTACGAACTGGATGGTTGATGTTTATAAGGGCTTGTAGGGAGCTAGGGTTTTAGTGGCTTTGATCAAAATTGGGCATTCGGTGTTTTACCTATTTAGGACTGATGTTGTTTAGGAGTCAAGCGGGTGTGGCAGGAATGAGGTGTCAGTTTAGGGTTGCGGGGATTTCATTGGATGTGTATATATGATTCAGCCCCGGCGGGCCCCCCCCCCCTCCCCCCTACCCCCCCCCTCAATGGTACCCCCCCCTCCCCCTGTGGTGTGGTTGGGGGTTGGTTTTAGGGTTTTAGGGTTTTAGGGTTTAGGGTTTACGGTTTAGGGTTTAGGGTTTAGGGTTTTAGGGTTTTAGGGTTTTAGGGTTTAGGGTTTAGGGTTTACGGTTTAGGGTTTTAGGGTTTAGGGTTTAGGGTTTTCCCCGCGGATGGGGTACTAAGATGATCCCCCCCCCTGTGGTGTGGTTGGGGGTTGGTTTTAGGGTTAGGGTTTAGGGTTCAGGGTTTTAGGGTTTAGGGTTTAAGGTTTAAGACTTAAGGTTTAGGGTTTAGGGTTAGGGTTTAGGTTTTAGGGTTTAGGGTTTAGGGTTTAGGGTTTAGGGGTTTAGGGTTTAGGGTTTAGGGTTTAGGGTTTAGGGACCGTAGAGTAGACTTGGGGGGGGGGATACCATGGGGGGGGGGGGGCCCAGGACGCTCGACGCTGAACCATATATATATATATATATACAGGCATCATTGGTTCTATGCAATTTGCGGGTAGTACGAATGACTGTATTCTGCAACTACCAACCCCCCTCCCCCCCAAACAGAAGGGGGGAACTCTAGGGTGTTGTGGCTACAGGGTGTAACAATGGCACACCCAAGCTTAAAACCTTTGTTACTTGCACGCCCTTAATAACCCCAACGCAACAAACCCGAATTCCCGATCTTCCGTACAACCCAGTACGTCCGGCCTGGCGCGTCTCTTGCCACACTTGGTCAATGCGCCACCGCCGGCAAAGAAGGCGCACGGTGTAGCCTGAGGAAGCCGCAAAACTTCAGTGATGTGATCATATCCTACCTTTTGCCTATAGTTAAGAACCACCAAAAATATGAAGAATAATAGTCCCTATATGGCCCTTATCGAGTTCATGGTTGGGTTAGTATTTAAAATTCAAATTCCTATTCCTTATTGAGTTTAAGTACCCTTAGAAATTAAAATGTTACCCCACTATGACAAAGATATGTAGGAAGAATGCTTTTATTGTTTGGGGGTGGGGGGGGGTTCTTAAGCAAATCACAGGGGAATGTAGGGTTTAGGGTTAGGGTTTAGGTTCGGGTTTCGGGTTTAGGGTTCATAGGAACTATGGCATATGGCTCAACAGGAGCCCCTTCTCCGGATGTTTATGATATACCAACCAAAGCGGAACTGCTGCCTTTGGCTTGGGTTTAGGCCACTGTTGAGGGTTTAGGGTTTAGGGTTTAGGGCTTAGGGTACTGTTTGCAGCTCATCGCCCTGCAGAGAGAGAGAGAGAGAGAGAGAAAGAGATAAAGAGAGAGAGAAAGAGAGAGAGAGAGAGAGAGAACCGACAGAAGCAAAGAAGTCACAGCTCACACATTACACCATAATCAATCAAGTTCGCCTGATCATATGCTGAGGACCACCTTTGAATTGCTTGCAGCATCTGCGCCTCGGAGCTGGTATCGGCTTGGTCCTCTGGGGTCTTCGCACCAATCTTGAGCTTGCCATGCGCATGCAACGTGAACCTTGTATCTTGGCGCCCATCACTGGCGACCTCCTGCTCACGAGATGTGTAGCCATCCCATGGAACGTAACGGATTTCACTCGCGCCATAGCATGCTCAAACCCCAAACCCGAAACCCGAAACCCTAAACCCCAAACCCTAACTAAACCTAAACCCAAACCCAAAACCCACGAGTAATCTGCAATTCCCTTAAAAGAAAGGGTTTAGGGCAAGCCTAGGGTTTTGGAGCATCCGCCACACCTTTTAAGAAAGGATGCATTCCTTCACTATGTCTAAGGGTAGGTACAGGCTACTTATTAACCAATTATAACTCAAGGATTTAGGGTTTAGGGTTTAGGGTTTAGAGTTTAGGGTTTAGGGTTTAGGGTAACTGTACTTGTAACTGTACTTCTAACCACATTAGGGCACTTAGGGGCTTACACGTGGGTTATAAGTCCCGGTAAAATCGGTTAATAAGTGCCCTGAACCTGCAAGTAAGGGTAAGTACATGGTCACCCTAAACCCTAAACCCTAAACCCCTTTAGTATGGGCCCTTAAAAGGCGACCCCTTATATACGCCGCATATACCCTACCAACCCAAGGAAGGGCCCATTCTTCGAAACCCCTTTAAAACAGGTAAGGGACCATATTAAGGGTTTAGGGTTTAGGGGTAAGGACCATGCAACTACCCGACCCTTAGACTAAGGGGTGCATGTTGCTCGCTGTAGGCATTTGGGTAGCTTCGGGCTACGCACACGTGCGGAGTTCCTAAACCCTCAACATTCAACTCCCGAAGCCTTACCCAGAGAACCCAAATAGCTCTGAAATGAGCTCGATAACTTGGGATGTTTCCCCTTATACTGGCAGTCCTTAATAGGGACTAGAATAGGGGGTGCTATAATCCCTATTTGGGACTGTTAGCATAAGGGGGATCATCCCAATCCATAACATAAGAGGTATCCTCATATTATGCGTTCGCATCTATAAGGTCCTTCAGCCCCTGAGCCCCGAAACTGTCGAAGCCAAGGCCCGAGAACCTAAACCCCCAAACCTCTCAAACCCTAAGCCCTAAACCCCTAAACCCTCACCCCAATCGCCTAAACTCGAAACCCCTAACCCCCCCCCCCCTCCCCAAAAAAAAACCTGAAGCCCCAACATGGGGGTTTCCGAGAGTAGGGATACCTTATTGGGGTCCTCAGTATAAGGGAATCCTACTATTGGGGATCTATATCAGGGGGTCCCTAAACCCTAAAACCTAAACCCTAAACCCTAAACCCCAAACCCCAAACCCTAAACCCTAAACCCTAAACCCTGAACCCTGAACCCTGAACCCTAAAGGGCGTCCCCTATGTTCGTAAAACCCCCCATCTGGGAGCGCAGCTCGAGTCGGGCACCAGCTGCCGCAGGGAGCAGGAGAGGGTGCCGGCCTGGCGCAACTCCGCTGGCTTTCTGGGGCTTAGGGTTTTTGTTTGGGCCTTTTTGGGGTTTAGGGTTCAAGGTTTTTAGGCTTAGTGTTTTTAGGTCTTAGGGTTTAGGCCTGGCGCAACTCGCTGGCTCCCGAGAGTTTAGTTCTTTTTGTGGGGGGGGGGGGGGGGGGGGGTAGGGCTGAGGGTATTTTGAGGTTCAGGGTGTTTAGTTGTTAGGGGTTTAGGGTTTTAAGGTTTAGGATGTTTAGTTTTTAGGGTTTAGGGCCCACAAGTATCCTAAGTATCCTAGGAAAGGGAAGTTTTTGGTCTTTGGGATGGGTTTCCACTCATCTAGGACCAATAAAGGAGGGGTTCGCTCTATAGTTTCTGACAACTCCCGCTCAAGTGCATTGGCTTCGGGCCGAGGATGCACCGGCTTTTGGCATTTCTTTTGGCTCACTTGCAAGCATGTGCTGCAGAACACCCACACACCCTTTCTGGATTGCTGTCATGCCATTTGCCTGTTTTGCACCTAGAGCTTTACACCCCCAGTGAGTTTCCATGTTTCACAGCCAAAAGGTATGTTTTCTTTCCTCAAAGCATTCGTACACTGTCTTCTTTGCCTACGGCAAGCAGAATCACGGTAGCCAAGGCTCGGTCTGCGCCAAGCCTGCCAGTGGCCTGTCCTCTGTGATCTGATGTTGTGAAATGTGGCACTTGCCTCACAGTTTTGCCTGAAGCTCTTCTCCAGCCTGTTCTCTTGCAGATCATCTTCAAGTAGCCAGCATCCCAGGGTCTGTTGAGGGAGACAGCAATCTGGGTCCACTTTATCTTGTGGACTTCTCTCTGACCGAAGGTTGGATAGCACTCTTCTGCTGTCATCCCACGTGCTGTCGTGAGCTGATTGATGGCCCTGTCCTCGGGAAGAGTCGTGGCACACAAGTTGGCAGGCTCCCGTCGAGCACCCCGTTGTCGCAGGAGCCGTTGTCACATGACGCAGAGTACTGGCCCGGGTCGCCTGCCCAAATTTTCATGCTCACCTTGAGGGCCCCATGCTGCTCCAGCCACTTCTCTTTTGCAGGCACTCTTGTGTACTTGCAGGCGACGCCGAAGTTCTGGCACAACCTGGCCCAATCACACAATTTGTACGATGGTGCTGCCATCTCAATGGCATCCCTCGGGAAGAAAAACAAGCCAGAGACTTGGGCATTCTGCAGCACTTCATAAAGCTGGCCGAAAAGCTCCTCAAGAGATACTTCTTTGACCCACACATGTTGCGTGGTGGACTCGGATTTCTCTTCCAGCTCTTCAAAGAGCGCCCGCACACTTCGTTCACATCGTTCACGCACTATTATTAAATTCACGCGTGAACTTGTAATTTAATAATATTGCGCTCACGTGTTCACTCCGTTCACACTATTATTCATATTATCCCAGACGTAGAGACAGTACTAATACTAATGGTGAATCTACTGGAGACGGCGGTGTGGGGGCTTTTGGTCAATAACTGTGCGGTCACGAGGTTAATGGTGGTTAAGGTGGAATGAACGTAGTGAAACAAGACCAAAAGACAGGATTCATCACAGAGTTTCCTATAGAATTAGTGCGTGGTCCAGTTGTTTCCACTTCGTTCGTATAATTCGTGCGGCTTTCACTGCCATGTCTGAGGCTGCTGGGCTCCAATGCCAAACCTCATTTCAATCCTGATGCCGCCTAAATTGGCTTCGGTGCTGTAGAGGTGGTCCAAGAGAGCCTGGAACTTGGCCAGCTGTTCGGTGAACCATTTGCTACTGCTGTTCGCAGGTGGCTGAGGCCAAGGCGTACCGACTGCCTCGGAGTAATGAACCCTGGGGCCAGGATGGATGGTGACTTTCTAGTCAACCCGAGTTGCATTTTCCCTCCAATTTGCAAGCCTCCAAATCCTTGCCCAGCCTTCCCGAGCAGACTGTAGTTGGGGATGCCATATCTTCGTATTCAGGGAATCTCATGTAAAGTTCTCATAGGGAAGACAGGAACTGGCTTATATTGATTCTCTCTTGTGTGCCATTGTCGATCTGCTTTTGGTTCCAGAAGTTGGTAGGGGAGGGGGAAGGGGAAGGGGGATGGAAGGGGGGGGGGGGAGGGGAGGGGGGGGGGGGGGGGGGGGAGGGGGGGGAGGGGGGGGGGGTGGGGGGGGGGGGGAGGGGGGGGGGGAGGGGGGGGGGAGGGGGGGGGGGGAGGGGGGGGGGGGGGCAAGCCCAAACTCTAGTCTATGCAAATTAAGCCCTAGGCCCCTGCTAATAATTGATTTCTCCACCCCACACCCTAACCCTAAACCCACCCTACACCCTACACCCTCTAGACCCTAAACCCACACTAACTTATAAGTGGGTGAAAAGTACAGTTAACGGTTAACCCCTTCCCCCTTTTATTAAACGCCCCCCCCCCCCCCCCCCCCCACAAAAAAAAAACACACCACACACAACACACACACTTTCCGGAAAATCCTGCCGAAACCGACCCCGCCTTTGAAACCCTATTCCGAATTGCGGGGGGGGGGGGGGGGGGGGGGGGGGGGGGGGGGTTCAGGGCTTTACTTAAACCCTCCAAAGCCTGAAGCCTGCACCCTAAATACCCTTTGGACCCCAAACGTGAGATTTGGAGAGAAAGGGGGGGCCTAAACCCTAAACCCTTGTTAGGGGGAAGGGATTAATGAGTACCATGAACATCCAAGTACCTCAACCCCAAGGCTGCCCCAAGGCCGGGGGACTCATGCTCAGACGTGGGGTTTCCATATGTAGGGGCTAGAGGAAGTTTAAGCCTCCAGCCCTGAATCCTATGCACCCTTAAGGGTTTTGGGTTTAGGAGCTTGAAGTTTGGGGCTTGCGGCCAGAGGTTTGGGAGGCTCAACCTTCCATCCCAAACTGCGGGAGAAAGAACGAAAGCCCCGAACAGGGGACTCCCGTGGGTTTTGGCAGCAGAGCTAGTTTAGGGTTTAGGTATTGGGCTTATTAGGGTTATTGTTACTGGCTAGGGCTACGAGGGCTAGTGGAGTTAATTGCCAATTGCTAGGGCTACTGCGCTTGAAAGTGTTATTGCGGGTGTCGGGTGTATGGTTATTGGGACGATTAGGATTCTTGGATGTCAGTGCTATAGCCAACTGTAGTTATTTTGATGGCTGGTATATACTCTCCCCCATGAGAAAGCCGTCAAGAGGCGAAGCATTTGTTGAGCCTTCCAGCAATTTCAGTAGAAGAGCGAAAAGAGCCACTGTCTGTAGGCTTTCGGGCTTGTTTGTGCAGCAGCCGACTTAACCATACAAACCGCACCATGTTCTGTTCTGCACTTTAGCCCTGTACGTAGTACCCCTTTGCCCTTTGTAGATGTTGCGCCCCTTCATGCTAACCCTAAACCCTAAACCCTAAACCCTAAACCCTAAACCCTAAACCCTAAACCCTAAACCCTAAACCCTAAACCCTAAACCCTGCAGCAGGGGGTTGCCTAGACGTCTTCGCTTGGGCCCTGGGGAAAGTTTGCTAAAGCTGTCAGAAGAGTTGAAACGGTCATGAAAGGTCCCACAGGAGAAAAAGCCAAGATGGGAATCCCTAAACCCTAAACCCTAAACCCTAAACCCTAAACCCTAAAACCTAAACCTAAACCCTAAACCCTAGACTTTTTTTTTCAGCAGCCGCAGTTGGAGCAGAGCGGCAGCACTTCAAGCAGAGCTGACGTTCGGAGGCAGACTTTGTGCTGCACAGCGGACTGCTTCAAGGTGTCCAGGCTGCACCTGGGTTCCGTGGAGAAGGGTTTAGGGTTTTGGGGTTTAGGGTTTATAGGGTTTAGGGTTTGGGGTTTAGGGTTTAGGGTTTTGGGGTTTAGGGTTCAGGGTTTAGGGTCTAGGGTACAATATTGTAGGGTTTCGCAATAGCTTTGAAAGGGATCGCCGCCCCCAAGAAGAAAGCGGAGACGAGGGTAACTGCAACCCTAAACCCTAAACCCTGAACCCTAAACCCTAAACCCTAAACCCTAAACCCTCAACCCTAAACCGCATGAGGGCATCCCAGGCTCTCGGTGCAAGCTGCTGTGCCCAGGGTGAGATGTCCTAGGATGGCCCTTCTAGGGTTTAGGGTTTAGGGTTTAGGGTTTAGGGTTTAGGGCTTAGGGTTTAGGGTTCTATGAAACCCTCTGTGAAAAGAGGTCCGCTAACTATGATCCTCTTGAACCCAAGAAGGGAAGACGCAAGTTTCGGGGTTTAGGGTTTAGGGTTTAGGGTTTAGGGTTTAGGGTTTAGGGTAGACGCAAGTTTTGGGAAAAACTTCCCTCAAGGGCCAGGTGTCTCAGCGATTGGTTGCCGAGCAGTGCGAGCAGGCTCTGAGTGAAGCGATCGGCCAGCAGAGCATCCCCCTCCTCAAGCATCGGTGCGAGCCTGGGAGGGCCCCACTTTTTAGGGTTTAGGGTTTGGGGTTTAGGGTTTAGGGTAAGTTTAGGGTTTAGGGTTTAGGGTTTAGGGTTTAGGGTTTGGGGTTTAGGGTTTAGGGTAAGTTTAGGGAGTTGAGGGCTTAGGGTCGCAGCAAGACAGTTTAAGCAGCCGAAGCCCCCTGCAAACACCTTGAAGAACCTGGACCCGCTTTGAACCCGAATGAATCGAGAACGCACTATCCCAAAACTAGGATGGCCCTTAAAACCCTCAGAAAATATGCCTGAAAATAATCCTCTTGAACCCAATCAATAGAGGGAAAATACAAAATATCCCAAGGCCCTACCTCGGAAACCCTACCGAGGAGCTGGAAGACCCTAAACCCTAAACCCTAAACCCTAAACCCTAAACCCTAAACCCTAAACCCTAAACCCTAAACCCTACCGGGGAGCTGGAAGTCCAACGCCAGCGACTTCAGTTGCGATCCTTTGAGGCCTGCCAGAAAGTTCAGCATCTGCGCGCTCGTCACCTGGGCGGGCCCTTGAAACCTAGGGTTTAGGGTTTAGGGTTTAGGGTTTAAAGTTTTAGGTTTAGGGTTTAGGGTTTAGGGTTTCCTACGTGGGGGTTTCCGAAATCAGGGTACCTTATTGGGTCCCTATCATACGGGAATGCTACTATTCGGGGTCTATTTTAGGGGTCCCCAATGTTCGTAAACCCTCAAATAGGATCCTCTGAAGCCCGGTCAGGGAAAACATGAGCCCTAAACCCTAAACCCTAAACCCTAAACTATCCCAAAAGGGTCTACCTAGCCACGTTCTCCGAGTGAAGGATACAGAGAGTCAAGCCCGTGATGGCATCCCGGGCAACTTGCTTGGCCAGCGCAGACAGGGAAGAACTGTTGGACCTGGACTCCCCCTTAGAACCCCAAACCCCAAACCCTAAACCCTAAACCCCAAACCCTAAACCCTAAACCCTAAACCCTAAACCTTACTACAAATAAAATAATACCCTCTTGGGTTTTATATAAACAAAAATAAAAAAGAAGATTCCCAAAGGGGGGTATAGGGACAGGTGGTGCAGGGAGAGCATGCAGCAGTTCGACGGCCAGGTCATGTGCGGCACTATGCCAGAGAGCACTTCGGATGCTGATGAGGAAACCTCGGTTAGGGTTTTAGGGTTTAGGGTTTAGGGTTTAGGGTTTAGGGTTTAGGGTTTAGGGTTTAGGGTTTAGGGTTCATTGAATTTTAAGTACTTAGGTACCCTTAAAAATGCAAAATGTTACCCCCCCCCCCCCCTCCCCCCAAGATGACAAGGAAACGGCCTGGAGGGACAGGTGCCGAAGCGGGAATGAGTTCATGCACCGCTGCAGAGAAGCCCTGAAGGCTTCTTGCACCTTGGTCATGTGCGGCGGTTCCCAAAATTGGGGTCCTAAGCCCTAAGAACCCTATTTTTGGGGTACAATAAAATGTCAGAGAGATACCCCAAAAGGGACCACAACTTAGAGAAGTGACCGAGTGACCATTTAGGACTTTAGGACTGTGGGGCGTTCGGGACTGTTTGTGGTGGTGACAGGCAGCTGTTCTCTCTACAGCTTCGCCATGTTCAGCAATGTGGCTACCCCAGGTTTAAGGGTACAGTAGCTAAATGCAGGGTGAAACTCGGGAATGCTAGAAGTAGGCTTAACACCAGGGCTGTTCGTGGCCCAAACCCAAACTGCAAGTTACCCACTCAGAACTACCCACTGTTTGCTTCAGAACCCCCCCAAAAATCGAATGAGACTCCGTGTATTGCCCTTTTAAGGAGGAAAAGTATTGAGTTTCTTGGGGGTTCTTAAGCAACTAGTAGAAAAGAGGCACGGGCTTCTGCGCGTGAACGTCGAAGCTGAGGCTTCTCAAGGCTGGGAGGCATCCCGCACACTTCGCCAGCGTGTCCAAGATCGAAGTGCCGGCTGGATCCGCTGTACTGTTCAGGGCCTTGGTGGCTGCTAGCCCAGTAGCTATAGTAGAACAAGGCTACCCTTTCTAAGGCCCTAAACCCTAAACCCTAAACCCTAAACCCTAAACCCCTAAACCCTAAACCCTAAACCCCTAAACCCTAAACCCTAAAGCCTAAACCCTAAACTACTCTTGATGCGGGAGCCTTGAACCCAAACAAAAAAGGAAAAGGAGTACCAACTCGGTTACCAAGGGGCAATATGCAGCCTCCGTAGCAGCTTCAGAGAGGGCAGCACCTTAACCTGCGGTATAGGGCTTAGGGCTGAGGGTTTAGGTTAAGTTTTTCGGCTTTAGGGGCTTCGGGTTTAGGATTCGAAGACTTGAGAAACCGACATGCTCGGTTTTTTGTGCAAGTTGCGATGGAATCAGGGGCTAGAATTCATGTTAAAAAATTGCCGTTTAGACTATGCCCCAAAATGTCCCCCCCAAAAAAGCGCTGAACCCTGAACTCGAAACCCCAAACCTTCAACCCTAAACCCCTAGGCCCCTTGGTAGGCACTGCCCCCAAGTTGCTGTTTCCTCCGGCCAGGTCTGCTGATTGGGCGAGGGCCAAGCCTGCAGCCTGCCACATCAGAGTTTCCACTGTTGAAGATGTAGGGTTTAGGGTTTAGGGTTTAGGGTTTAGGGTTCGGGGTTTAGGGTTGAGGGTTGGTCGTGACATAGCGCAGAAGCTGTGAATCTTCATGAACTGCGAAGAGGCACGGCCCGATTGTGGAGGTCCATCTAACACTTTGAACCCCACCCCTCTCCGTCTCAGGCCCTAAAGTATTCCCTAAACCCTAAACCCTAAACCCTAAACCCTAAGAGTCCATGTACCTCATTATGATATACTTTGGCCCCAAAGTCCCTATATAGGGAAGTACTTTAAGGCCCAAGTATTCCCTATTTAGGTACATGAACCCTCAGGGTAGAGTTTAGGCCTACAGTTTAAAACTCAAGTCAATTGCCTAGCTCCAAACAAGCTGGTTAGTTTTTAGGTTCTAGGGTGAACACCAAATACCCCGACCCACTTGAGCTCGACAAAGGCCCCGCAAGCCCCAATACCTAAGCCCAAAAACCCCAAAACGTCAACTCCTGGTTTAGGACTGATAACTTAGCTCTAAGGGCCCATGTACCTAAATAGGGACTACTTGGGCCTTAAAGTACTTGCTATAAAGTATTGAAAAAAAAGGTACATGGGCCCTTAGATTAGGGTTTAGGGTCCTGTGGGCCCTCTTGAGGCCAAGCGGCTCTAAACTCACCAGTGCAGGGCTTTGCCGTGCCACGTGCCGTATGATCGGCACCCACAGCCTGGGCTGAGTACATGAACCCGAAAGGAGTTCAGGGTTCAGGGACTAGGGCTTATTGATTATAACCCTAAACCCTAAACCCTAAACCCTAAACCCTAAACCCTAAACCCTAAACCCTAAACCCTAGCATGGCCCCAAAACTGGTGTTCGTTTGCTGTGCATGGTGCCTTCGGTCGCCACCGCCGCCGATCATGAGCCTTCGCAGCTTCCCAAAGTTGCCCAGGAGCCAGCCGACACACACCTGGGTTTAGGGTTTAGGGTTTAGGGTTTAGGGTTTAGGGTTTAGGGTTTAGGGTTTGGGGTTGAGGGTCTGCGGTTTTGGGTTTAGGGTTCAGGGTTCTTTAGGAATCCTGTTCAATGGGTTCGGGTGCAGGGTTGAGGGTTTGGGGTTCACGGTTTCGGGTTTAGTATGACCTTAAGAATACACACAGCTAGCTTTAGGGTTCTTGAGGAATCTTGTTCATTGCGTTCTGTAAGGTTTAGGGTTAGGGTTCAGGGTTTCGGGTGTAGTGTGACCTTGAGAATCCCGGCACCTACATTTTTCTTGTAGGTTGCCTAAAACTCTACAAGGCTTTTTGTGATAGCCAACAACAAGCAGGTCTTGGGTTCTTAAGGCAGGGTTCAAGGTTTGTAGGGTTCATTGTCTAGGGCGGGGTCCTCTTCATGTGACCTCTTGGGGATTCACGGCACTATCAGGACTAAATGCCCTCTTAATGGTGCGAAAGGGTGGAGGGTCGGTGTAACCATGTGTGTAACCCAGGCGGCAGGGCCAGTCTAAAGAAATGACCCTAAACCCTAAACCCTAACGCCAAGGGACGTTGTAGTGGTTCTGCCTCTGTCTGTCCAATTCCGGGTCGTTGTCCTCATCGGCCCCACCACAGGCAGCATAGAGCTCGATTTCAACAACCTCACCCCTCTCGATACATGGCAGACATTCGACTACCCGCAGGGGATCAAGTTCCACAGAAGGAGGCACGAAAACGCCGTAGTCGATGATCAGCCGTGGTACCCTCAGCAGGCCACTAGGTGCGACGCAGGAAGCCCGCACAAACCTGCTGGCGAAGCTTGTCACGGCCCTAAACCCTAAACCCTAAACCCTACACCCTAAACCCTAAACCCCAAACCCTAAAACCCTAAGCCCTAAAAGCACGAACCTGCTGGTGAAGCTTGTCACCGCAATGCACACAGGATCCAGCATCCACAGGACCTGCTCCCAGAGGTGCAGGGTTCCAAACGTCATCTTGCACGGCCATGCCTCCATCTCTAAAGAACTTTTGGGGTTTAGGGTTTAGGATTTAGGGTTTAGGGTTTAGGGTTCTACTATGTGCTTAAGGGCCCCCCCCCCCCCACAAAATATGAGATAAGAGTCCCTATATTGCCCTTCCTTAATGTTTTTTTAAAAGAGGCCCCCCCCCCCCCAAAAAAAAAAAAAAAGAAATGAGAAAATAATCCCTATATGGCCCTTATAGGGAAGAATGTTTTGCTTATTTCGGGGGGGGGATCTTAAGCAAATTGTAGACCCTAAACCCTAAACCCTAAACCCTAAACCCTAAACCCTAAACCTAAATGACCCCCACGTAACTGGAGCCAGACACCATGGCGCAGTACAATCGAGGTGGGGCCAAGGACCTGAAGAAAAGGAGGTTGGGGCACAAGGGCCTAATAGGGTTTAGGGTTTAGGGTTTAGGGTTTAGGGTTTAGGGTTTAGGGTTTAGGGTTTAGGGCCACTGGGGTCTAAGAGGTTTGTAGAACTCAAGGTAAAAGCCCTAGACAATTCCGGTTAAGGATACCTGGACTTCCAGGGTGATGTTTGAGCTGGAGTAGCCCTCAACCCGATGCCCCAAGCCCAGGCTACTAGACTCCAAGCACTCGAGAACCCTAAACCCTAAACCCTAAACCCTAAACCCTAAACCCTAAACCCTAAACCCTAAACCCTAAACCCTAAACCCTAAGCCCTAAGCCCTAAGCCCTAAGCCCCAAGCCCAGGCTACTAGACTCCAAGCACTCGAGAGTGGGAAGGGAGGGCGAGGGCGGGGGGGGGGGGGGAATAACCAGAGATTGGAATCCTAAACCCCAAACCCTAAACCCTAAACCCTAAACCCTAAATCCCGAAGTCGATCCCTAAACCTGGAAGTAGGCTCTAAGTACCCCGGACCTCAGAGTAGATCGGGGGGTGGCAAGGTTGGTTGCGTATGTTGGTTGAGGGCTTGTAAGGCTCAGGTTGCTGCAAGGGTGCAAGGGCACGATGGGGTTTAGGGTTTAGGGTCTAGGGTTTAGGGTTTAGGGTTTAGGGATTTAGGGCTTCGGGTTTAGATTTTAGGGAATGAAGAAGCCATCCTTCCCCTTGGTAGCCTTTGTTCAGGCCCTTGCTGGTGCATGTCTCTGTCTGGCTGCCTTGCTTTAAAACCCTAAACCCTGGACCTTAAACCCTAAACTGTCGACACCACGGTCAGAGTCGGCCCATCTTGTACCAGGATGGCCCCTAAAGCCAATAAGGGAAGGGTTTAGGGGTTAGGGGTCAGGGTTTAGGGTAAATATAAACCTATCCCAAGGGGGCCGTACGACTCAGATTCGTAGCGCTCCCAAAACGGAATCCCCCTCCGTTCAACAAGCTTCATGGCTGCCCTTTTAGGGTGTAGGTTTAGGGTTTAGGGTTTAGGGTTTAGGATTTAGGGGTTTAGGGGTTTAGGGTTTAGGGTTTAGGGTTTAGGGTTTAGGGTTTAGGGTTTAGGGTTTAGCTCCAAGAGGCTTGCAATAGTGCCAAGGAGTAATGGTCAGAGTCCTGCTAAAGCTCTGACACCCAGAACCAGCAAAGCCTCAAGGGTGTAAGCCCGAAAGCAGAGTCAACCAAACACCCTGAGCCCTTCACCCCATGAGCCGAAGCCTGCAAATAACTTAGTAGCCCTAAACCCTAAACCCTAAACCCTAAACCCTAGTAACTTGGAAGACCTTGCTGTGCCTTGTTGGCGTGTTCAGCTGCATGGACGAGGTGCCAGCGGCCGTCCTTCGGGCGTCGTTTAGGGGGTTGAGGAGTTGTAGGGGTTTAGGGTTTAGGGTTTAGGGTAGTTAGAGGTTTAGGGTTTAGGGTTTAGGGTTTAGGGGTTTAGGGGTTTAGGGGTTTAGGGGTTTAGGGGTTTAGGGTTTAGGGGTTTAGGGTTTGAGGTCACTAAAGTTGAGTATTTAGGGTATGTAGCGGTTTAGGGTGTTACGATGCTGTTGATATCTACGTTTATATTGTCATTATCAGTATTGATATTATGATGATGATTATGACGATTAAGATCTTTTGATTGTTTTGATTATTTTGATTGTTCGGACTATTCTGATTGCCATTGTGACTATGAATTGTTGGTATTAGGATTATTGTTACTATCAGTATTATATAGATGGATTGTTTGTTCATCTTTTCCTTTGTTGGTGGGTGGGTTGAGATTTAGGAGTTTAGGAAATATACGGGGTAAGGGTTTAGGGTTTAAAGGTTTAGGAGCTTAGGGTAAGTTTAGAGGCGGTGTTTTTTTCTGCTGAGGCTTCTCCACATTGAGCCCCAGAAGTTAGCAAACCCTGAAGCACTAAAGCTCTAAAACCCTCAACCCCATCTCTACGATCCTTCTTGGGGCTTAGAGTAGTTCTAGCCCTCTCAATACCTGAAGGGTTTCAAGAGGCCATGGGGTTTACGGAAAAAATGGTTTTTTTGGGGGGCTGCAAGGGTAGCCCTTAACCCTAAACCGTAAAAAACCCTAAGGCCTAAACGCGAAACCCTAAACCGTAAAGAACCCTAAAAATCCCTAAAACCTAAACGCGAAACCCTAAACCCTAAACGTGCATCCTTCTCCAGCTCGACACGGTACTGCCAAGCCTGGCAGGAGATCCGGCGCCCGCGCTGCAGGGAGCGACATGATGTAGGAATGTAGGTTTATATTTCCTGTATCCGCAAAAGGACACTCAGCATATACACTCACCAACTTTAAAAAAGGAACCTTATACACACTCACCAATAACAGTAAAAAAAAATGTATATATATATATATATATAAACCCTACGTCACATCGTGCTGTAGGGACTACGGCGGCCGAGCGCCCGTATCGGACTCGGGGCACATCCTTCTTCCCCTGAGGGTTCATGTACCTAAGTAGGGGAGTACTTGGGCCTTAAAGTACTTCCTATTTAGGGACTTTGGGGCCCAGGTATAGAAGAATGATGTACATGGACCCTTAGGGTTACCTCAAGCCCTGATACCCAAAACCGGTCCCGGCAACAGCCTCTCACTTAAATCCTAGCACCAAAACGTGAGGGTAGTGTCTAGGGAGTCGGCTGTTGCCAGGTCTTCGGTGAAGATTCTGACGTCCCAGGTCTCTTACACCCAGCGCACGATACGCAAAAGGAGCTGCACTGTCAAAAGCTCAGCACAGCTTGCTACAAACAAATAACTTCTGCGAAACACTGGCGGTTGTGCCTGTGCCAACAATAAACTGTGCTTCAATATTCCTTCGGGTCCGATTCGGATGTGAACAAGTGAAATGCAATTCCTCTGGAGGCTTCGATGTGCGAGTGCGCAGGTGGTACGCGAGAACCAGTAGCAGAAGCCTCGTGAGTTCCGCTTGCTTCTCCGCATAGGGCTGATATCGTGTCATTTCCGTTCGGGGGTGTAGGGTTGAGGGTTTATGGTTTAGAGTTTTAGCCCTAAACCCTAAACCCTAAACCCCAAACCCTAAACCCCAAACCCTAAACCCTAAACCCGACTACAAAAACCGACCGATTGGAGGCCTTCACCTTGGCGACGCTGACGAGGGCCTCTGCACGGCTGGAAGCTTCAGTCGGTTCCGAGCCATAGGCCGGCCCCGTATTATGGACAAAATAATATACATGTATACTTATATATATATATATATATTATATACATATCTCTCTCTCGATATATATATATATGAAAATATTTCTGTCTGTATAAGCAAACATGTGTTGTAGAAATATTAGTGATGACAATGATAAAGGTATTAAACAACCATACCATAGAACAATCACAAAATAGTGTGCTACTGCATATACAGAACAATAGTCGTCTGCTCTGGCACGGCATTTTATTAACAGAAGAAGTACACAGTATACTAGATACTATATGGTCACTTCTCCAAACTATGGTCCCTTTTGGGGTAACTTTTATCACGCAGCCCCTCTTAGTTAGGGTACCCAAAAAGGGACAAACATTGAGAACTGACCATATACATATGCCATATGAAGCATAAGGACTTTGGGGGGGAGCTCCCTTGCTTTGGGCTCGGGCTCGTGCAAGACGTGAGACTCCAGTACCCTTTAGTCAAAGACATACACCTCAATTCGTGTGAGAACCCCGCGTTAGGGCTTAGGGTTTAGGGCTTAGGGCTTAGGGCTCAGGGCTTAGGGTTTAGGGCTCAGGGTTTAGGGTTAAACGCTACGCCCTAGTATAAGTTAAGGGTGTCTTCCATATTCAAGGGCGTATTCGTATTAGGCTCTTCGGAGAGAGATCAGCCCTTAGTGCTGCCGCCAGCCTTCTATAAACGTCCAGGACGGTTTAGGGTTTAGGGTTTAGGGCTTGGGGTTTAGGGTTTAGGCCCCTAATAAAGCAAAACCCTCAAGCCACATCTGATACAACAAGCTCCGGAGTCCTTAGAGTTGTTCGGACTCTTGTGGCGAGTTGCCACAAACGTGAGTGCCAGGTTTAGGATTTGGGGAGTTTACGAAGATAAGGGAGCCCCAAAATAGACCCCAAAATAGTAGGATGCCCCTCAGTTAGGAAAAACCCCCCATTGAGGGTTGAGGGCTGAAGATGGTCCATTGCCTCAGGCCCCTTGCTTCACCCGCACAAATGGCTGTGCAGCTTTCTTGCCGCTGCAAAATCCAGTGAACGAATCCACACGTCATTCAGACAAAAGGTCTTCAATCCTTTAAACAAAAGGCCCCTGAAGCATCTTAAGGACCTCAATCCATATACTAGGTTGCCCAGTATCCTAGGATTAAAAAGGGTGCCCTTCTTTAAAGGGGTTTATCAGGGAACCTACACCCCCAAAGAAGGGAAAAAGGGTAGTACTGGGCATCCTAGTATAAAGCCACAGGTGCGCCCCTACATCCACATGACAACATCCGAGGGCTTCGAAGACGTGACGAGTCTCGGCTCTGAATGGGGCTTGGTCATAATACCAAATCCCCCAGAAACCTGAACCCTGAAGCCCTAAACTCCGAGGGGAAGTACATGGTCCCTTCATCGTACATACCCCTTATGGAGGTAAGAGGCCACATTGAAAGGCCGATGTAACTACCCTTAGATAAACCCTACACCCCCAGCCCTAAACCCTAAACCCTAAACCCTAAACCCTAAACCCCAAGCCCTAAGCCGTGAACCCGAGACCCGCAGCTCGCCTCCCAGCTCACTTCGGCTTCTGTGAAGTTCGCTCGGCTCGGCACAATCCCTCGGTTCACGAAGAGGTGTGGCGGCGTAGGGTTTAGGGTTTAGGGTTCAGGGTTCAGGGTTTAGGGTTTAGGGTTTAGGAATTAGGGTTTAGGGTTTAGGGTTTAGGGTTTAGGGTTCGGGGTTCGGGGTTTGGGGTTTGGGGTGTAGGGGATGCTGCAAACGGTTTGGGGTGCAAGCTTGTTGGGGTTTGTGATTTGCAAACAGTTTAAGATTCGATCAGGACTACATGCAACTCTTTTCTTTTGTAAACGCTAAACCCTAAACCCTAAACCCCAAACCCTAAACCCTAAACCCTTCTCGTTTTCGTGCCTAGCCGAGGGCCTAGACAGCTGTTGGCCTATGCGTATGTCCTCTGAGCGCCCAGCTCATCTTGGGAGGCTCCTCCGCACAAGAGAGGGTCTTTCGGGATCCGGGTTAGGGTTTAGGGTTTAGGGTTTAGGGTTTAGGGTTTAGGGTTTAGGGTTTAGGGTTTAGGGTTTAGGGTTTAGGGTTTAGGGTTTAGGGTTTAGGGTTTAGGGTTGAGGGGTTAGGGTTGAGGGTTGAGGGTTGAGGGTTGAGGGTTTAGGGTTTAGGGATCAGGGTTTAGGTTTTAGGTTTTAGGGCTTAGGGCGCTTCGTGTAGATATGGGTGTCTGAGTCTAAGCCATCGGAACTTGTCGGGGTTCCTAGTGCAATACGGGTTCTTGAAAAACCCTCAGCCCCCAACCCGAAGCCCTAAACTGGACTCGGGGGGACAGGGCTGCAAAGCAAGCTTTTCAGTATCTTAGGGGGGTGGCTTGAGGCCTAACATACCCCAGAGCTCTGCAAACGCCGAAGCTCCTATACTCAACCCTTCACTCCTATTGCGGTTTAGGGGCTGGGGTTTAGGGTTTAGGGCCCTAGATTCAACACTCCGAGAAGTACTAAACTCCTCCCATCCTAAACCCTAGACCCGAAGCCCCAAAGCCTAAACCGAAACCCTCGGCCCTCAACCCTCAACCCTAGCCCTAAACCCGAAAGCACCGGTCCTGCAGTGGCGAGCCAAGTTCATTCAACAAGGGGGTATGAAGCTCCTAGAATAATCCCTAAACCCTAAGCCCGAAACCCTGAAACCTTAAAATCCCTCCTTTTCATTGAGGGGGTAAAACGCTCCTGGAAGTAGGCCTAAAACCTAAACCGTAAACCCCGAAACCCGCAAATTCCTTGCTTCCCGCAAAGGGCACCGCTGCCCTCCACTTCCTCACATCCCCCGGTCATCACTCGAGGCACGCTTCCCAGTCGCCCCGGTCGTGCTCGCCTAAACCCTGAACCCTAAACCCTAAACCCTGAACCCTAAACCCTAAACCCTAAACCCTAAACCCTCATGCTCTTCCAGCTGGCCTGCTGGGCCTTTTCTGGAAGCCGACCGGACTCCCTTTGATCCTCTCGCCAGGGTCTCGCCCACCAAGCCTCTGGAGGCGACGGGCGGCAATGACACTGACCACTTCTTCGGCCTGTTCCTCATGCCAAGTCTTCTTGCGGTTTAGGGCATAGGGTTTAGGGTTTAGGGTTTGCAGTTGTCCTTGACAGCATAGAACAGCTCCTTGGATGTAAAGAAGATTCGAAAGACACCCTAAGCCCTAAACCCTAAACCCAAAACCCTAAACCCCTAAACCCCTAAACCCCTAAACCCCTAAACCCCTAAACCCCTAAACCCTAAACCCTAAACCCCTAAACCCCAAAACCCTAACCCTAACCCCTAAACCCCAAACCCTAACCCTAAACCCTAAACCCTAAACCCTAAACCCTAAACCCTGAAGCCCCCGGTCCTGTGCTGGGAGGCCAACTTGGCACTCGGCTGGCAGGCTCCAGCTGCTCCAGGCGGAGGCCTCATTAGGGCTTAGGATGTGGGTTTAGGGGGTTTAGGGTTTAGGGTTTAGGGTTTAGGGTTTAGGGTTTAGGGTTTAGGGTTTAGGGTTTAGGGTTTAGGGCGAGTTAGAGTCAGGCGTAGTCAGGTTTCAAGATGTTTCAAGGGCTTGGGGTGTATCATGGGTTTCCCTACTACCCCCCTCTATACTACCCTGCAAAAGGCTCCCCCCTCGATTAACCGTAATTAGGCCCAATTTTCCCTAAACAGCCTTAACTTTGGTGGGGGAAACCTAGGCAAGGTAGTGTAGTAGCGGAACCCATGAGTACAGGTTGAGGGTTGGTTTAGGGTTGAGGGCACGCGCTCTTCCGGGGCATGGATGTTGGGAGCGAAGGGCGGTAGGCGAACTCGGGCGCAGGTGTCCCATTTTCAGTTACGAATTCTGGGCTCTAAGCTGTACAGCTTTTGGGGTCTTCAGGGGTTCTCCATCTCTGTTGTGGCCCTTTGTTTGCCTCTACCTCTTTACGTCCCGATTTTAGCCTTTGGGCTGATTGCAGCAACCACTTCCCGAAATCGCCCTAGCCCCTTCTGCCGTCAAAGACATAGGGGAAACTCAATAACAGCCCAAACAGAAGCTCAACCTGGAATCTATGAAGTTTATGAAGCTCGACCTAACATTGACTCTAATGCCCTGGCCCTGGCTTTTGCTGGCGCGGATAATCCACGCGACGCTGGGCAGTGTCAGGAGCATGATGGCTCAAACTCTTTGGGAACAGTTGGCCTGATGCCCTGACCACGCCAAGTGGATCTTGATTAGGAACCGTTCTAGGGTGCGTTTGCCGCATGTGCGGCCATTGACCTTCCGCGACAAGCGGGCCACCTGGCCGACAAATTTCCCCGCGGCCTCACAAAGGTGAACCCACATATCAACTGCTGGCTTAAACACACAGCAGTGTGTTTGAAGGAATGAAGACTGGGTTCGAAGTGATACTGTGGAAGCTTCATGGCAAAGGACTCAGCAGCAAGAAATGAGTAGGCGGAGCAAAACAGCTTCGTGGCGTCCATTGCTTTCTTAGCCTCTCCACGGCTGAGCCACACACCTCCTCGGTGCACAAATCCCCAAAATAGTGACCCTGAAGCTCTCCGCCTATACCCTAATTGCGAACATCCCTGAACAGTTTTTTCGGGCTTGGGATATCTCCAGGCCTTCAAGCGCTTACTGTGTAGGTTGCTGAAGTCTTAGGCCCCTTGAAGCCCCCCCCCCCCCGCTCTGTCAGATAACCATCCCTTTAAGGACAACGCTCTCGTGAGCCCTAAGCAGTTTAGGGTTTAGAGGCTAGAGGTAGCCCTAACCCTAGACCCTAAACTCAAACCCGAAACCCTAAACCCCAAACAAAAACAGAAAGGGTACTAGCCCTAAACCCTAAACCCTAAATCCTAAACCCTAAACCCTAAACCTTAAGCCCTATACCCTAAACAAAACAGGAAGACCCCCTATGGAGACCGCTACAGGCGACTCCCCAGATTCAGGCCCCCGGCAAGACTGTAGCCTTGGTAGAAGGGCGATGATGTAGGGTTTAGGGTTTAGGGTTTAGGGTTTAGGCGTTAGGGTTTAGGGTTTAGGGCGTTAAAGTCAACCCCCATAAAATCTGTAAAGGAATCTCAAACGAACCCCCCAAACCCTAAACGCTTAGGGTGCAGGGTATCGGGTTTTCGGGCTTGGTAAAGCCGAAAACCCGTAAACCCTGAATCCTAAACTCGCCTGTAAAACCCCTGAAAACCGTAAACCCTAGACCCTATCAACCCTACATAAACCCTAAACCATAAACGCTAAGCCTAAAGCGTGTTCTTGGGAATTTCGGGAGCTTTTTGCGAAAGTGCCCACAGTTCCGGCAGCGAACGAGGAAAGAAAGCTTAGGGCTTATAATTACAGTTTAGAGTTTAGGACTTGGACCTAGATATGTACCGTCTTCAGGGTTGTACTTGCAGCCGCCCAAGTGGCCTACCTTATGAGTACACACCTTCACGTCGGGCGAGGAGTGGGCGCGGTGTTCAGGGTTTAGGGTTTAGGGTTTTGCAACCGACTGCACAAGACTCTTCACGATGCCTACATGGGCCTCTCGTATTTCCTTGGGGCCGTTGGCTGTTTAACGGCTGTAGCTCCAGGCATTATAATAAGGCATTACCCTAAAAACCCTAAACCCTAAACCCTAAACCCTAAACCCTAAACCCTCAACCCTAAAATACAACCCGAAGTCGCAACCATTCAGTTGTCTCTGTCACTGGGCCCAGAAACGCACGCGAAGTTCCACTCGCCGGTTCTCCCAGTCCTCGCAACCCTAAACCCTAAACCCTAAACCCTAAACCCTAAACCCTAAACCCTAAACCCTAAACCCTAAACCCTAAACCCTAAACCCTAAACCCTAAACCCTGAAACACGAACGGGGGGGGGGGGGGGGGTCGGGGGCTTAAAGCTACGGATGCCTGTGATGCCCTCTGGGACCCAGAGCGTGTTCGTCTCAGTTGAGGGTTGGGCAGCTACCACCACACCCGTGGCTGCACGAGTTTAGGGTTTAGGGTTTAGGGTGATTGTTTTTCTGAGGACCCCCTCCCCCCTCCCCCAACAATTCAGCGCCCTGTGGTGTACAGAATCTCTTCTGGGAAACTTGGGTAAAGCGTTCAGGGCTTCAGCAGGCTTGGGTAGACCCATACCCCAGGATTTCCGAGGCAGAACCAGAAAACCGGTCTGGCGAACCTGACCAAAATTCTAGGTGACGAGATTCTGTGCACTGTTAGGAGGCCGGACCCAAAGCCCTAAGACCTGAACCCCAAACCCCAAACCCTAAACCCTAAACCCTGAACCCCCCAAACCCTAAACCCTAAACCCTGAATCCCCAAACCCTAAACCCTAAACCCTATAATTTCAAATCCTATAACCCTAAACCCTAAACCCTGATATGCCACATCCTGACCGTCAGAAGCCCTCTGCGAAGGTTTAGGACTCAAGGCCTCTTGGGCTTGGACTCAAGGGTTTAGGGTTTAGGGTTTAGGGTTTGGGGGGTTTGGGGTTTAGGGATTGGGGTTTAGGGTTTAGGGCTCAAGGCAGGTGCCTCGCGAAGAGGAGGCGAGCGCACGACTCGATCTTCCTGCGTCGCAGCAGACATCATGGTACTTGGAGAGCCTTTTTGCGCCATGCATGCTTGTATATGTATATATGTGTCTATGTGCGTCTATACGTGTCTATACGTACGAATTCTGGAAAAAGGCATACACGTAGAATCAACTTTATACCCTCAACAAATGGGACACTGCCAAAAGACAGGTTCCGCAAGGTGCATATGTATAAGACAAGGTCAGACCACTTCCTAGGATTTGCGGGGGTACGAGTATCACTTGTAGGCCACATGGCCCATAAGCTTACTCCTAGATGGCAACTCAACCCTAAAGCCTAAAATGCAGCTGTCTCAGCCGGCAGGGTCCGGACCACATGCCATCTAGGCCATAATCACAGGTCTCGAAATCAGGGTCGCTTTTCTGGGGTCCCTGTTAGACACGCGTAAACCCTGAGCCCTTCCAAGAAGCCCCAAATATGTAGTGTACCCAACATCCTCGAGACTCGAGGGTTAGGGCTTGGGGGTTTTGAGATGAGGGAGCACAAAGGTCGGGGATGGGAACTTGTACCCCAAGTCTTGAACCCTAATCCTTTAACGCCAAAAACCCCAAACACTGAATCCCAAACCCGAAAACCCTGAGGGTGTGGACTCTCGTGCACCTCGGGGGCAGATTGGTAGCGGCCGCTTTGATGCCAGTCCTGTGAGGAGAGGCGTCCGACGAAACCTCCTCCCCTCAGGCCACTAACCCGTTAAATGCTTCTAGGGGCCAGACTGAGAGTACCCCAAGCCCTGCCTAAACCCCCAAACCCCAAACCCTAAACCCTGAACCCTCAACCCTATTGAGGTTGACGAGAAAAGCTGGTCTCGGACACCTAGCCCTCGCAGGAGCCGGTTGCACTCTCAGACAAGATGCCCGTGTCTATCAGCTCCAGAACTTGTGGCGCGTGCGTCTGGTCGTGATTGAGCAATGCCCCATCTTCGGAATTATCCTAAACCCTCCTAAACCCCAAACCCCAAGCCCCAAACCCCAAACCCTAAACCCCAAACCCCTTTGCGTCTTCTGCCGCGCTTGTGAGCTTGTCTTGCATCTCGGACATTTGGCCCTCAGAGACTTGGCAGACTTCTTGCCCTTCGGTTCGGCGGCATGTCTCGGCAAAAACTGGAGGCAGGATGGGGTACGTCTGTTGCCTTAGGCAGCAAACACAAACCTGCCGTGTGACACGTCCTACCCCCAAAACACAAAACTCAAAACCCTAAACCCCAAGACCGTAAACTCCTAAATCCCTGCAGGGTGCTCGAGTTTGAGTTTGGCAGCCCCTTAAAGTCAAAAGAGGGAAAGAGACCATATTAGGGGACCATGTAACCTCGCTTAAATATAGACACCTGAGCACTAGCAAACCTGTAAACCCCCCTATAGGGTTGATAGGGCTTGGGGTTTGGGGAACACTAACCTCTCAAGGTCACCCACGTTCCGTCACCCTCTTCTGGGACCTCTTCGCCGGGAGAGGTCAGAGCGCGCCAGCTGTACCTCCACTTGGAGGCATGTGGTCAGTTGTAGGATCCTAGAGAAGAAGCATCGGTTAGAGAACTTCTCAAATGGGTAGCCTTTAGAAGTCCCTCTCGTTTCGGGCTTATTGAGAGCCAAACCCTACAACCCCACAAAGCCATCAACCCTGAAAAGCCCCAATAACCCCTAACAACCCCAAGCCACCAAAGAATTCACAAGATCCTGCGCTGCCCCCAGGACCAAAACCCTAACCAGCCCCCCCCCCCCCCCAAGCCTCGTCTGGTAGTTTTTGGGGTATGGGGTTTGGGGTTTAGGGTTTCGAGTTAGGGGTGATGACTGGGGAAACCCCCCCCCCCTCCCGCTTCAGCCCTAAACTGGGGGCTGCGGGCTGAGGCGCCCTACTATGGAAATTCAACATTCCATGGGCGGAATCAGTTTTTTTCAACAGGGCTCTATGGGGCCTTCTCGTGTATTCCAAACAAGGGTTGCAGGGGCTTCGTAGGGTTTAGGCCTGAGCCGTGAATCTGAACCCGACACCCTAAACCCAACAACAATCACCCAACCCGACAACTCTCTGTGGTGGAATCCTGACCGCAAACGGTAAACCGTAAACCGTAAACCCTAAACCCTAAACCCTGAACCCTAAACCCTAAACCCTAAACCCTAAACCCTAAACCCTAAACCCTAAACCCTCAACCCTAAACCTCAAACCTCAAACCTCAAACCTCAAGGCAGGCGCACTGCCAGCGCAAGCCGTGGCCCTCTGAGACCCAGGGAAGGAGGGGCTCCTCCAGGACCTCAGGGTCCCCAGTAGTTTAGGCTTTAGGGTTTAGGGTTTAGGGTTTAGGGTTTAGGGTTTAGGGTTTAGGGCTAGGGTTTAGGGTTTAGGGTTTCGGGTTTCAGGGTTTCAGGGTTTCAGGTCTCAGGGTTTAGGGTTTAGGGTTTTAGGGTTTGGGGCTTGGAGTTTGAGGTTAAGGGTTCAGGGTTTAGGGCTTGGGGTTGGGGGCTTAGGAGCTTGTTGTTTAGGGTTTGGGATTGAGGTTAAGGGTTTTGGGTTTAGGGCTTGTCTTAGCGGCTTGTAGGGCATGATGTTCTGGGTTTACGAGTAGGGTTTGGGATTGAGGTCGCGGCTGAGGGCTTGGGGAGGTTTAGGGAAGATGTATGGGGTGCTACTTATGCTGTAGGTCTTTAGGGTTTATGGGATTTCTAAGTCAGAAACTTGGGGATCAGGATCAAGGGCCAGAAGCTGCGGGTTTGGGGTCCTTTCTGGTTCAAGAAATCCAGGGTTTAGGGTTTAGGGGGTTTAGGGTTTAGGGTGTTTAGGGTTTAGGGTTTAAGGTTTAGGGTTTAAACCCAAGAAGGTGTTGACTCGATCGAACTCGTTCTGACAGAGCAAGCCAGAGCAAGCCGGAGCTGCTGGGTGATTGACCATCAAAGATCTGCTTGGTTGCTCTAGGATGACACAGAAGCCCACGCTATGAACCCTAAACCCTAAACCCTAAACCCTAAACCCTAAACCCTAAACCTTAAACCCTAAACCCTAAACCCTAAACCCTAAACCCTAAACCCTCATCTGAGCAGGACGGTCTGGACCAACGTCCGTCAGGCTCGCCGAGCAGCATGAAGAAGTGCAGGGTTGAGAGTTTGGGCATCGCTCGGTGAAGAGACCCTCAACTCCCCTGCCCTACACTCCAAACTCCTACCCCCTAAACTCCCCAAACCCCCTAAAGCGACATTCTGCCACAAGGGCCAAACTGGCGTCATCCACGCGCAAACAAAACAACCCACGAACAAAACAAACAAAACAAGCAAGCAACGCGAACAAAAAACAAAAACAAAAGCACAAGGAAACCACCCACACAGAAACCACCCCCGTCATCCCTAACCCGCGCCCTCGCATCGAACCCCAAACCCTAAACCCTAAACCCCTAAACCCACAAACCCCGAAACGCCTAGACCCTAACCCTAAACCCTATATAAACCCTAAACCCTAAACCCCAAACCCCAAACCCTTAACCCTAAACCCTAAACCCTACCCCCCCCCGCCCCCCCACCCCCCCTGTGGGGGCAGCCAGTGGAGCTGGGTTCGCCGACCCAGGCGAGGAAGACCACCAGCGAAGCCCCATCTGAGGCAACCTCGTCGACCAGGATGGGGAGCTGGTTTAGGGACCCTAGGGTTTAGGGTTTGGGGTTTAGGGGTTAGGGGTTAGGGTTTAGGGTAAACAAGTTGGGGTGGTCCTCCTTATACTAACAGTCATTAATGGCGATTATAGTACTCCCTATTATACCCTATAAATCCCCAGAATCAACTCTATAAAGAGTTTTTGAAGAGGATATAGGGTATAATGGGCTATTAGTTATTAAGCCCCATATATCCTCAGAATCAACTCTATACAGAGCCGTTTTAAAGAGGCTATAGGGTATAATGGGCTATGAGTTATTAGGCCTTATATATCCCCAGAATCAACTCTATACAGGGCCTGTTTAAAGAGGGTACAGGGTATGCTATGAGGCCCTACAATCCCCATCGTCAACTTAATGAAAGACTTTGTTTAAGAGGATATAGGGTATGATGGGGTATTTGTTATTAGGCCCTATAATCCCCTTAGTCAACTCTATCAAGAGCTTGTTAAAGAGGGTATAGGGTATAATGGTCAATTAGTTCTTGGGCCCTGTAATCCCCTTAGTCAACTCTATAAAAGGCTTGTTAAAGAGGCTATAGGGTATAATAGCCCGTCCTGGGAGGGACCAGTGACTGCCATGGTTTTTTGTGTTCTAAGGTAGAGACCAGTGAGGACTACGTATTTGGTCACCCCAACACCCTGAGCAACCAACCCAGCACCGAAGAAATGCCCAAGCATGCCCTAAACCCTAAACCCTAAACCCTAAACCCTAAACCATTAACCTTGCTAAGCCCTTCGGGCCCGAGGCCAAGACCAAACCCTCAAACTTAGTGTCGCACCCTCGTTTGGGTGCGGGTTTAGGGTTTAGGGTTTAGGGTTTAGGGTTTAGGGTTTAGGGTTTAGGGTTTAGGGATTAGGGTTTAGGGTTTAGGCTTTAGGGTTTAGGGTCCCCCCTGAACAGTCGAAGCTGATTTTGTCCCTGGTTACACGGTCCATGGGTCTTTATATGATTTTGAAAGGGATGAGGTGTTATGTATTTTAAAGAGGGACAACGAGGCCCGGCGATTGATTTTCAAGGCGCGCCACACGAATTTTCTTACGACACCTGGAAGACTTGACTTAATTGCGGACCCAACTCTAGACCAGACCCCCAAACAATCACACGGTCCCCCTACGAAACAGGGTGCAACATTACTGATCCCACAAAATACAGGGGAAGGCTCATATGGGTAGCTAGAGGTATAGGGAGGTCCCTTATGTATCCCAACACAGGAAGCCGTGAATTCAGACCTTTCGCGGCCCCTCTTCCCTTCGACCCGCAACATGAAAATCTAAAGCCCTCACCTTCCCTTGACTTCCGCAAGTCCTCAACTTCCCATAGCTTCCCTGAGCCCTCGACCTCCCTTCACTTGCCTAAGATTGCCCTAAACCCTAAACCCTAAACCCTAAACCCTAAACCCTAAACCCTAAACCCTAAACCCTAAACCCTAAACCCTAAACCCTAAACCCTAAACCCTAAACCCTAAACCCTAAACCCCCCCCCCCTCTCCACCTCCACAGACAGTTGCGGTGGTCTCGGTGGGGGAAGGTGCACCTCTGCGTGGTCTGCGGGCGTTTGTATCCCTCAGCACCCATGACCTCTTTGTGTAGGTTCTTACTATGTAGAAACTTGTAGGATTCATAAACGGCTACTTACCCAAAAGTAACTTAAGGGGGGCTGTGCTTTGATAGGACTGTCCCGAAAGTCCTCGCCGTCAAGCCCCCAAAACCCAGGGTTTAGGGTTCAAGGCTTAGGGTCATAAAGCTTGTCTGTCTTGGGCCTAGGGACCTTGTAGGGATGCATTTGTAGACCCTGAAGCCTCATCAGTGGCTTAGTAGATAGGGGGCAAGATGTGTTGCAATAGAACGTTCTCGATTTTCCCGCGCTGTCGGCGCGATCCCTTATACATGTTTTTTGCTCCGCGGGGAGATCGCCATAATTTCTAAGGAACCCCTGAGACCCTTTCATCCCACACACACATGAACTCTCTAAGTTGCAATACCCAGGCGGTGCCTCTTCCCCCGTAGACCTTGACCTGACCTTAACAACCGTAGAGAGCAAGCAAGCACATGTTACGTTACACCGCCTCTCACACCCCGCAATGGCCTTCGAGCCTTTGAGGGCTTCGGGAAGCACGATCCTGTTGGTATCTCTGCAAGACAGGCGCTAGCGTGGGCGCCGTGCGCTGTGAAAGCCAAGCAGGGTCCTGCCGGGCTTTGAGGATCCAGCGAGCAAAAACAACACTGGAATAAACCCTGGTGTTGAAAGCATACACTTGAAACCATGCCAAAGCAAGAAGCATTGAAAAGTGCTCAAAGCTCTAAGGCGTTGGCGTTGTTATTGTCTTTGTTTTAGGGACGGGGGGGGGGTTGGGGCACGCATGGTTGAGAGACTGTTGCCTCCGCCGCAGGTGCCTGCCTTCGGCTAGCTCATGTCACGCGTTAGAATTTAGGGGCACACGCCGGGACCCTTGAGGTTGTACCCTTGGGTTTTGGGGAAGCTTTTCACATGTCCTTGAGGTGGTATAAGGGCCATATTCGTAATAATCGTATTAAGGGGAACCTTTAGGGGTATAACCTTCGGGATACGAGCCTTAATCCTTTGAAACCAGGCCGGAAACTGCAGAGCTAAGTTCTTAACTCGTCACAAGCATTTACAAACCAAACCCAGCATCAATTAGAACTGCTGGTTAGAGCCTTCGAACAAATCCTGAATGCGATCCTCTTGAGCCCAATAATTGGAAAATACAACGCTAGCCGAAGTAAACTTATAGGCCCCGTGCCACCTTCCGGGCGTTGCGCGCCCAGTCGTTCCAGGCCGGAAGGCTCTCCGGCACATGATTCCTGGGCGTACTGTGGGGAATTCAGCTCCTCGCATCTAAACCCTAAACCCTAAACCCTAAACCCTAAACCCTAAACCCTAAACCCTAAACCCTAAACAGGGCGTTAAAAGGGGAGTGGTACCTGACCTAGGATTGACCTTAACACCCCTTAAAAAACATTTCTAAATGGAATCCTCTTGAGCCCAATAAGGGCAAAATGAAATATCCTAAGGGCCTACGGGCCTACCTAGAAGCCCTCATCCCTAAACCCAAAACCCAAAACCCTGGGTTTAAACCCTACACCCTAAACCCCAACTTTGGGTATTTGTTTCACTAACTATGTATGTGTATACACACATATATATATATATATGTGTGTGTATACGCATATACGGCTACCTGTTGCGGTAGATTTTGCTTTTGCTTATATGCGGGAACAGGTTCTACGTTCGAAGGATGCGTGCAGGGTGCGAAAGTGCAGGCGGGGGGCGGGAACCCTAAACCCTAAACCCTAAACCCTAAACCCTAAACCCTAAACCCTAAACCCTAAACCCTAAACCCTAAACCCTAAACCCTAAACCCTAAACCCTAAACCCTAACCCTAAACCCTAAACCCTAAACCCTAAACCCTAAACCCTAAACCCTAAAGCGCAAGCCCCGAAGCCTAAGACTCGGGGCTTGGTCGGGTCAGCATGGGCTTTGCGAATTACTTAGGGCGTCGTGTACAGAGGGACCCTCAACCCTAAACCCTAAACCCTAAACCCAAAACCCTAAACCCTAAACCCTATGGTAGGGGGGAGAGCAGCTTATGGTCCCTCTTTGGGCAACCTAAAGGTCTGGGGGTCATGGTTTAGGGTAACCCTAGGGCTCCAAGTATGTCAACAATACCTGCACTGGGGTCTCAAGTCTGTAAATCTTCTGTAAATACTACAGTTTTTTAGTTAGAATCTTTTTTATTATTCTGTAAATACTACAACTTTTTAAAAGTCTTTTTTTATGTTCTGTAGATACTACCTACTTTGGGCTGTTTGGAGCCTTAGGGTAGCTGGCCGGTACGCCGCCCCTTCGCTGAGGACAGGGCGGAACCAGTCTCAGCTGAACCAGGCCTCTCGCAGGATACAGAAGGCGGTTTAGGGTTTAGGGTTTAGGGTTTTGCGTGGTGGGACAAGAACTCAGGGGACCTCATACTTTGAGGGACCCTTCATCCGACTTCCCCCTTCAACCCCCTATAAAACTCGTACTTCTCTATTTGCAATACACACCTTCAGAAGCATCTACAAGAAGGAGGCTCGGTCGATGTCCCGAAGCCCTCAAGGAAGCGTGCCGTAGGGAAGGTTTTGGGGGGGATGCCCCCTTTGGGCGGAGTTGTGGCCCGAGGGGTTTGAACTCTGGAGGGTTTAGGGTTTAGGGTCTAGGGTCTAGGGTTTAGGGTTTAGGGTTTAGGGTTTAGGGTTTAGGGTTTAGGTTTAGGGATTAAGTGTTTCGGGTTGGGCTTGCATGCTTGTGCTTGGCGTCCCAACTCTTAAAGCAGATGGCGCGAAGCTGGTACGCCTCCCCTTCGCACGCCCATCTTCCGTAAACCACAGAGCACCGGGATGGCCCATTATACCCCATGATCCCTTAACAGGCCTTAATGATACCCTATAATCCCTTAAAAGGCCCTTCATAGGGTTCATTATACCCTATAATCCCGTAAAAGGCCCTTTATAGGGTTCATTATACCCTATAATCCCGTAAAAGGCCCTTTATAGGGTTCATTATACCCTATAATCCCTTAACAGGCCCTTTATAGGGTTCATTATACCCTATAATCCCTTAACAGGCCCTTTATAGGGTTCATTATACCCTATAATCCCTTAACAGGCCCTGTATAGGGTTCATTATACCCTATAATCCCTTAAAAGGCCCTTTATAGGCCTTCATTATACCCCATAATCCCTTAACAGGCCTTCATTATACCCTATAATCCCTTAAAAGGCCCTTTATAGGGTTCATTATACCCTATAACCCCTTAACAGGCCCTTTATAGGCCTTCATTATACCCCATAATCCCTTAACAGGCCTTCAGTATACCCTATAATCCCTTAAAACGCCCTTTATAGGGTTCATTATACCCTATAATCCCTTAAAAGGGCCTTTATAGGCCTTCATTATACCCCATAATCCCTTAACAGTCCTTCATTATACCCTATAATCCCTTAAAAGGCCCTTTATAGGGTTCATTATACCCTATAATCCCTTAAAAGGCCCTTTTATAGGCCTTCATTATACCCCATAATCCCTTAACAGGCCTTCATTATACCCTATAATCCCTTAAAAGGCCCTTTATAGGGTTCATTATACCCTATAATCCCTTAAAAGGCCCTTTATAGGCCTTCATTATACCCTATAATCCCTTAAAAGGCCCTTTATAGGCCTTCATTATACCCCATAATCCCTTAACACGCCTTCATTATACCCTATAATCCCTTTCAAGGCGTTTCTTGGGTTCATTATACCCTATAATCCCTTAAAAGGCCCTTTATAGGCCTTCATTATACCCCATAATCCCTTAACAGGCCTTCATTATACCCTATAATCCCTTAAAAGGCCCTTTATAGGGTTCATTATACCCTATAATCCCTTAAAAGGCCCTTTATAGGCCTTCATTATACCCTATAATCCCTTAACAGGCCCTTTATAGGGTTCACTATACCCTATAATCCCTTAAAAGGCCCTTCATAGGGTTCATTATACCCTATAATCCCTTAACAGGCCCTTTATAGGGTTCATTATACCCTAGAATCCCTTAAAAGGCCCTTCATAGGGTTCATTATACCTAATAATTCCTTAACAGGCCCTTTATAGGGTTCACTCTGGGGATTTTAAGGCCTAATAGCCCATTCTGGCAACCCTATAACTCTAGGCCACCCAAAAACACGAAAATCGTAAAGCCTTTCTAGGGTTTAGGGTTTAGTTTTTAGGGTTTAGGGTTGTACAACTTCGACCCCTGAAGCCTTGGGATCTTCCCCCATCATGTGTATACTAGCAGCCCTTAAAACAGGGACTTTTTGTAACCCCTGCTTGAATCCTATTAAGAACTGTTGGCATAAGGGGAAACATCCAAACCTGAAGCCCGTAAATAAAAAAGAAAACTTTACAAGCCCTAAGCCCTGAGCAATAACCCAGAAAGCCTTGCCAACCTCTTCCTTGCAGCACCTGAACCCTTGAACCCTTAACCCCCCCCCCCCAAAAAAAAAAAAAAAAAAAACGAAACGCCTCTACTACTATTTGCTTAAGAACCCCAAAAGAATAAATAATAATAATCCGTATATTACCCTTATGGTTCTTAAGCAATTGGTAGTCTCGGCCCCTGAACAATTCTTTTAAAAAGCCACAGGCAGCCTACTTGAAGTTGCATCGGTTGCACGAACCTCAAATACACGGACTCCTGCACTTCATCACTACAATTACCTACATACCTACAGCCCCAGTGATAGAACCTCACCCCCCCCCCCCCCCCCCCCCCCCCCCCAAACCCTAACCCTACCCCCACCCTAACCCCCCCCCCCCCCCCCAAAAAAAAAAAAAAAAGACTCCACGTAACCCGAGCCGATTTTGGTCCGTGGCTCTTGCGCTTCCCCACGTGGGTGTTGGGGCTTTGCAGGGTTTAGGGGTTCAGGGCGTCGGTTTAGGGGCTAGGGTTTAGGGTTTAGGGTTTAGGGTTTGGGGTTTAGGGTTTAGGGTTTAGGGCTTTCAGGATTTTGGGGGGGCTCAGGGCTTAGGGTTTCTAAGGGCTTTCGGGCTCTCGGGTCAGGGTTGCAGGGTAAATGTTGTAGGGTTTAGGGTGGTTTAGGGTCTGTGGCTGGGCTTTACGCTGCGCCGCAAACTTTAGGGTGCAGGGATTTGGGTTTTGGGTTTTTTGGGTCCCGAGTTCAGGGCTTAAGGTTTAGGGGCTTAGGATCCCTAAACCCCTAAACATGCTTGCCCAGAACATCTCCAGCCAACTGCCATGCAGAAAAGCCTACAACCTGCGAGGTTCGATTACAAGGGACTTTCTTATTATAGGGTTTTTAGGGTTTGTAGGTGTATAGGTTGGATTTGTGCTCTAGGGCTTGGAGGGTTTTCAGGGGTCTAGGGTTGAGGTTTAGGGTCTGGGGTTCAGACTCCTGACTTCCCCAAGCTCTACAAGTTTGTTTTCTAGGTTTGGGGTTTGGGGCTAGTGTACAAGGGCCTCAGCTGAAGCACTTGAAACCTGGCATCAACCCAGGCATGCGCGAATTCGGACGATAGGCTTGGGCCGTCGGACGCCGCACCCAATTCCCCCAAAGTCCCTAAAAGCTCCTAAAGCCCCTATTCGCCCTTAGGGTTTAGGGTTTAGGGTTTATAGGGTTTAGGGTTCCGCAAAGCCCCTAAAACCCCTAAAGTCCTACAAAAAGGGGCCTTCATAAATTAGAATAGGGTTTTGGGGGATAGTATGGTTTTCTTAGAAATGGACCATAAGGAAATACTATTGGTACTTTCCAGTGGTTCGATTCACCTACAGTTGTAAGTTGTAAGGGCTATCCCGACTTAATAGGGGGCACTTACAACAAAAGGTGGGACGAGGTCTAGGGTTTAGGGTTTAGGGTTTGGGGTTTGGGGGTTTGGCGGTTTGGGGGTTTGGGGGTTTGGGAGTTTGGGGGTTTGGGGTTTGGGGTTTTGGGTTTGAGGTTTGGGGTTTTGGGGCGCCAGATCCCAAAGCACACGTTGGAGGGCTTTAGGGCTGAGGGTTTAGGATATAGGGTATACGGTTTAGGGTTTAGGGGCTTCAGGGTTTAGGGTTTAGGGGTCACTTTTCTAGGAGCAGTGGCAGCTCCGATGCTGGGCGTCCCAGGTCCAAACCCACTCAGGGAGGCCCCGCGGATGCATTGGGTCAGAAACAACACGCAACCCATCAAAGCCTTCAATCCCCATCTGTCTTGAAGGATGTAGAGGGTAGCTGCCTGCACCTAAAACAAATCCTTAGGGTTTCTTAACCCTAAACCCTAAACCGTAAACCCTAAACCCTAAACCCTATACCCTAAACCCTACACCCAACCGCATCCTGAAACCTTCACGTGGCCGCATTGGGTACAGCGGCCGGTTGCCTTGGGTGACGGCGGTCCTGGCCATGGCCATAGGAGTCCGGCTAAGGGTTTAGGGTTTAGGGTTC
Source organism: Symbiodinium natans (assembly GCA_905221605.1). Classification (NCBI taxonomy): domain Eukaryota; class Dinophyceae; order Suessiales; family Symbiodiniaceae; genus Symbiodinium; species Symbiodinium natans. Next base: position 347,549 of record CAJNDS010002097.1, read on the forward strand.
AGGGTTTAGGGTTTAGGGTTCAGGGTTTAGGGTTTTAAGGGCTCAGGGTAAAAAGGCAAGGGCCCAATAAGACGAAACAAGCCTCAGTATCTCTTATATGTCTTCCGTATCATGGCCCCTCAGTACTCCTTCCCAGTATCAGGGGACCCGCCCTGCCCCTCTGAAATTGAGTTTAGGGTCAGGGTTTCGAAGGGCGGCAAGTGTCTGCTCTACCTGGGTCGTGCGACTCATCGCGTGCACGTTAGGCTTACACGGCTCAGTGTGTTTAGGGTTTAGGATGAAGTTTCTAAACCAGGCGTTGTAAAACTAGAGCCCTTCAAAGAAAACCTGCCCTAAACCCTAAGCCATTAAAAACAAAAAACCCGCTTACATGGAAGTTCTGATGCCGTAGCCCAAAACCCAATCCCTAAACCCCAAACCCCAAAAGATCCCTGAACCGCTCAACCCCAAAAGCCCACATGTTTAACCAACCCAAACCCTTGAACCACAAATGGGGATTGGTCTGAACCGATCTAGTCCTTAAATCACTAGAAATGACAGGGACAGCACCCATGCTTAGAAGCCCTAAAAACCCAAACTCCCTAAAGCTTTAAGCCTCGAACCCTAACATCCGAAACCCCAAACCCTAAACCCACTAAGCCACAAACTCTATACCCAAAAAACCAAAAACCTTTAACCCCATAAAGCCCTGAAGCTCCTAAGCCACAAAGCCAAAAACACTGAATCACACCACTCTAAACCCAACATTCTTAGCCCCTCCATCCATCCCTAAACCCTAAACCCTAACCCTAAACCCTAAACCCTAAACCCTATACCCTAGACCCTAGACCCTAAACCCTACCCTTGACAAGGCGGCACAGGAGGCGGCGTCCTCTGCGCGGGTGACAGCGGGGCCGAGCCTGGGCCAAGGCGTTGCTGGACCCCAAGCAAACCACCCTAAACCCTAAACCCTAAAACCCTAAAACCCTAAAACCCTAAAACCCTAAAACCCTAAAACCCTAAAACCCTAAACCCTGCACCCTAAACCCTAAAAGCCTTTCACACCCTGACAAGGCCCGGGCAAGCGGATGAGCGCTGGAACTGGCAGCCATGGGGCAACCTGGCACTGCCGGACCGGAGAGGGCCGGGGGAGATGGGGTTGTGGGGCTCGAGGGCTTTAAGACTCTAGCGCTTTGGGGTTTAGGTTTTAGGGAGTAGTGTTTAGGGTCTAGGGTCTAGGGTCTAGGGTTTAGAGTTTAGGGTTTAGGGTTTAGGAGAGAGAGAGAGAGAGAGAGAGAGAGAGAGAGAGTTTTGGGGCGGGGCGGGGAGGGTAGGGTGGGTTTTAGGCTTTAGGGGTTTTAGGGCTTTAGGGCTCGGATGAAGCAGGTTCGGACTGAAAGATACTGTGCTTCGACTTACCAGAGCGCTTTAAGGGTTTTGCAGGGCATTCGTCGAGGCTTGTAGCGTGTTAAAGGTTTGGGTTGTTTGTTGCAGGGTTTTGCGTTTCTTCTACCACCCCGCGCGGCTTTCATAATCGGAATCTCCCCAGCGGAAGATAGAACAATCCCTCGAGTGGGGGGTTGTCCAAGTAGGGGTACCCCTTTTCTACGCCCGAATAGCATAATCCTTACTATTCCCGAAACCCTAAACCCTTCGGCATTACGGGGTCTGCCACAGCTTTCCTGACTATTCCCCAAACCACAACTTTCCTTTCCATTCCCTAAACCCTAAACCCGAAAACCTTTTAGGGATTACGGGGTCTGCCACAGCTTTTGGGGCTTGGGCTTTAAATGGCTGAGGCCTGACAGGCGGGGGGAGTACAGGGCTTGTGGTGACCTTAAATGTCCTTGAACCCCAAAACCCTTAAACCCCTAAACGCTAAACCTCTAAGCCCCTAAGCCCCCTAAACCCCTAAACCCCTAAACCCCTAAACCCCTAAACCCCTAAAACCCCTAAACCCCGAAACCCCTGAACCCCTAAACCCCTAAACCCCTGAACCCCTAAACCCCTAAACCCTGAACCCCTAAACCCCTAAACCTCTAAACCCTTAAACACCTAAACCCTAAACCCTAATCAAAACCCCGGAACCCCAACATCCTCTACTAATTGCTTAAGAGCCCCCAAAAACACAAACATTCTTGCTTATTATGGGAAATATAGGGATTATTATGGGTAATATAGGGATTATTGATATTTTTCTTTTGGGGTTCTTAAGCAAACAGTAGTCCTAAACCCTGCACCCTAAACCCGAAACCCTAAACCCCAAGATCCTAAACTCCGGGAGATCTCAGAGTCGCACCAACTGGCGCAGGTCCAGCAGCACCTACCATGGAACTTGACGATGTTAGGTTTAGGGTTTAGGGCTAGGGTTTAGGGTTTAGGGTTTAGGATTTAGGGGTAGGGTTTAGGGCTTAGGGCTTATAGGGTTTAGGGCTTGGGGCGAAGTTTTAGGCTTTAGGGTTTAGGGCGAGACCAGCTTCCTGGAGCTGAGACCCTAAACCCCCGAAAGGAACCTACAAACTTCCCCCACAACCCTATACCCCCAGCAAGCTTCTTCAATCAAACTTCCTAGACACCCTAAACCCTAAACCCTAAACCCTAAACCCTAAGAGGGTGTAGGCGCAGACCGCACTCTGCGCCGGGCTTGGGGTTGACCACAACGCTGCGAGCGTGTTCTCAAAATGCAGGTAGAACATGCACCCCATATAGCCTAAACCCTAAACCCTAAACCCTAAACCCTAAACCCTAAACCCTAAATAGTCGAGGTCTGTGGGTCGCCTCCCCACTCTCGCCTGATGCACATCGGCATGGCAAAAACAACTCACGAAAGCAGCCGAACTGGACAGCAAAGACAAAGGCAGGGCCTGTGAGCGACACCAGGTCTGTTCATCCCAGCACCCAGCACCCCAGCGTGCCCTAAACCATTCTGAACCCTAAAACCTAAACCCTAAACTCTAGACCCTACACCCCTAGACCCCATGACCCTAAACCCTAAACTCTGAACCCCAAGCCCCTAGACTCTAGAACTATAACCCTAAACCCCGCTAAACCCTCTACTAAACCTCGAGCCCTCCAAGCAGCACTGGCAGCTTTAGGCTTGCGCCACGACGGTTTATGCTCATCCCAGTCTAAAAGCCTAAACCCTAAAAACCCTCAAGGGTTTAATTTAGGGTTTAGGGTTTAGGGTTAGGGTTCAGGGTTTAGGGTTCACCCCAAACCCTAAAACCCTCAAAGCCCTAAACCCGAAAATCCTCAAAGCCCAAGCCGAGAAAAAAAGTCCCATGCGCTCCCGAACTTGCTCCAACCTCTGCCAACCTGGGTTTGTAGGGCCTATGGGGAAACACGTATATATATATATATATGTATATATATATACATTCATTTATTGTTATTTATATTATATTATAGCAAATAACAATAATTATTACACTACTGAAATTGAACGGCAGGCATAATAAGAATACAAAGGGTTTGTAGGGCTCTTATGGGGTTTATAGGCCGGGCTTATATAGGGCCAATATAGGTTTCTAGGGCTTACAGGGTTTATCGGGCTTCTGGGTGTCCCTGCGGCGCAAAAACCAGAACGACCCTAAACCCTAAACCCTAAACCCTAAACCCTAAACCCTCACCTAGCCGTCTGGGTTCCCCGCCGGCCAGATCGCGATGAGGCCGAAGCCAGCCTGGACTGCGCGAAGAGTGCCCCTGCGAGCATGCGGGGGCAAGGGGGGCCGGGGGGTGGTTAGGTTCTAGGGTTTAGGGTTACGTAGGGCTGTTGGGCTATAAGGTTTAGGGTTATAGAGTTTGGGGTTTAGGGCTTAGGGTTTAGGGTGTAGGGCTTCGGGTTTAGCAGCCGCCCTGGGCAATTCAACGGGTAAACCCCCCTCCCCCAGGAAGCAGGCCATTCCGCAGAGACTTACACTCGACTTGATTTTGCTGGCCCATCCCAGCCCCAGACTTCTAAACCTAAACCCTAAACCCTAAACCCTAAACCCTAGACCCTAAACCCTAAACCCTAACCCTAACCCTAAACCCGATGTGAACCCCAAGCTTAGGAAGCCCAAGCACGACACGACTCGCTGTTGCTCAAACTCGATTTGAACCCCGGGCCGGACCAATTGAGACGGTTTGACCGAAAACAGAGTTGTTTGCAAACGGTTTTGGGTAAACAATAAAAGCGTTTAAAGATTCGCCTCGCCAAGCCCTTCCAAACGCTTTTAAGCACTCCTAAGCACTCAAGACCTTCTAAAACCTTCTAAACCCTTCTCCCCAGGAACCCTTGCAAAGCGCAAAGATTTTAAACTTGATTTGAGTTTGTTGCCCCATTCCCCAGTCCCAGATTTCTGAATCCGATTTGAATGCCGAGCTTGGAAAGCCCAAGTCCGACCAAACCCATCCGAAAACCGACACAACCCCAAATTTCAAAACTCGATTGGAACCTCGGGCCGGACCCAACTGAAACGGCTTGACTGAATGCATATGTGCTTGCAAAAGGCTTTGGACAAACTAACTTGTTTCGCCAAACCGTTCCAAGCGCTTGTAAACCCCTCTTAAGCTTTTACGTCCTTCCAAAAAAATTTTAAACCCTTCTACAACCTTCTAAACCTTTCCATATCCCGCTGGAGGCTTCTGAACCCGATTTCCTATTCTCTTGAAAGCTGTCGTATTCTCGATCTCTCTCATGGACGTTCCAAAACCCAAGTTCTGGTAGTCTGTAAAAAAAATGTTTGGGATCTTCCTGCAAGACCTATTAATTCCTTCGAAGGATGCCTTTTAGAGATTTCTTCTAGGATCATTTGGCGAAGATCATGATAATTCATGTTCTATCAAAGGGAAAGAGGTACTCAATTTCCTTGGATATGTTTCTTGGATATTTCCCCGATGCCAGAATTCAATTTCTTTTTTGCGAAGAATCTAATCATGTATGTCATTTTTGCCAACTCAAATAAAAATCAGAGATTTCCAATTCTCTTGAAAGATGAGATTTTCTTCTTGATATCTTTCATGGAAACTTCAACAGCCCATTCCTAAATGTTCTAACAAATTCTGATCAATTATTCTTAGTTTTACCAAATGAAATAAATTTAGAAGAGTTCCTTCTGGAATCTTCCTATAGGATGTATTGATTCCTTCGACAAATCCAACTTAAGAGATATTTATGAGATTTCTGTTAGGATCATTTGACGAAGATCATGATCACCATCTTCTACCAAAAGGATTGAGTATTCAATTTCGTTGGGTATTCGTTTTTGACATTTCTTCGATTCAAAAAGAAATAATTATATATTTTGAGAAGCATCTGATCATTCGTATCATGTCTGTCAAGTCAGTTATAATCAGAAATTTCCTATTATCTTTCAATAATTTTATTCTTGATATTTCGTATGGAATTGCCAAAAATCGATTCTAGATATTCTAATAAGATGCTGATCAATTTTTTTTAATTTCTATCAAGTCAAATGAATTTGGAAGAATCCTTCTGGGATCTACCTGCAGGTCGTATTACTTCCTTCGAAGGATCTCTCTTCAGAGATTTATGTTGGAATCGTTGACGAAGATCATGACCATTTTTTGATGAAGATCATAATCATTTGATGAAGATCATGATCAGTCACTTTCTATCAAATGGAAAGACTACTCAATTTCATTAGACATGTTCTTCTTTGTTTATTCGGTTGTGCCCATACTTTCAATGAGGCAACCGTGAAAGCAGGTTTTCCGCCGACCCCAGTGCTACCGCTGGGGGGCCGTCAGTGAAGACCCCCCACCGCCCTCACCGCCCTCACCCGCTCTCACAGCATGCTGCTCATGACACCTTGAATTGGAGTGTTTTTGCATTGTTTGGCTTCAGTGCATGCCCAAACCCCGCCACCCATCGCCCTCACCCATGACGCCTTGAATTGGACCTTTGACCCCCCCCCACCCCAGCCATTCAGGTGGTTTAAAGGGTCCAGTGCATGCCCGACCACCCCCTCCCACCCCCCCCCCCCCCCACCCCCCCCAACCCCGCCCACCCCCCCACCCCCCCACCCCCCCCCCCCCCCACCCCCTCCCCCACCCCCCCCACCCTCCTGTCGGCCTCGCCCCTCCCCTGCTCCGCCCCTGACCAATCTGAGGAAACCAGTCCACGCCCGCCCTGGCACCCCCCCCCCCCCCCCCCCCCACCCCCCCACCCCCCCACCCCCCCCCACCCCCCCCACCCCCCCCCCCCCCCACTCCTAACCTCCCCAGCCCTCATCATTACCCCCTCCCACCATCGTGCACCATCCGACCGCCCCCCCGCTCTCACCGCTCTCATCGCTTCTTCATCTCTATGCCCCCCAGTCCACCCCTGCCTTCCGCCCCCAACTCCCTAATCCGACACCAACCCTCTACCGTCACCCCCCACACCCCCCACCCCCGCCGCCCCCCTTTCCACCCCCACCCACCCCCACCCCCCCCGCCCCCGCCCCCCCCGCCTGCCCGCGCTCCACCCTGCCTTCCGCCCCAATGCGACTGTCTTGGGTCTGGGGTCGGCGGCACTGGCGGTAGCCATTAAATCGGGCAGCGCGAGGTCCCCAAAGGACCGAGCAAATGCGGACCTTTTAGCCCGGGTCGTCCCGGGAATAGCCTTGCTGGCCTCTGGCCTTCTGCGAAGCAGAATTAGGCCGGACGCCAGTGCCGCCGACCCCCGCGTGCCGCCGGTGAACGGTTTTTTTTTTTCGTGGTTTTTTGCGTCGCCACGGAGACCCCCAGAGGGCGCGCATCATGAGCATCAGCGGGTCCAGCCCGGGACCCCCAGGCGCGCATCAGGAGCATCAGCGGCTCCCGGGGCGGGACCCCGGGGGCGCATCAGGAGCATGATGCCCCCCAAAGGGCGGGCACAAGCGATGTGTCTAAGCCCGGGGCTAGGAAAAAGGGAGTTTAGGGGTCTTATAAAGTGCTTAGAAGCGTTAAGGGAGTCTAGGAGCCTCAAACGCTTAGAGATTTGAAGGGAGTTTAGGGGCCTGAAAATGCTTAGAAACTTAACGTTTAGAGATTTTAAGGGAGTTTAGGGGCCTCAACATGCTTAGAAACTGCTCGCCCCGGGCTTCTGCGTGCGCTGCCCGCCCATGGGCGCAGCCCCTTAAAATAAGTTTAAGAAAATTGAACAGCTGGACCAACGGGCAGCGCGAGGTCCCCAAAGGACCGAGCAAATGCGGACCTTTTAGCCCGGGTCGTCCCGGGAATAGCCTTGCTGGCCTCTGGCCTTCTGCGAAGCAGAATTAGGCCGGACGCCAGTGCCGCCGACCCCCGCGTGCCGCCGGTGAACGGTTTTTTTTTCGTGGTTTTTTGCGTCGCCACGGAGGCCCCCAGAGGGCGCTAATCATGAGCATCAGCGGGTCCAGCCCGGGACCCGAAGGCGCGCATCAGGAGCATCAGCGGCTCCCGGGGCGGGACCCCGGGGGCGCATCGGGAGCATGATGCCCCTTTAAGGGCGGGCATAAGCGACGTGTCTAAGCCCGGGGCTAGGAACAAGGGAGTTTAGGGGCCTTATAAAGCGCTTAGAAACTTTAAGGGAGTCTAGGAGCCTCAAACGCTTAGAGATTTGAAGGATAGGGGCCTGAAAATGCTTGGAAACTTTGAGGGGGTTGAGGAGCCTCAAACGCTTAGAGATTTTAAGGGAGTTTAGGGGCCTCAAAATGCTTAGAAACTGCTCGCCCCGCGCTTCTGCCTGCGCTGCCCGCCCATGGGCGCAGCCCCTTAAAATAAGTTTAAGAAAATTGAACAGCTGGACCAAAGAGTTTCGAGAAAACCGGAGACTTCTTACGAAATTTACTCGAACGAACCTCTGTACTCTCCGTTTCCGTTGTTCCAACATGGTCTTGCGTTCATGACCTCAATACGGCAACCACCAAAACTTTCGTTAAACCAATACTCTGCGCTGGCGCATCAGGGTGAAGCCTCTAAAATTAAGGGTTAGGGTTTAGGGCGTGAAGGGGGAAGGGGCAGCAAGCATGTCCGTTGCCTCTCACTGCTCTGGAGAAGAGGTACAGAATCCAGCATGCGAAACCCTAAGGGGTCCATGTACCTAAATAGGAAGTACTTGGGCCTTAAAGCACCTCCTATATCGGGACTCTGGGGCCCAAGTATCACCCTAAAACCTAAACCCTAACCCTAAACCCTAAACCCTAAACCCTAAACCCTAGCCCCTAAACCCTGAACCCTAAGGTACATGGACCCTTGGGGGAAGAGCAGGGGAGCACCTCCCGGCTGCATCCGTGGTGAAAGCTGCTTCGCCTGGGCCAGCCGCCCTAACCCTAAACCCTAAACCCTAAACCCTAAACCCTAAATCCTAAACCCTAAACCCTAAACCCTAAACCCTAAACCCCAAACCCCAATCCCTAAACCCTGAACCAAGTCCAAGGGTGTAAGACGCTTTCCAACTTTTTCGGGAAGACTCGAGGATACTATTCGAGAGCCTACTATGATACGGAGCCGCTCCAAAAATAGGGTTTAGGGTTTAGGGTTTAGGGTTTAGGGTTTAGGGTTTAGGGTATATGGGAGCCTACTGTGATACGGAGCCGCTCCAAACATGGGGTCCATATCTTAGAGAATCCTCGACCGTCTCGGGTTTGTGGCCAGTTTAGGGTGCAGGGTTTCGGTTTTGGAGTTTGGGGTCTAGGCTAGAACGAAAACCCGAAACCCAACCCTAAACCCTAAACCTATTTTCGGCAAAACCCCCCTATGGAGCCTGCTGGAGCCCTGAAAGAGGTGCAGATCACTTGCAGGGGCACCATGGGCCTCTGGAAACTGGGTTTAGGGTTTGTTATTTATTAGGGTTTTTGAATGAGGGTTGAGGGTTGAGGGTTTAGGGTTAGGGTGGTTTAGAGCTTCGGGGTTTAAGTCAAAGCCCTTCAAAGGGGCACTTCTTGATGGCTGCCGGGCTTGGGACGACTTTGAGACCTGCAGCAACCGGAGCGTTGCAACCCTAAACCCTAAACCCTGAACCCTAAACCCTAAACTCTACACCCCTAAATCCTAAACCCTATACCCTAAACCCTACACGCCCCGACGCTCCCCGCCAAACCAGCCGGCCAAGGCTCCCAAAAGGCAGCAGATGAGTACAGCTGCGTTGGCGGCCGCCGCCACGGCAGCATTGGCCACGACAGGCCAGGCCTTGGTTGTAAGCAAGTTGCTGGGTTCAATGCCGTTGTTGAGGGCTTTAACGGTTCAGGGTTGAGGTTTAGGGTTTAGGGTTTAGGGTTTAGGGTTTAGGGTTTAGGGTTTAGGGTTTAGGGTTTAGGGTTTAGGGTTTAGGGTTTAGGGTTTAGGGCTTAGGGCTTAGGGCTTAGGGCTTAGGGTTTAGGGTTTAGGGTTTAGAGCTTTGGGCCTTGGAGGGGCTTACGATTGAGTGGCTTTTAAACTCTCCGTGTCTCTTTGGGGGTTGGGCAGGGCCTGCAGGGCTTACAGCGCGACCCTTTGACAAGGATCCTTCAGAATGGTGGGGACTGCAGATGGTGGTGAATGGGTTGGGTTCAGAAGCCCTGAACCCTAAACCCTAAACCCTAAGCCCTAAACCCTAAGCCCTAAACCCTAACCCCTAAACCCCAAACACCCTTAGTGAGCTCGAACTCGCTGAGCTCAAGGCTCGCCGCCGCAGATCTTTGTCATCGTCGTCCGCCTGAGTCTGCCAGGTTGATTCCTTAAACCCTCTGAAAAACCAGACACTCCAAAACCCCCTGAATTAAGGAATATACCTTAAATCATACTAGGGTTCCTACTATAATTTAAGGTATATTCCTCAACTAAGGAGTTTTGGAGTCTCTGAAAAAGATTCCTCAACATGATCCTAGGATAGCCCTTTACACCCTTTGAAAAATATTCCTACACATGGTCCTCTTAAACCCAACAAAGGAAAAGATCAAATATCCCAGGGACCTACCTAGGATCCTCTTAGACCCAAAAAAGGAAAATATGAACATGCGAAGGGGCAAGACCCTGAAGCAGTTAGCCGATCTCAAATCTGATTATCCTAGCAACTATCTTAATGATGGGAAAATCAACGCAAACCTAAACTTTAAACCCAACACAACACCTGACGCAAGATTTTCGGAGGGCTCAGGCAAGGCGGTGGGAGGGGTGGGAGCTCTGATACATCAAAATGCACTTGTTCTCGCCATTCGCTGGAAAAAGGCTTGAAACAGTCGGGAGGATCATGGGGCAGTTCTCAACAATGATCGTCCCTTTGTTGGGAGTACCCCGAAATATTTAGGGCTCCTTGTAAGGAAAAGAATTAATCGGAAACCTACCACTTGAATCAACTTTTGTAGGGTTTAGGTTGTTTAGGGTTTAGGGTTTAGGGCTTTGGAAGGGGGGCAGATCACGGAACGCGGGAGGTTCTGGTGGAATGGCCTGGCACCTTCTTGGGCTCTTCCCAAAACCTCCAACCTTAAGGCCCTAGCAGGTCTTAAGGTGTAAACCTCAAAACCAACCTTGAGGCCCTAGCAGGGTTTAAGGTGTAAACCTCAAAACCCCCCAAATTATCGCAAGCCTACACTTCAAAAGCTCCTAAACCCTAGTCCCCATAGAACCCCAAAGCCTCCTAAACCCTAAACCCTTGCGCCCTACAACGGGCCTCATCTGCAAGCCCCTGGGCCCCGAAGCAACCCTAAACCCCAAACCCTAATTAAACCCTAAACCCTAGCCCTAAACCCTGAACCCTAAACCCTAAAGCCCTTCTCGGGCTCCAAGCGCTGGCGCCGCGCTGACCTTTGAGCGCGCGCTCGTAGCCGTGGAGGGCCTTTTGGGGCCGATGATTGCGCGGGGAGGAGGGGGGGGGTTTAGGGTTTAGGGTTTAGGGTTCAGGGTTTAGGGTTTAATTGCCTTAGGGAGTAGAACAACTCCTTTATTAAGACCTTCTACACCCCAAAAGCCTGAATTCTGAAACTCCGAAGCCCTTCAACTCCTCCACTCCTAAACGCTTGAGCGGATAAACTCCTAGACTGTTAAGCCTTTCTACTCCTAAACCCCCTTAGCCCCAGTTCAACCAGGCTCCTGAACCCCTAAACCCTGCACACTAATTCAGCCAGTAGCATAAACCAAAAAAACCCTAAACCCTAAACCCTAGACCCTAGACCCTAAACGCTAAACCCTAAACCCTAAACCTAACCCTAGCCCTAAACCCCCCTGGGCTCCTCAGCCCTAGCCCCGAAGCTGCTGCTCCCTAAATCCCAAGGGGGAGGCCTGGAGGATACTGATGACGAGGCAGAACTCTGAGCAGGCCAGGAGCAGGCCTTTTTAGGGTTTGGGGTTTGGGGTTTGGGGTTTAGGGTTTTACGGGCTTTTAGGGTGTTAGGGTTGTATGGTTTAGGGTTTTAGGGTTTAGAGTGTTCTGGTTTTAGGGTGTTAGGATTTTAGGGTGTTCGAGTGTTAGGGTGGCAGGGGTTTAGGGTTCTCGCGTGTTTGTGTTTGAGGGCTTTAGGGTGTTAGGGTGCTAGTGCTTTCGGGCTTTAGGGTTAAGAGGCTTCAAGGGTCTTAGGCTTTGGCTTAGGGGGGTTCCAGGGCTTGCAAAGTGCACTGCCCTGGAAAGAAAGTTGACCGCTTTTTCTAGGTGACGCACACCCACAACGAAAAGCATTTTCTGGCTTTGTTGATTGTCGGGTTGTTGAGGGTGAGGGGTTTAAGGGGGTTTACAGTCTAATACTCCCCACTACTCCCGAAGGCTCCCTTAAGCTTGCTTAAGGTTCCCCAGGTACCGACTCCCCATGCAGTTAAGTGCGGCCTGTGCTACCATTCACAAACACCCTAAACCCTGAACCCTTAAACCCTTAAACCCTGAAACCCTTAAACCCGAAAACCAAAATCCGTAAACCCATAAACCCCAAAAACCCAAACAAAAACCCAAACAACATCCCCGAAACACCCTAAGCCCTTGTAGGGTATGCGGGAATGTGCCCTGTATAATCCCTTAAAGGGTATATATATATATAGGGCCCTCTTTCCCTCATTCCCTACTGCCAGTAAGGCCCTGGCTCCTGAGGTAGGCCTCAAGAAGCTCCAAGCCTAAGTCCCAGGGCTTGGCTCCAGCGTCTTGGGCTTTCGGGCTTTGAGCCCTAACCACTACGCCCTAGGGTTTAGGGTTTAGGGTTTAGGGTTTAGGGCTTAGGGTTCAGGATTAGGGTTTAAGGGAACCACTACGCCCTACTTTAGGCTCATGGAAGGTTCCAAGTAGAGTTGCGCAGTGCCTTTATGTTAGGGATGCCTCACTTGTAAGGTACCACAGCACCTGCATGCCAGAAACCAGGTTGCCGGGGGGGTCCAGCCCTAATAACCATATAAACCCTAAACCCTAAGCCCAAGACTCTGAACCCCAAGACCCTTATGTATCGAACGCTTTGTTTGGGCTCCGCTTTCACTAGTCTAAGTAGTGGTCAGGAATTTGGGGAAGGGAGGGGTTAGGGCTGGGGGGGGAGCACGGTTGCGGATTTGATCTCAGGGTTGAGGAGCTCACTAAGGAGAAAGGAGAGAACAGGTTTCATTGAAATCAAGACAGAACCCCAATTCCATTCGTAACCCCAAGCGTCTTAAATCCTAAACAACGAAGCCCTAAATGGCCCAGAAACCCTAAATCCAAAATTCAGAAGCTAAATCAATTACAGCCCAGGGCCCCAGGCCCTTTAAATCAGCCGGCAACACCTAAGACCTAAGTGTCCCTGAAACCTAAACCAGCTAGGTCGCTGAGCCACAGGCCGTGCAACTCAACCAAACATTTTACCCTAGGCCCTAAACCCTAAAACCCTAACCCTAAACCCTAAACCCTAAACCCTTAACCCCTAAACCCCTAAGCCCCTAAACCCCTAAACCCCTAAAAGCCCTAAAAGCCCTAAACTGAACAGTTATGCATCTGCCCTCGTTCCAGACGCTGCCTGAGAGTGCAAGAGCTCGCCCCTCCAACTGACGAACGGACGTCGCATTGTGGCCATTTGGGTGCTTCCGAAAAATAGGGTTTAGGGTTTAGGGGTACCTTATTGGGGTCCTTATTATAAGAGGATCCTACTATTTGGGGGTCTATATTAGGGGTCCCCTATTTTCGAAACAACCCATTTTTGCCTTCAAGCTTCCGACCCCCTCACTGCGGCCCGGATCTGCCACCGCTCCAAGCGCTACCCCAGTGTGCAAGAGTTCGCTCCTCACGCAGGATTGCCACTGCCACAGACTCCTCTGCAGTATGCCGGGGCTGATTACACGGTTCCTTTACAAGGGAACCCAGAACCCAAAAAATGGGGAAAGGGTACTTCGGGGCTAACAAGTTGATTATAGAATTCCGCGACCTCACCGAGTGCAACCCTAAACCCTAAACCCTAAACCCCAAACCCTAAACCCTAGGAGGGCTGGGCCAGGATGGTCTTGGGCAGGGGCGGGTGGCTCAGACACATGAGCCCTCAAGGTCCATGTACCTGATATTTGTATACTTGGGCCCCAAAGTCCCTATTTAGGGTTTAGGGCCTAGGGGGGGTTTAGGGTTTAGGGCTAGGGTTTGGGGTTTAGCGTCATACTTGGGCCCCCAACGAGGAGGTACTTTCAGGCCCAAGTGGTCCCTACTTCGGTACATGGACCCTTAAGGGAGCGTATTAAGACGGCGGCATTCCGGTGGCCAAATTTTTAGTACCTTAGGGCGTGGCTTGCGGCTTTGGGGCTTGTCACAGCGGGGGTGTTTAGGGCCCAGTTTCAGATCTTCGGGGTCAAGGAGTGGCTTGAGGGAGCTGGCGCCCGATGTTTCTCAAACCCTAGACTCTCGGCGGTTTCGTGTTTAGGGATTAGGTTTAGGGTTTAATTAGGGTTTAGGGTTTAGGGTTTTAGGGTTTTAGGGTTTAGGGTTTAGGGTTTAGGGTCTGCCAGGGAACTGGTGCTGTCCGCGCCCGTCAGAAGCGCGGAGAGAAGGCAAAGAGAGAACATGCTGCCTCGGAACGTGTTTGTGGATTTGGGACAAGGGGCCCCATGGGGCACAGGGTTTCAGGCCGTAGACGTAGGGCAAGTGTAGATGTGGAACTGGTCGCAACCTTACGACCTCTTTACGAATAACTAGGGTTCTTTTGTGAGGAACTCAGAAATCGGTATGCGAAAGGGCCTAGCTTCTTCAATGACTTCCAGGGGGAAGGCATTGGAACTTCAAGGCATAGATTCTGGATTCTTTTCAAGAAAATTAGGGTTTGGGAGCTTAGAGATTAGGGGGGTTTGGTTTCTAGGGTCTAGCGATTTCGGCAAATAGGGGTTAGACATTAAAGAGTTTCGGGTTTAGGTAGAGGGCATGGGTTTGGGAAGAGCCTTCATTCACCGCTTGGGGCCTGGGGTCGTAGGCCACAGTCTCGCAACCCCAAAACACCCTTAAGCCCAAATCCTAAACCCTAACTTCCTAGCTCCGGAACTCCAACAACGAGCCGAACACTGGGCTCGAAGCTCAACGAACCTTTCCCCCCCCCCCCACCCCCCGAAACCCCATTGCTAAACACCGAAGGCCTAGCGCCTACACCCTTAATTAACTCCTAAACTCCGAGCACTAAACTCCGAAACCCTAAGCTCCTAAACCCTCAACCGTAAACCCGGAGCCTATAAATCCTGAACCCAAACCCTAAACCCTTAACCCTTAACCCTTATAAACCCTAAACCCTAGACCCTGAACCCCAAACCCGTCTAAACCCTAACCCCTTAACCCCTATAAACCCTGAGCGCGAGACCGTGCATGCCAAGCAAGAGGCACAAACCCTAAACCCTAAACCCTAATAACCCTAATGACCCTAATAACCCTCATAACCCTAGTCACCCTAATAACCCTTATAACCGTAATAACCCTAATAACCTAAGTTGCCCAGTATCCTAGGATAAAAAAGGGTGCCTTTTTTGCTTAAAGGGGTTTATAGGGGAACCTAGAGCCCCCAAAAAAGGGAAAAAGGGTAGTACTGGGAATCCTAGTAACCCTAAACCCTAAACCCCACACCCCAAACCCTAAACCCTAAACCCGAAACCCTAAACCCTAAACCCTAAACCCGAAACCCTAAGAACCCCTAAACCTCAGGTTCGGGGAGCCCAGGCCTTGCACCAAAGCTGACAGCACCCGCGACAGGAGCCGGCTCCTGGAGTGGTTGAGGAGACGTTTAGGGGGTTTAGGGTTTAGGGTTTAGGGTTTAGGGTTAGGGATGTCGGGTTTAGGGGATTCGCGTTTTGTGCTTCCGGTTGATCATGTCTTGGGGCTGGTTTAGGGGGTAGGGTAGGGTTTGGTTCTGGGTGCGTTGGAATGCGTAAGTGTCGAGGCAGAAGCCAGATGCACGACAAACACAGGGAATATATCCTAAACCCTAAATCCTAAATCCTAAACCCTAAACCCTCAACCCTAAACCCTGAACCCTTTAGGGTTTCTTTCTTTCAGGGCGGGGATGCACCCAACAACTCCTCTCCGCGGCCACAGCCAAGCCGAAGATCTCGCGATCTGCCTGCGCTGGGAGCCATGTCTGTTTGCCATGGCGATGAGTCTGAGGGGCGAAAGCCCTCAACCCAAAAAACCCTAAACCCAAAACCCTAAACCAAAAAAAAAAAACTAAACCCTAAACCCTAAACCCAGAAGTTAGGTGCCTTATGTGAAGTTCTATGAATTTGTGAAGGGGGAGTGGACGACAGTATTCAGGCTTCGGGCTGAGGGCTTTTCAGTCTGCCCTAGGCACCATGGGATTTAGGGTTTACGGGGCTTAGGGTTTAGGGTCTAGGGTTTAGGGTCATCTTCTTGTTCACGCCTGACGCAGAACAGCATGTAGGTTCTGGTCAACAATTTATGTGAATGGCTGCCAAACTCGCTGGTTGTGCTCATAGACGCAACATGCATGGGGGGCTGTCACTTTTTAAGTGTTCCTGTCGCCTTACAGGGTTTTGGCACCAGATGCTAAATCCGAAACCCTAAACCCTAAACCCTAAACCCCTGAAGGTGTCAGTCACTTTGCAAGCTCTCAAGGTCACAGCCGACATGTGGGGGTCCAGCAACTGAGGGGTGTCGGTTTTCAAGTGTTCCGGCTCGCTTTACAGTAACCCTGAGGAGCCCCATGTAGGTAATATTGACTTTAGACCCCAACGTAGGCATAGTTTATGTACTTGGATCCCTAAACCCTAAACCCTGAACCCTAAACCCAAGGCCCTAAAACCCTCAAATGGCAGGGGGCTATGGGTGCTTGCTCACGTGGAGATCAGCCTCTGCAGACGAGCGAAAAAGCTTCGCTACCTGGCAGGGCTTAGTTAGTATAAGGGGGAACATCCCTAAACCCTAAACCCTAAACCCTAGACCCTAAACCCTAAACCCTAAACCCTAAACCCTAAACCCTAAACCCTAAACCCTAAACCCTAGGAGTCCCTTCCCTAAACTTCACCTCAACCCCGACAAATAAAAGCCTCTGCCTGTGCAAATCCTGAACGTTGATTCGAAGCTTAGCCGAATCCCTGCACACAAAACCCTGACGTTTAGCCCTAAATCCTTTACCCTACATACTAAACCCTAAGGAGCTTCCAGCAACTGTTGAAGTAGCAGTGGCTGAACTGAAAGGAGCGCAGCATGCTGCGCTGTGTATCAATCCACCCTTTCATGTTACAGACCTACCCCTCCCCACCAGATGATGTGATTATGTTTTCTGTTGGTAAACCGGGAATGTTAACTTTTTTGGGGTTGGGAGGGGTGGGGGGCGTGGAGCGATTTGATGTGCTGTTGTTAGGCGATAGAAGATAAACCATTCCGGCAGGCCAAGGCATGCGTACATGCACGGGTCTTGTTTAGTTCCAGGAGATTCATGCGTGGTTCCTTTGTTGCTTCACCCTGCGATGGGACGACTTTCTTAGGGCTTTACATGGAGCCACCTCACTTGGAAGTACAAATTCGCATCAAGTAAGCTGCTTCAGGAAAGGAAGCTTGGGAGGCGCGGTTCGCGCATAAAAAGATGACCTGCGGGTTTCCGAAGTTAGGGGTACTTCATTGGGGTCCTGGTTGTAAGGCAATCCTCCTACTACTACGACGACGGCGACGACGACGACGACGACGACTACTACTACTACTACTACTACTACTACTACTACTACTACTTGGAGGGTCTAAATTGGGGGTCCCTTATTTCGTAAAGCTTCACCAGGAAGCCACTACTCTGGGGCGTCGGTTTCATGCTTGAGCGAGCACCGCCTCGACATCCATGGCGGCATGTACCTTGGTATAACAATAATCGTATAACTGTAACAAGAATAATAGTAATAATAAGACTAGTAATAAGAATAATAGCAATAATAGTAGCAATAATAGTTCGTATTCTAATTATACTAGTAATCGCACCTTGGTGTCGAGTCTAAGGTCCCCTTTCTTCAGCCCACCTTCGGAAGACTTCACAACACAAGACACATGATTGCACAACCCACAACGCTGGCCACATGCCAAATACCCCAGGGTTTAGGGTTTAGGGTTTAGGGTTTAGGGTTTAAGGTTTAGGGTTTAGCATTTAGGGTTTAGGGCCCACCCCCTTTTGCACACAAGACCCCAGTCTAGCTCGCACTGGATTTCCGACCGAAGCCAAGAGTTCTGACCACTCAGTAGGGTTTAGGGTTTAGGGTTTAGGGTTTAGGGTTTAGGGTTTAGGGTTTAGGGTTTAGGGTTTAGGGTTTAGGCATGTTGGGTTTGCAAAGGCTTCAGCGTGCTGCGCCCTTCGGCTCCGACTTTCTGAGCCCGACCCCGGGGGGGAAACTCCAAAGCAGGTGAGACCCTAAACCCTAAACCCTAAACCCTAAACAGCCCTCCATCCCGGTTTTCGACCTTTCAGGCCCTACCATCTCGGGCCCTGGGGCCCGAAATCCCGCAACAGGATGCGCATAAGCCGTGGCCATATACGTGTCCATCGATGCTAAGCCCTTCAAGCCCTGAAAGCCCTATCAAGCCCGTAAAACCCTACAAACCAACAACCCCCTTAAAGCCGGTAAGAAGCCCTGGGAAAGCCCTTACTCCCTTGAAGCCCTTAGAGCCTTCCAATTCCCCAAAAGCTTTTGAAGCCCTTAGGCTACTTGTCCCCAAAAGGCTACTCATTGCTTAAGAACCTCCCAGAACATAGTGATCCTTTATTACCCTTATAAGGAAGAGTATTGATTTGCTTGCAGGCGGTACTTAAGCAAATAGTAGTTAAACATTGCCCTTGCAGACCGGTGAGGACGGGCTACCGCCGGCAACGGCAGCGCGTCGGAGACGAATGCGCTTGCACTCCTTTAGCCGCCCGGGGATTTAGGAGATTAGGGTTCTGGCGTTTAGGGTTAAGGGGCTTAGTTAGGGTTCAGGGGTTCGGGGTTCAGGGTTCTTATAAACCCTAAACCCTAAACCCTAAACCCTAAACCCTAAACCCTAAACCCTAAACCCTAAACCCTAAACCTTTCAGGGTTTGGGGTTCAGGGGTTTAGGGCTCCAGGCCCGTACGGGATGCCCTCAGGATTCCAGCGAGTACCCCTTGATGGATCGTAAACTATATAGGCTAGGTTTAGGGTTTAGGGTTTAGGGTTTAGGGTTTAAGGTTTAGGGTTTAGGGTTTAGGGTTCAGGGTTCAGGGTTCAGGGCTCAGGGTTCAGGGTTCAGGGTTTAGGGTTTAGGGTTTTGGGTTTGATAGGGGTCCTACTTTTAGACTGCGGCATCCTGCTGCATCGAGGGAACCCCCTGCTCGGACGTAGGGATGAGCTTGTTGTTCATTGGGGGATTGTCCCCCTTATTCTAACAGTCCTAAATAGTTGTTATAATAGGGGCTACTACGATCCCGTCTAAGGACTGTTAGTATAAAGGGGAACAACTTGGTCAGATTCGGGGCTTTGGGTTCCAGGGTCGTAAACCTCCAGCCCTCCCTAAACTCCCTAAAGTCCCTAAAGACCCTCAACTCCCTAAACCCTAAACTCCTTAAATTCTAAACTCTCAAGCCCTAAGCCCTAAACCCTAAAACCTAAACCCTAAACCCTAAACCCTAAACCCTAAACCCTAAACCGCAGCGAAGGCACTTCTCTAGAGCGGCGCTGGAATCCACACTCGCCCGCCGACCGCGGCCTTCACAGGGCCGCCCTTTTAGCCCCCAAGAGAGGTTTAGGGTTTAGGGTTTAGGGTTTGGGGTTTGGGGTTTGGGGTTTAGGGTTTAGTGATATGATTCTGGGCCATGTGTCGTTTGCTGTCCCTGCATCTTCAACTTTCAAAGCGAAACTGAAAGTCAAACCCAAAGCGTTTTCCTCAAAAAACATATCGGTTCCTGGTTTTGGGGGATCCGTCCAGAGGGTAGGCTCACGACGCCCGAAACCAGAAGTCCTCTAAGCAAGATGCTTCCGCATTTGGGGGAGGGGGCGGGGAGGCATTCCACCCGGGTCTCCAATTTTGTATAACTCGAAACCCTAAACCCTATGTAAACCCGAAACCCTAAACACCACAACTCTCGGTCGTCTTCCCTGGCACCTCCAGTGTCAAGCTGCGTGCCAAGGCCGAGGCGCGTGGCGCGCCTCAACTCCGCACCCCGGGACCCTGAGCCCTTAGAAAACCTATAATGCCCTATAAGCCCGACGACCCTTAAAACCCCTATAATGCCCTGTAACTTGGGATGGTCCCCCCTTCTGCTAACAGTCCTCAATAGGGAGTATAGTACCCCCCTAGTAGAATCCCTGTTAAGGACTGCTATACACACCATGCCCTCTCGAGTGCCCATCGATCCCTAAAGCCTAAACCCAAAAACCCTAAACCCTAAACCCTAAACTCTAAACACTAAACCCTAAACCCCTAAACCCTAAACCCATTTCGGGCGGTTTCAAAGTTAGGGTTGGCTGATGGGCTGACGCCTGTGACCTCCTCCGTGCTAAGTAACTTAGCCCTCCAGACACCCAGTTGCCTAACTCTTTGGGTCTTCCTAGGGACCCTCGTCACCTGTGCAGTAGACGAGCTTAGGCCAGGGTTTAGGGCTCCTTCTCGCAGCTTTACGGTTTAAACCCGGACTCCTTAACCGTGAGCAACGAACCCGAAACGCCTAAACACTAAACCCTTTATAAATCCTATAACACTCATGGTCCTTTCTAGGGTTTCGGGGGGTGGGAGGGGGATGGGCCTGCGGCAAAGGGCCGGAGTGCCCTTAAACCTTAAACCCCTGACACGCTACCCCCTAAACCCCTAAACCCCAAACCCCAAACCCTAAACCCTAAACCCTAAACCCCTATACCCCTAAACCCCAAACCCTATACCCCTAAACCCTAAACCCTAAACCCTAGAGTCGCACAACCCTGAACCCTGAAGTCGCAGCCAGGCGACTCGGGGGCAACGGCCTTGAACTGGCTCGGGTCCCCGACCTTCTGCATGTAAACCGCCCTGCCTGCTTCGCGCGGATCTTGCGCGTGTGAGCCCTACGCCCTAAACCCTAAACCCGAAACCCTAAACCCTAAACCACCCTTAACCTCCAAAATTTCGGGATGAGGGTTTGGGCCTTGAGGCCTTGGAAGTCTGAGGAGCCTCATCTAAGCCTTAGCTTGAGTAGGGGTCAGCTTCAGGGTACGGGTCGTATTCGGTGACCCTCGACCCTCAACTCTAAAGAGGAAATGGATGCCCAAGCGCTGGCAGCCCAAACCCGCCAAAAGCCTAAACCCTAAACCCTAAACCTTAACCCTAAACTACCCTAAACCCTACTAAACCTTGTGGTCTCATCACTCTCGGACTTGGAGGCCCAGCCTAGACCCCTGAATCCCCCAAGCCTTTGCAGGCTAATGATCCCGACAGCTGCGTTTTTTGATTTGGGGCTCAGGGTTCATCCGAAGCCTTAAAAACCCTTCGCACACCCTGGACAACCCAAATTGACCTAAACCCTAACCCTAAACCCTAAACCCTAAACCCTAAACCCTAAACCCTAAACCCTAAACCCTAAACCTGGCTGCCTCGGTGGGGTGGCGGGCTTGCACGCCGGGGGCTGGGCGACTGCGCCGTCGCTCCCAGCTGGAAGGAATCCAGGCCTGTAGCTGAAAAGGGCTCTGTCATGGGTTCCCCTACTACCCCCCTCTAAAGGGTTAAGGGTTTAGGGTTTAGGGCTTAGGATTTAGGGGTACTACTTCCCTCCAGTCCAGACATTCCCTGCCGCATCATCTCCTCATTGCCTAAGTTCATGGGCTCCCCGACTACCCTCTACAGGGTTTAGGGTTTAGGGGTACTCTATACTACCCACCCTAGGTTCCCCCCAAGAGTTACGGTTATTTAGGGATTATTAGGCCTAATTAAGGTGATTTAAGGAGGGAATGTAGGGGGGGTACATAGTATAGAGGGGGGGGGGGGGGAGTAGGGAAACCCATGACTCTGGGTTTTGTGGGTCTCGTGGGGGAGGGCAAGATAGGGTACTCGTCCTTCTCAACAATCCCAATTTCCATTGCAAAACCCTAAGTTCAAAACCTTTAACCCCAGTCAACCTCAAGCCGAGCTGCGTCAGAATCTTGAAAGGGGCTGCATTTGGGGTTTAGGGTGTTGGGGCGGGCCACCGACTGCGGCAACGAGTCTTCGGAAGACAGAACAGCTCAAATGAATAGAACGAACACAAAAAACGACGTGCAAACATGCACAATCATACACATCAACGAGTATAAACGAAAACATCGTATAAACATAGGCAGGTTCCCTATTGACAGCTAAGCCGTTAAACCCCCTGAAGACAACCCTAACCGCAAACCCGCAACCCCTCAAAGCCCTGAGACTCTGAGCCATGCGACAATCCTCCGGCTCCACGCGCAGTGCGAGCGACGTGCGTGGCGCTGTGGCACCAATCCTCGAGATTGATGCAGGTGTAGGGTGTTGTTGTACTAGGTCATTCGGGCCGTCAGGGCTTAGGGTTTTTAGGGCTTATAGGTCGGAGCGTGGGGGCACCAGATTGCTTTCACGAATCGTTATGTGAAGGCCCCGCTGCTACCGCGAAGCTGAGCAAAGGGAAGGGGATATCGCATCAAAATTAAATGGCAATCTCCCAAACTAGGGGTACCCCTAAGAATATACCCCCCCAAATACTATAATGCTTACAACTTACATAGGAACCCGCACAAAGGTACCCCCTATTTTCGCAAACCCCCAACTCTTGTCGAAAGTGAGGCTAAACCTTTAAAATCCCTCTGATCCCCAAACCCAAAAACCTGGGCCACTTCGGTGCGAGGGGCGTGGCAGGGACTATGCTCAGCCCCTGCGTCGCGAAGCCGAGGCCTGCCTCCACCACAAGGTTGTTCAGGGTTTCGGGTTTCGGGTTTAGGGTTTAGGTTTCGGGTTTAAGGGCGGGGGTTAGGGTTTGGGGCTTTTAAGTGCTTAGATTTGCTTTCTTACGAACCACAGACGTCCAACTAAGCCCTTACTTTCAGCCCTTTATTTTCAGCTCTTAGCCCCAGCCGTTGCCCAAGCCTGCAAGCCCTGAAGCCTGTCAAAACCCAAACCCTAAATCCTAAATCCTAAATCCTAAACCCTAAACCCTAAACCCAACCCTGTAGATACTATCTAGCAAACAACCCTTGAAGCCCTGTGGCCCCAAGGAAGGCACCCAACCTGAACGTTGCAAAGCCGAAGCTAGTTCATGGTTGACATAGCATTGAAAAAACAAATGTCTATTCCTCATTCAGTTTAAGGACCCTCGAAAAAACTGAAAATGCAAATGTCTATTCCTATTGAGTTTAAGCACCCTTCAAAAAATATGATAAAGTAAGCCCCGCAGTCGGGGCACCGCCGGCAGGCTGCCGCCGTGCTGGCGGCCGGGTAAGGCCCGGCTGGAGGGGCGGTGGCCTTGTTTGGGATCTACTTACTTGATGTTTAGGGTCTAGGGGTTTAGGGTTTAGGGTTTAGAGTTTAGGGTTAGGTTGCGAAAAAGTACGGTTTTAGGTACCCCCCAAAGGTTATTTGCCAGGTCTATGACTGCAGTTACTTAACCCTTGCACACATAGGTCCCGCGAAATCCTTAAAGTCCCTAAGTAAACCCCTGGACCCCCGTAGCCCGAAGCATGAACCCCAACGCCATCCCAACGCCCCAAAAGCAAATTTCGAAGCACAGTAAACTAGGCCCGAGAGTAACCAAGGAATTAACAGGGCGCCCTTTTTGGTTTAAAAGGGGTTTTACTAGGAACCCTAAACCCTAAACCCGAAACCCTAAACACCCAAACAGGGAATGAAGGGCCTACTCTGGGTCAAGCAGAGTGCCAGAAAAAGGCTGGGGGAATCGAAGCCCCCGCTTTCCGAGGCACTCTAAAAAAACATTCCGAAATATTGTCCTCTTAAGCCGCAATAAAGGGAAAATCTCAAATGTCCCCAGGGCCTACCTAGACGCCCTAAACCCTAAACCCTAAACCCTAAACCCTAAACCCTAAACCCTAAACCCTAAACCCTAAACCCCAAACCGAGTGGTTCGTAGCCTGCCCAGTTTTGCGGTTTTTGGGCCAAGGGTTTTGCTTGACGGCGCAGGCCACATGTGTCTTGTGCTACTCTGCTGAGCCCTCAACCCGAGGAGCTTAGGGGGTTTAGGGTTTAGGGTTTAGGGTTTAGGGTTTAGGGTTTAGGGTTTAGGGTTTAGGGTTCATGGATAAATCGTGTAACGACATGTGAACCTCCGAGTGGACCTGGCTCTAAACAAAGAGTCCCAGCAGATGCAGTTCAGCAGCGGTGGCGCCGGAGGGGCCGGTGGAGGAGCCATTGCGGAGCGCAAAGGGATTCGGCTTTCGGGCTGTTCGGACGGTTTAGGGTTTAGGGTTTCGGGTTTAGGGTTAGGGTTTTGGGTGGGAGTCAGAGCTGCTGGAGTGAACTGGGTCTTGGGGTTTCGGTGCTAGGGTGAGGGCACCGGGGGCTTGGTCTACACGGTTCTATGGGGTTGGGGGATTTAGGGTTTAGGGTTTAGGGTTGAGAGTTTAGGGTCTGGAGTTGGGGTTTCAACAGGCTTGACTTGGCTTGTAGATTCGGGTCGGCGTGGTTGAGATTGGATTCTTCGCTTGCTTCCCCTTGCTTTCTTGCAGGCACTAGTCCGCATCATTCCAAGGTACTTCGCGATCGGAGATCTGCATTACGATGCTAGCTTTGAAAGAACTGACGTCTTAAATGCCGCGGTCGGAAATCGAGTTTTGTGTTTGGGAATCCGCATTTACTGCATCCCCACGCACTTTTTTGCAGACCCCTCCCACTTGATGAGGGCTTTCGGGTCGGATGTTCATGGTATGTGCAAGTGGGTTTTGCTAATACCCTCAGGTAAGGCTAATCTAACATTACCAGCGAACCCAACTTATAACTCGAATGAGCCTCCAAGTAGCCCCGTGCCCTAAACGCTCATGTAAACCTAAGCCATGCCCTACTTTGGAGTAAACCCTGGAAAAAAGTATATACTTTTAGGCATAAATAGCTATAATGGAAACCCAGAACCAAAAAAGTATTAAAGTATAGTACTGCAAAATGAAACCCAGAACCAAAAATGTTGAAGTATAGTACTCCAAAACCCAGTAGACCAGAAGCCCAAAACTTTAAGCCCATGAAGCCTCGAGCCGAGCAGTGAACCCTGAAAGCCTGAACTGAAAGCCTGGAACCCTAAACCCTAAACCCTAAACCCTAAACCCTAAACCCTAATCTCAGAACCTGGGCCGCAGGCCTTGCCAGTCCATCCGCAGCTTCCAGTACCGGCCCTCGAGCACCTGGCAGCTCTACCCACGAGTAACCCAGGAATAAACTGGGGTTTAGGGTTTAGGGTTAGGGTTTGGGTTTAGCGCTTAGGGCTTAGGGCTTACGGTTTAGGGTTTAGGGTACGTACCCTTTTTGGTTAAAAGGGGCTCATAAGGGAACCGAAACCCTAAAGAAGGGAATAGGGGCCTACTCTGGGTCCTAGGCAGGCTGCCTTAGGGTTTAGGGACTTGGAACCGGGCACACGAAGTCACTGGTGATTTCGCAAAACTTACACTACTACTTGCTTAAGAACCCCCCCAAAACAGTATGTATATATATATACATATATTCTTCCTTATAAGGGTAGTATAGGGATGACTATGATTTTACTCTGTTTTTGTTGGGGGGGGACCCTAATTTAGATCATCCCTCCCCCCCCCCCCTCCCAAGTGTGGGTACGTGCAAGATATCAGGTCTTAGGGCAGGTTCGAAGGCAAGACTCGGAGTGGCAGTTGCTTGCAGACCCTGAGGTCGTTCGGTAAGTTTGGGGCACCCTCAAGCCCCAACTGTGAGCTGCCACAACTCAAAAGGCTTCATGAGGGTGTTGGATGAGGGTTTCAATACGGCTTCGGGTTCCTAAGCCTAACCCCCACAACCCTGAGCCCTAACTCTTCACCCCTGAAATGGCCCTAAAGGCCGAACCGTCGCTACCTCCACCTGGGCCATGTCGACATCCTCGAAGTCCTGCGCGGACGCGTGCGCAGGCAGCTGCAAGCATTTCAGGGTTTGTCTTAGGTGGTTTAGGGTTTAGGGTTTAGGGTTTAGGGTTTAGGGTTTAGGGTTTAGGGATAGGGCTCAAAAGGGGGTTTACACGGGTTGTTGTTTAAGGTGCTTAGGCTTGAGGGGGTTTGTAGGGTTTAGGGTCCAGGGCTTCGGGTGTTAGGAAACGTCCGCGAGGCTCAGGGCTTTGCATACAAGGGGGGCATTTTTTTTTTTTTGGGGGGGGGTTTAAGGTTTAGGGTTTAGGGTTTAGGGTTAGGGTTTAGGTTTTAGGGGGGGGGGGGGGGGAGAATTTCGGGTTGATTCCTTCAGGGTTTTGTGGTTGAGCCCATGAGAACTCCGTTGCCTCCAAGCCCTAGGCCCTAAACCATCAACCCCAAATCCCATAACCAGTAGGGCCCTTAAAGCTCTCTGAAAAAGACTCCTGAGTATGATCCTCTTAAAGCCAGTGAGAGAAACTATAAAATGTCCCCAGACCCTACCGAGATAAGGGTTCAGAGTTTGCGACTCCCGCCTTAAGCTCCTCGAAGGGCTTTCACTACTTGAACGCGAGGCCTCCCTAAACCCTAAGCCCTAAACCCTACCTGTGACCCTCTTTACCTACAGCGTTCTGGGTCATACCTACTAATTAAGGGTAACTACTACTGAAAGGTAGGTAAATAGAGTCCCAGGTGAACCTAGCACTAAACCCGACCTCGGAGTGAATGGCCCCTTTTGGTTTGCTTCCTCTGGGTAAAGTTGCGCTGCAGCATTCCCAGAACATCCTACATGTGCACAGCTCCATGGGCAGCCCAGACACGGCCTCACCCATTTACAGCTACAGCTGTTCTGCTTATAGCCCCGCTTTTTTTGGCCCATGAACCTCCAAGTTGACCTTACGCCCTAAACCCTAAACCCTATAAACCCTAAACACCAAACCCGAAACCCTAAACCCTTAACCCCAAACCCTAAACCCTAAACCCAAATCAGAGTCAGAGGGTGCCTGCGGACCCGAAGTCTGGTCTGCCTGTGCGGATTTGGACATGACCCTTCTTATCGAGGCGTTGGTGCATAGGGAATCAATATCTTGGCAGTAGCGAAAACTCGGATGGCCTTTAAAACCCTCTGAAAACATCCCGGATATGACCCTCTTACACCCAACGAGGGAGAATTATGAAACATCCCAAGGGCCTGCCTAGAAAACAATCCCAGTTGGCACCCGCCCTAAAGCCAAGTTAAAGGTTGCCCAGTATCCTAGGATTAAAAGGGTGCCCTTTTTGCTTAAAGGGGTGTATAAGGGAACCTACACCCCCAAAAAAGGGGAAAAAAGGGTAGTACTGGGCATCCTAGGCTGAGTAATTTTTGGGGGGCTCAGGTGGTCGAACCCAACTATGGTCCCGTTGGGCCAGTACCATGGTACCTCAGACTGATAGGGTTTAGGGTTTAGGGTTTAGGGTTTAGGGTTTAGGGTTTAGGGTTTAGGGTTTAGGGTTTAGGGTTTAGGGTTTAGGGTTTAGGGTTTAGGGTTTAGGGTTTAGAGAAAGCTTGTAAGGTAAATACACGAAAAGAAACACCCAACCCTAAACCCAAGACCCCAATCCACAATTCCGAGCTACCTTGGGTGCATTTAACCCCTGATTCTGCCTGGGGCCCACAACATATTATGTGCACGCTACGTTTTTTCTTCTAGGTTGCCCAGAAACCTGCGCATCATAGGGTTTGCAAGGGTTCCTAGCCCTAAAACAGCAATAAGTGTGCTACTGGGCATCCATTCTTAAATCATAGGAGCCACCTTGGTGTGTGTTTACAGTTTCTGCTTGCTACAGCCACCTCGAAGGACAGATGCAGATAGAATCCGGGAACATGGAGTGTCCCGGCCTGCATTGACCTGAGGGTTCAATGTGCAAACACCCTGAGCCCTGAACCCCAGACTCTGAAATCAGCCTAAGCCTAGACCGACCTCAACCCCCAAAGCTCTATGGCCAATGATCGGGTCATTGTGGGCTCGAGTTCTCCCCTGAACTCTCCTTGGGCACAAACCCTAAGCCCTCGACCCTAAACTCTAAGTCCAAAATCCCATGGGTACTTGTAGGTAGGGTCTCCGACCTCATTCGCGGGCAGCGCGCGCCACTGGAGGCGGCAGAAAGTGGCCAACTCCTGCCAGGCCGACATGCGTGATGAGGTTTTCTACAGTAGGGTCTCCTTTCTAAAGGAACACATCATGTAAACTCAGAGACCAATGTAGGTCCCATTCTCCAACAATAGGTGTGGGGGGTTAAGACAAGAACAAGAAGGCCCCCAAAAACTCTACTGGCTGGTTCTTAGTAGGGAATGAGGGAATAAGGGCCCTGTACTTTCCCTTAAGGGGTATATATGGAGCCGTCATTCCCTCATTCCCTACTGAGAACCAGGGGTCTAAGCCCACAAGAAGCTCCACACATCTCTGGGAGACTCTTGGCCTGTGGCTCAACAGCACAGACACAAGCTGTCCGCGATAGGGACTCTGCACCCGTTTCTGTGATCTCTGAAGAGCCCCAAACCCTAAACCCTAAACCCTCAACCCTCAACCCTAAACCCTAAACCACTCGTAACCCCAAAGCCCGAAAGCGCCCGGAAGTTCTAGAGGACTCTTAGCTCAGAGACTGGAGGCCCGAAGACCACAAGATGTGGTGTTTGGTGGGGAATCTAGGGGCCTTGATGACTAGGATAGGGTTTTGGGGTTCTTATAGTATATTTTGAAGGGACCAGAATGGAATACTATTCGTAATTATTCCGACCCCTTTTTTGGGCCTCAAGCCTGACACGGCAGTTTTGGGGCTTATAGTGCGGTTTAGGGTGAAGTGTTTAGGGTTTAAGATTTCGGGCTCTAGGTCCCCCCCCCCCCCCCCCCCCCCCCCCCCCGCCCCCCCCCGCCCCCCCCCGGCCCCGACATCATCCCTCACAGTCGCAGCCCTAAGGGTTTAGGGTTTCATCGGGCTTAGTTTAGGGTTTAGGGTTTGGGGGCTTGGACTTAATATATAGAGCCTAGAATGAATGGGGTTGGTTCAATTCAATAGCGCTCAGTAAATAATACGATCTCATAGGGCTTCATAGGACTTAAAAGCGCTGAATAGGACTCAATCGGGCATCATCGGACTTCATGTTGCTTAACAGGGCTTTTATCGGATGTGGGGTTTAGGGGTTAGGGGGCTTAGGATTTCGGGGTTCAGGGTTCAGGGTTTAGGGTTTAGGAGCTTACCCTAAACCCTGAACCCTAAACCCTAATATTTAGGTGCGTCCTCGGGAGGTGTGCCGACGGGCTCGAGCAGGAGGGTGCTGCCTGCAGCCTCCTCTGAACCTCTGCACCCCGGGGATCTACAAAACCTAAGGCTTTGGGGTGTAGGGATTAGGGTTTAGGCTTAGATCCCAGAACCTGAAATCTTAAACCCGCCCCACATTCTGACGTTTCCTCAAGTGCTTGAACTTCTACGCGTCCAATCCCCGAAAACTTCGCCGAGGTGGGATGGGGGGAGTCTGCAGCCTTAAAACCGCAAGGGTCAGGGTGTAGGGATGAGCATAGGTTGGCTCTTGAAACCTCATGGCAAATACTCCTGAACCGAATAATCCCCTTCCCCTAATAATTTCCCCGCCCCTGCGGGGACTAAGGGAGTAGAAATTACAGGCTGGGGAATAAGGCAGCTGGTCCTTCGACGCATTCATGCCTAGGGTCTAGGGTTTAGGGTTTAGGGTTTAGGGTTTAGGGTTTAGGCTGTAGGTTTGAGGGTTGTTCTTGTCTTGTTGTTTGTAGCTTAGGGCGACAGGGGAAAGGATACCGTTCGGGCACCGAGGCAGCTCGCCATGGGTCGGCGAAAGCTGCTGAACTACCATCCATGTTCGAGGTTCTGTTCTTGTCATGGACCAGGAACCCCGAAGCCGTCAAGCCGCAACACCCCAAGCACAAAACACCGAAAACCCAAGACCCTACTGGGAGGTTCATGGCACTTACTAACCCATTGTAACTGTACTTATAGCCCACTTATCAGCCCCTTAAGTGCCCTGATATGGTTCTAAGTACAGATAGAAGCACAGAAACCCTAAACCCTATAAGTACAGTTATAATTGGCTAACAAGTACCATGAACCTCCAAGTACAACCTCTCAAGCTCAAGTCCAGCTAAGGTGTCTGGGACAAGGCTTCCAGAATCGCGTCTTGAAAGTGAGACTCCGACTGGATGCTTAGGGTTTAAGGTTTAGGGTTGCGGGTCTAGGGAGCAGGAAGCCGAGGACATAGATCAGCAGCCATATATGGTCACTTCTCTAAAGTATGATCACCCTGATTCTTTAGGGTGCCCAAACAAACAGGGACCAAGAATTTCGAGAACTGAACGGACCAGACCTCAAAACCCTTTTAGGATCGTTTAGGGTCTGCCCTAGACTCTAGACTTCCAGGGGCTTGTGTTTTAAGTTTGCTAGACTTTAAGGATGCCAGATTTGGGTCCCCGGAAAGATACGGTTTAGTCCAGGGTTTAAGGCCCTAAGCCCCTAAACCCGAAACCCTAAACCCTAAACCCAAAACCCTAAACCCTAAGAGATGTTCAGCTCCTGGGGCGTGGACTTTCGGCAATCGACCTGGCCATTGGCATCTCGAGGGGGTTTGGGGTTTAGGGTTTGGGGTTTAGGGTTTGGGGTTTAGGGTTTAGGGCTTTGGGTTTAGGACTTTTCGGACCCGAACCTGCTCGTGATGTAACGATATATGCGTCATGAAAACACCCTAACTCTCATGTCCTGCGAACCATTGGAGAAGTCCCTGGACCCTAGACTTTAGGCAAACCCTAAACCCTAAACCTAAACCCTAAACACCCTTGAACCCCCCTCCCTTAAGAACCCTACAATCTGTCCAAGCGTGCCCAAGACACACTCTCAAGGGCGGCAGCGGCCGGGGAAGCACCACCTGCGGCGGGGTTTAGGGTTTAGGGTTTAGGGTTTAGGGTTTAGGGTTTAGGGTTTAGGGTTTAGGGTTTAGGGTTTAGGGTTTAGGGTTTAGGGTTCAACCCGAAGCCCCTCAAAGTTCAGGCTTCGGGCTTCGGGTGAAGGAACCCAAACCTTGGGCCCCATATCGCCTCAAGCCCAAACCCTTATCATGGGTTCCCCTACAACCCCTTTATACTCTATACTACCCCCCCCCCCCCCCCCCCCCCCCCCCCCCCCCCCCCCCCGAGGTTTCCCCCATAAGGCTAGCTAGGGATAACTCAGCCTAATTCAGGTTTTTTTAGGGATTAAACCTGAGGGGGAACCCTAAACCCTAAGCTCCAAACCCTAAACCCGTAAACCCTAGGGTTTAGGGTTTTGAAGGCTGTCTCTAAGTGGGTAGTTCTCAAAATTCGGGTTGGGTCCTTACTAAGGGTGCCGTACAGTACTAGGATGGCACCCTAATACCCTCTGAAACATATTGCTGAAGATGACGCTCCGAAACCCAATAAGGGAAAACATGTCCCAAGGGCCTAATTAAGGGTAATAAACATTAAAAAAAAATGTATTCGAACCTACCCCTGCACACCCAACCCCCTAAGAACCCGAAAGCCCATTGTGCAGCTTAATTAGACCTTGAAGCCCTGAACGCTCAACCCCTGAACCCTGAAAGCCTAAAAGCCCCCAGCGGCCGGGCTCTGACTTTTTGAGGGCATCGCTTTTTTGCGTGTCATCCTTAGGTACAAAAAGGCCCACAACTTAGCTCAACCCCTCAAGTCTCCCGTCCACAAACCAAAGCCGTAAAACCCTCAAAACCTCGGGCTTCCTTGTAACATTCGGCACCTTTTCCCTGCCCCCTCCTTTCAAATCACTGTCTTGCCCCCTCTCTGTAGTCTCTGAGCTGGCGTGAGGTGTAGGTCTTAGGGCTTGGGGTTAAGGGCCCCTAAACCCTAAACCCTAAACCCTAAACCCTAAAACCCTACACCCTAAAGAGGGGTTCAAAGCCTTTGCTACAGGAGCCTCTGCTCAACTGCTCAGAAACCTGGCATGCGGGGCAGCTGACTTGCAGGCGGTCTGAGACGTCAACACCAGGAAATTGCCTGAAGGTTTGGGGTTTCGGGTTTAGGGTTGGGTTTAGGGTTTAGGGTTTAGGGTTTAGGGTTTAGGGTTTAGGGTTTAGAGTTTAGGGTTTAGGGTTTAGGGTTTAGGGTTTAGGGTTTAGGGTTTAGGGTTTAGGGTTTAGGGTTTAGGGTTTAGGGTTTAGGGTTTAGGGTTTAGGGTTTAGGGTTTCGGGTTCAGAGTTTCGGGCTTATAGGGATTCTAGGGTTTAGCGTTGAGGTCAGGGGAACAGACCTCCGGCTCGAAGCCAGCATGACGGAATGTGGTCCAGATAGCTCTAAACCACACCCCCCTATCGAAGAGTAGTTGCATGGCCCCCCTGAATATGTGGTCTTAGCATGTGGACCCCATGCATACCCATTCAAACCCAAGAGACCATGCTTCAGAACCCGTTACAGAAGCTAAGGGGACCTAATATAAAGGGACTACGCAACTAGTCTTGGACCCCAACCAAGCTCAACGCTGAACCCTATGATTACGAGGCATGGGGGCCCCCAATATACACCCCCAGATAGTAGGACCCCCGTGTAAACAGGACCCCATTACCCTAAGGGTCAATGCTTCGGCCTTAGAAAAGGACCTCCTCTTTAGGGACTCTAGGGCCCAAGTATATATTTACAAGGTACATGGACCCTTAGGGTTAAGGCACCCCCATTCTCGTTTCAACCCCCATTCAATCCACCGTAAAGCCGCGGACGTGGAGGAGACAGGTCTGCAAGCCGCACTGCGCCGTAGAGAGGGAAATCGAATTTGCAGAGTGGCGGCCACAGCATGCGCAGGCACGCGCTGGGAGTTTAGGGTTTAGGGTTTAGGGCTTCGGGGCTCAAGGGCGGGGGGTTTTTAGGGCTCAGGTCTACAGAACTTGGGGTTGAGGGTCAAGAGGGAGGCGCGCCTCGGAAGCAGTTGGGAAGGACCTAAGAGGGGGTATAGGGTTTAGGGTTTCATTAGGGTTTAGGGTTTAGGGTTTAGGGGTTTAGGCTTATAGGATATAGGGTATCTAGTTCATGTTTGAGATACTGTTAAAAATTTCAATTCTATTCCTTATTGTGTTTAAGTACCCTTAACAATGTAAAATGTTACCCCACTGAGTCTGGCTATAGGGTGTAGGGTATCGGGCCTTAGGGTGGCCATACTGTGACGATGCTGCCAGCAGGTCGGTGCTGGTTCACACGCTCCAGCCCGATACCACCTGACGTGTCGTTGGGGGATCCCGAGGTTCGGGTTTAGAGGTTTAGGGGTTGAGGAATTTAGGGATGTAGGGATTTAGGGGATTTAGAGGCTTGGGGTTAGAGGTTCTTACTGAGGGAGATAAATATGCGGCAAAACAACGTTATAAGGGTGTACTAGAGGGTGTCGCAAAATTACGATTCTGTTTTGGGTGGTACTGTTCATGGGGTTGCAGGGAGTATCCAAGGTACGTCGGCCTCAAACCCTAAACCCGAAACCAGAGCTTCCAAACGGCAGGGGTGCCCGGCTTCCTGAAGCTTGAAATAGGGTTTAGGGTTTAGGGTTTAGGGTTTAGGGTTTAGGGTTTAGGGGGGACAACACATAAACCCTAAACCCTGAACCCTAAACCCTAAGGAGTACAGTGAACGACTTGAGAAAAAACGGTAGGACTTTAGGATGACGTGGAGTGGCCTGGGAGGCCTTGATCTGTTTCCCTTTCTCACAACCTAGCACTCACAGCAGAACCCCCAAACATTAGCGTCCTAAACCCAAAACACTAAGCTCGCACCAGCAGCGGCGAGAAGCACCCTGCACATCTCTTGAACAAAATCCCTAAGAACATTTAGCATTCAGGCCTCGCAACTTGCAACTCTGTCTGGCTTGGTAGCCCAGTATAAGGGCACTTTTTTTGGTTGGTTAGTTTATAAGGGAACCTTGAACCAAAAAAAGGAAAAGGGTACCACTGAGCTACCAAGCTAGAATCCGCAGAGACCGCTCCCTTCACACCTTCGTGTTTCTCTCCAATGCGCCGTGCGTCAGCCTCTCTCAAGCATGCGTTGCCAGATTGACTCCGGTTCTGCAACGCGGCCCGCATGGGCTGGTTGCTGACCTCCGCGTAGTGGGAGCAACCACAGAATCTGCGCACAGACTTTAACTGCCACCAAGCTCAAAGCCCTAAGCCACTAAACCCCAGAATCCTCCCTTCGCACAGGCCCTCGCTTAGATTCTTGTATCACTTTTGGCGTGAGCAAGTGTGTTCTTTCGAAAGTTTCGGCCGAATCGCAAAGGCCTAGCTCTTAGGGTAGTTAATATGGGCCGTTCATCGGAGAACCCTTCTATACCCGATAAAACCCAAAGGCCCATACTTTAGAACCCTTCAAGGAAGGCGAGGGACCATATCAAGACCCCGAACCCGAAATCCATAAATCCCTACACCCCTAGATCCCTAAACCCCTGCACCCCACATCCCTTAACCCTTCAGCCCTAAACCCCTAGACCCATGCAATTTCCCTTAGACTATCAGAAATACGTAGCTGTCCATCCCAGAGTCCCCAAGACCCTACAGGGCCTGAGCTACTAAAGAAACCAGAGCTCATTTGAGAAGATGCGATGCGGTTTAGGGTTTAGGGTTTAGGGTTTGTAGGGTTTAGAGGGTTTGTAGGGTTTGTAGGGTTTGTAGGGTGTGTAGGGTTTGTAGGGTGTGTAGGGTTTGTAGGGTTTGTAGGGTTTGTAGGGTTTAGGGTTTCACCTTAGGCAAACCCCCAAAAATCCAAGCCTGTGCGGTAGAACCCTGCGCGAGGGCCCACCAAGAGCCTTCCCCGGGTTCTTTGCCCATGATTCTCAGAAGCCACGCCCTGGTTGCATTTTATTCTTGGATGGCCCTTTTTAGAGGGAGGCTTCGCGCTTGTCATGGGCTCCAATACAACTAGCCGGGCCGCATGCCCTCCAGCAAGTATAACAATAAAAAGAAAAAGTAAGGATCTTCCCTAAACCCCAAACCCTAAACCCTAAGCCCTAAGCCCTAAACCCTATGACAACGAGGAGGATGGTGAGATAATGCCTGAATTGTTGAACATCGCCCACGCTATGTGGAGTCCCTCTGTCGGGATCCCTGTATTTGGGGTTTAGGGTTCAGGGTTTAATTAATGTTTAGGGCTGAGGGTTCAGGGTTCTGGATGCACATAAACCATACCATATGGCTTCCAAGTCTTTTGACTTGTAGGTGTACACAACAGATTTCACAGGCTCTGTATACACATGCCGTGCCATTGTAAGCATGCATTAAACATTTGGAGGAAGACGTGCTCAATTGGATAAACGTCCGGTTCTGGGCCACGTGTGCGCTAAGACTGCATGCCTCGCCCTCCGCAGATCACGTCTTCCGAAGATTTGCAATCAGCGAATTTGGGGTTTAGCTGGGCTCGACTTTCAATGGAAAATCCTGCCGTCGATGAAGCGCGACATTTTCAGCGCACCTCTCCACCCAGCGCATGGGACAGTGTGGTACCCCCCCATCATGGAACATGTGCGAAGACAAGTGTGGCCCTATAGGATTGAGTCGAATATCTGCAGGAAAACCTGGCCGAAAACCCAGACAAAGGCTCTGTGCTAACCAGAATGGCACTTTTGGAGCACAAATTGGGCTTAGCTTACCGCCAGCAATTGCCTCGACTTGGACTTTAGAATTGAGTTGTTGTCTCCTTTTCCTGCACATTTTCAAGAGTGCCCAGATCGTCTCTGTCTACCGACGGCCTCACCCCACACCCTACACCCTACAGCCTACGCCCTAATAGCCCTAAACCCTAAACCCTAAACCCTAAACCCTAAACCCTAAACCCTAAACCCTACATCCTAAACCCTAAACCCTAAACCCCGTTGTTGTCCTCCAAGGGTCTCCCGCAGGGTCCCACGCAGCGTACGTCACGGAAGCGGTGCGGCAGTTCTGGGAATGCAGCACCCTATGGTAAGCTCTTTAGGGTTTAGGGTTTGGGGTTTAGGGTTTAGGGCTTAGGGTTTAGGGTTTGGGGTTTAGGGTTTAGGGTTTAGGGTTTAGGGTGTAGGGTTTGGGGTTTGGGGTTTGGGGTTTAGGGCTTGGAGATGGTGAGTTCTCGACATTATGGTCCCTTTCTGGCTACCCCAAATATTGGGGACCGCCTGAGAACTAGGTTGCCCAGTATCCTAGGATTAAAAAGGGTGCCCTTTTTGGCTTAAAGGGGTTTATAAGGGAACCTACACACCCAGAAAAGGGAAAAAGGGTAGTACTGGGCATCCTAGCCTAAAAAAATGTAAAAACCATGTTTTAGAGAAGTGAAACCCTAAACCCTCAACCCTAAACAAAAAAAATGCGAAGGGCAGCACTGGGCTACCTTGAGCCTTGCTGACAGTTCTCGACTTTTCCCGAAACCCTATAAACCCTACAAACCCTATTATAAACCCTACTATAAGCCCTATAAACCCTATAAACCCTACAAACCCTACAAACCCTACAAACCCCATAAACCCCATAAACCCTATAAACCCTGTAAACTAAATAAGCGTATTCAGCGCGGAGCTTTGAGGGCGGCGAGCCGCAAAACACCCAAAAAGATTGGACGATGGGCAGAAAAGGGTAAGACATGTCAACATACCCCTTAAAATGTTAGGGCCGCCGAATAATCGTAACCCCAAAAGGACCATAATTTCGAGAAGTCTAAGAAATGGGCATGTAAAAGGAAGCAAGGGGTGTGGTAAAATCCTTCCGCATACTGTCCTTTTTCATAGGTTCAGGGGTATGTGCTTGGGGTATGTTGAATGACTCTTAGAAAGGGCTTCCTATGATGCTAGAATCCTGCCTAGAAGAAGCAGTGCTGAGACCTGCCCAGAGCTGCACAGACGCCCACGCTATGTACAAACACACCGCAGTGTGAATCCCTGGCCCTGGCCAACCTGCGTCTCCAACTAGCCGTTTGCCTCTTTACAAGGTTTAGATAGGGTTTAGATGACGTTTAGAATAGGGTTTAGATAGGGTTTGTCGCGTTTACGAAGTACCTGACGGAGAAACAGTAGCAGGTATGTCCCGATATCTACGAGGTCATCGCATCGGAAAATAGGAAAACCTCGACATCGCGACACTTGCCTTGGGGCTGTTCAACACAAAAGGGTCTCAGCACGTGCCTAAGGACCATGGCCTAAAGCCCTAAACCCTAGACCGTAAAGCCTAAACCCTAAACCCTAGGCCCTTGCACGCCAAGAGCTCTCGCATTGCTCTAATTAAACCAATTCTGACCCACCGGGCAAGAATTGAGCCAAAGACCCTCACGTTGAACAAGCTCCGCCGTCTCCCGTACTTCAAAGCACAATGAGGTTTAGGGTTTAGGGTTTAGGGTTTTATAGGGTTTAGGGAACGATCACAGCGAAAGACGTTCACAATCGTTGCAGTCTTTCGAATAATCGCCGCAAGAGTCAGGTGTATCGAAGGCGGGAGCGGCAGAAAAGCCCGGAGTCCGGGGAGGAAGCGCTGTAGTCTGCGCCTGGGGCTGCTTTCGGGTCTAGGGTTTATAGGGTTTATAGGGTTTATAGGGTTTATAGGGTTTATAGGGTTTATAGGGTTTATAGGGTTTATAGGGTTTATAGGGTTTATAGGGTTTATAGGGTTTAGGGTTTAGGGATTAGGGTTTAGGGATTAGGGTTTAGGGTTTAGGGCCCCGGTTCAGGGTTGGGGGTGACTCCACCGCCTCCAGGCCTACCTGCGCCCGAGGGTAAGCTACCACTACGACCCTTACGTACTAAAACAGACTGCCCTAAACCCTAAACACTAAACCCTAAACCCTAAACCCTAGACCCTAAACCCTAAACCCTAAACCCTAAACCCCAAACCCGAAACTCTAAACCCTAAGCCCACAAGCGGTCCTACACCCTCAACTCCGAAACCTCTACTTCGTTAAGAGTTCATGAGCTATAAAGGTCGGAGGCCTCTTTATCTGCTTCCCTTATACCTTAATATGGCCCCTAGATACCCCAATAAGAACCACCCCTACAAAACAGAAACCCTACTTAAAGAGATCACCAACCCATATGAAGGTAGGGTATATATATATATATATCTCTTGTACCCCCAAAAGGCCACCCGGTACATACACTCACCAATATTAAAAATTTAAAAGGAACCTTATATACACTCACCAACAACAGTAGTATATACCCTGCTTCATATAATCCATGAGCCTTCTCAAGTTCACACCCTACCTTCTCAAAGCCCAAACCCGGAACCCCGCACAAGCTTCCCCAAACACCCCCACAATGCACTTCAAATCATCCCCCGAAGCCCGATAATCCTAAACCTTCCAAGGGGTTTAGGGTTTAGGGTTTAGGGTTTAGGGCTTGGGGTTTAGGGCTTGGGGTTTAGGGTTTAGGGTTTAGGGCTTAGGGTTTAGGAAGGCCTGAAAAAATAACATGCTAGCCACCCTGCCTTGAAGCAGGCACATCGACGCTTCGACAGGCGGGGCCTGGGAGTCAGTTAAGGGTTAGCTAATTCAGGGTTGGGATCGTATTCAGAAAATAAACTAATATTCCTTATTGGGTTTAAGTACCCTTGAAAATGAAAATATGCTACCCGGCTATGACCAAGGTAAGGGAATACTTGGGTTAAAATTGGGGCTTAGGGTTTATGGGTTGTTTTTGGGGGGTTAGGGTGTATAGGGTGTAGGGTTTAGGTTTAGGGTTTAGGGTTTAGGGTTTAGAGTTTAGGGTTTAGGGTTTAGGGCTTAGGGCTTACGGCTTAGGGCTTAGGGTTGAAAGCTTCTGCTCGAAGGGATCCTGCAGGAAAAAAGACCCTCTTTCAACGTGAGGGTGGCCACCTCGGCACTCCCACCCGAAGCCCTGAACCCTGAACCCTAAACCCCTTCGCCCCTTTATAGAGTTCTTAAGGGCGGGGGGTTCAACGGGGGTTGTGTAACTCAAGGTTGCCTATTACTCCCTACTAACTACTCCCGAGGGCTCCCTCAGCTTCGCTAAAGTTCCCTTAGGTACCTACCCCCCCATGAACCCCCCTCCCTGAAGAACCCTATAAGCCTCTCATGAGGTGCCTGTAGACCCTAAATCCGACTCTACTAGTTACTTCAGAACCCCGAAAAAAAACATTCTTCCTTATTAAGGGTACTGTAATATGGGAATCAAAATCTTTTATTCTTTTGGGGTTCTGGCGCAAAGAGTAGGAATGGAGCCATAATACATCCTGCAGGGCCCAGGAGAAACCCTGAATTAAAACCAAAACAGGAACCCTAAGAGGAACCCTGAGGACCCTAAACCCTAAGCCCTAAACCCTAAACCCTCAACCCTAAACCCTAAACCCTCAGCCCTAAACCCTCAACCATAAACATGAACCCTCAAGGCAAGGGATGAAGACTCGTACCCCCAAGGTTGTGTCCCTAAAGGTTCCCCTGAATATGCTCCTAATATGGCCCTCATATTCCCTGAGAGGTTCTTTAAAAAGGGTACCCAAACCCAAGGGTACTCCCATGATGAAGAGGGCAAAAAGGCGGTCCCGGTCTTAGAGAGTGCATCCGTCACACCGCAATCCCTTTGTCCCGGGCCAGTTTCCGTATCTGGGTCTCCATCCCAACCGCTTTCACATGAACAGACCCTCAAGCCTAAACCCTAAACCTAAACCCGAAACCCTAAACCCGAAACCCGAAACCCGAAACCCGAAACCCGAAACCTAAACCCTAAACCCTAAGCCCTAAACCCTAAACCCTAAACCCCCTAAACCTAATAGGGTTTAGGGTTTAGGGTTTAGGGATTAGGGATCAGGGATTAGGGTTTCGGGTGTAGGGATCAGAGTTCAGGGTTTAGGGTGTAGGGTGTAGGGTTGAGGGCTTAGGGTACCTTATTGGGGTCCTTGTGAGAAGGGGATCCTACTTTTTTGGGGGTATATACCGACCCTGCTTCCCTTTGACATGCCCGAAACCCACGGGCGCAGGGTTGAGACCGTTCGCGAAGACTCGATACGCGCGTCCCGCAAAAGAAAACGCCCTAAACAAAACCAATGATCACCCCTGAGAAGCCTTCCGAAGCCATCTAAGAAATCCCGGACACGCCCCTGCCTAAAGAAAAACCCTAAGCCTAACAAAGACCCCCCTAAGTCGCAGACAAACGCACCAAAAACAGAGCGAGGCGCATCGTTTCGGCCACGAACTTGCGGATCCGGGTGGGCTGGGACGATCATGCCTTCTCGGGATGTTGCCCCCTTGTACGTTTAGGGTTTAGGGGTTTAGGTTTCAGGGTTTAAGGTTTGGGGATTCTAGCCCGATTATCATCCCTAAAACGGACTGGTAGTATAAGGGGGGAAGATCCAAAAGCCCTAAACCCTAAACCCTAAACCCTAAACCCTAAGTAGAAGGGCTCTGAGGCTTCGCGATTCAGGGCTTGGGCTTCGGGCTTCGTGGTGCTTTCTCTGGACTCAAGAGGAACCTAGGGCTAAAAAGGGTGCCCTTTTGGGGTTCAAGCTTGCCATATTAAGAAACCCAATAAACCCAAAAAGGCGAAGGATCTAAAGTCACAGTAGAGCACCACAGAGAAATGGGATTTTAAGGGACCTAAACCCCTAACCAAAAAAAGGGAATAAGGGCCTGCTCTGGGTGCTGGTTTTTGAGAAAAAGGGGTTTCGGTTTCTTAGGGCTTTAGGCTTTTGGGGTGTGTAGGGCTTTGGGGAGTGTATACGGCTTTTAGGGTTTTAGTAGTCTTTGGGTTTGGGGTTTTAGGGCTTTTCGGATTTCGGGAAGTTCAAGGTTCGGAATTCAGGGCTTTTTGGGTCCTCTGGGGAAGGGTTTTTGGGCTTTAGGGCTTTTTGAGGGCTTTTAGGGCTCAAACTTCAGGGATTTACGAACAGCCCTGAAGATTGACATGTAAAATTCAGAGATCCCATGAAGCTCTCCCCCCCAAAAAAAGGTTTGGAGGGCATTTCCAGGTTTAGGACTTGTCTTGCTTTAGTGTTTTCAGGACTCTGAGACACTCTGAGGCTTCAAGGGTTTAAGGTTTAGGGTTGTTAAGGTCTTGGGGTTTTAGGGTTTAGGAAGGCCTGCACCCGTAACCCTAAACCCTAAGGTTTTGGGCTTCAGGGCCCTCAGACTTTAGGCTCTTAGTAGGGTTTTGTAGGCTTTAGTTGGGGGGTCGGAGCCGCCACTACAGGAAGGATTCGGGGTACACAAACAGGATCACTAAGAAGGGTTGAAATTTAGGGCAAACACCTGAACCCAACAACCTAAACTCCCAAACATAAACCCCAAACCCTCAACCTATGGCTTATAGGGTTTCATAAACCTATGGCGTACAGGGTTTCATAAATGCTGAGGAGCTTGGTGGCGAGGGTCATTGGCTCTCCCTAAACCCGAAACCCTAAACCCTAAACCCTAAGCTCCTCAAGATCGGGCCTAACTCTCCGTAGGCATCGGCGGTGAGGTGACGGATGCAGTCCTCACAAGAATCGGGCTTTTTGGGTCCC
Organism: Symbiodinium natans; assembly: GCA_905221605.1. Classification (NCBI taxonomy): domain Eukaryota; class Dinophyceae; order Suessiales; family Symbiodiniaceae; genus Symbiodinium; species Symbiodinium natans. The sequence goes on from CAJNDS010002097.1 coordinate 388,392, forward strand.
TACATACTACAGCACCTTATAACAAGGATCCCTCAGAAGGGACCCGAATTTAGAGAACCCTAAACCCTAAACCCTATACCCTAAACCCTAAACCCTAAACCCTAAACCCTGAACCCTAAACCCTAAACCCTAAACCCCAGTAGGTCAAAGCCCCCGTCGAACCCTCTTGAGTCGATAAGCCAAGGCCTCAGGTAGACCAGTAGGGCTTAGGGCTCAGAGTGTTTCGGGTTTAGGGTTTCGGGTTTCGGGTTTGGGGTTTAGGGTTTAGGGTTTAGGGTTTAGGGTTTCGGGTTTAGGGTTTCGGGCTTAAAAGAAAAACATCCTGAAGATTTACCACAAAGACCTTATGTCTAATTAGGCTTTAGGGCTCTGGGGGCTGAGGGTTTGGGGTTGAGGGGGGTTTTGGGGCTCAGGGTTTTGCGGAGCTATGCGCGGGCGGGGCTCAGGGTCCAGTCCGTATGCTTGGACCCTGGGCGCGGGAGTCCACGGGATGTAAGAAGCGTGCATGAGGCAGCGATTCCGTGTAGATATCGCGCTACTTAGCCATGACTTCTAGTCGACTCAACATTTGCATTTCCCGAAACAGGCGTACACCTAATATACCCCAAAATACTATAAGACCATAATCCTCATTCCACCCCTATGTTCGGAAACCCCAAACATCGGCAACTTGAGATCGTTAGCGTTCCTTGAGAGCCTACTGGGTTTATGGTGTTTAGATGTTATGGCTGTTAGGGGCATGGGGCTAGGCCCGAAACCCCCTGAAACCCTACAAACACCCATGAATGCCTGAACCCTAAACACGAAACCCTAGACCCTAAACCCTAAACCCGAAACTTTAAGCCCTAGAGTTGTCGGCGTGCCCCCCTGCAACAAGAAGCCGACCAGTAGCTCGGGTGTCTCTCCACACGCAGACGCCGCGCGGCCTTACAGCATCCCTGGCAGCCATCTTGGCCGCGCTCGGCAGCCCGCGCACGCGGCTTAAACCCTAAACCCTATATAAACCCTAAACCCTATATAAACCCTAAACCCTAAACCCCAAACCCCAAACCCTAAACCCTTTTCGGGAAGGCTTTGCCCAACGTGCGCGGAGGCACCACCATGGCGTCCTGTGCACGTTCTCGCCATGAAGCGCACCAGCCTCCGGAGCTGTAGCACCAGTTCGTCCCAGGTGCGTGGAAGCGACTACGCCGCCAGAGCATCGTCGAGGTTGTGGCTCAGCAGTTTAGGTTTGGGAGTCGAATTGAAAGGCGTGGAGATTTACGGCTTTACGATTGAAGGGTTCAGAAGGTTTAGGAGTTCAGGGCGTCTAGATGTGAACGTGGCAACGTGGCTGACTCTGGAACCAAGTTTCCCTTGCTAGTATATGGTGTAAACAGATACTACCCTAAACTCTCATCCTCACCCATACTGCCCCCTACCCAGAACAAGGTCCAAACGACTTTTTTTTTTTTTTTTTTTGGGGGGGGGGGGGGCTATTTAAGGTCGGGGACAACCTGAAAACTTTAAGCCCTGAAAGTCATGGATTTGGGATGTTCCGCGTATACTAACAGTCCTAAACAGGGACTAGACTAGGGGGTACCATAATCATAATCCCGATTAAGGACTG